>NW_020769406.1:1192131-1212746 GCF_900518735.1 Pseudonaja textilis
TATCTATATCTATATCTATATCTATATCTATATCTATATCTATATCTATCTATCTACCGTGTTTCTCCAACAATATGACCTCCCCCAATGGGAAGACCCAGCATGTTTTCTAGGCATAAAATAAAATTAAGCCCCTCCCCCCAAATTTAGGCCTATTTTAAAACATGCAAAATGGGGGGAAGGGCGGGGGGACTTGCCGTTAGGAGCACCCCGCGGGCAGCAATTCCTCACCATCAGCTGCTCCTAATGGGTGATCATGGTAGAGCGTGGAGAGCTCCCTACTCCTGCCAAGCATCTTTGCAGCAGACCCAAGACCTTCAGCGCCCGCCGCTGTTGATTTCCCTTCTACCCATGCCGCCGCTGCGTTTGGAGCTGCCACTTCCACGTTTGGAGCACCACTGCTGTTTGGAGCACCGCTGCCATTTGGAGCTGCCACTTCCGCATTTGGAGCTACCGCTTCTGCATTTGGAGCTGCCACTGCTGCATTTGGAGCTGCTGCTTCCGCATCTGGAACCCCACCACTGTTTGGAGCACTGCCGCTTTTTGGAGTTGCCATGTCCGCATTTGGAGCTGCCGCCATGTTTGGAGCTACCGCTTCTGCGTTTAGAGCACTGCCGCTGTTTGGAGCACCACTGCCATTTGGAGTGCCGCCGCCACTCCAAACACGGCAGTAGCTCCAAACGCGGAAGTGGCAGCTCCAAACATGATGGCGGTGCTCCAAATGGCGGCGGCACTCCAAATGGCAGTGGCACTCCAAACACAGAAGCGGCAGCTCCAAACGTGGTGGCGGAATGAGCAGAAGGGAAAGCAACAGTGGCGGGTGCCAAAGGTCTTGGATCTGCAGCCAAGGTGTTTGGTGGGAGTAGGGAGCTCTCTGCACTTCGCCATGATCACCCGTTAGAAGCAGCTGGTGGAATTGTCACCCCCCCAAAAGACGGCCTTATTTTATGAGAAACACGGTATCTATCTATCTATCTATCTATCTATCTATCTATCTATCTCATATATATCTATATTATCTATATATTTGACTATGTCTATAATTATTAACTGCATCTACATCTATTTAATATAAATTTATATATCTATCATATACATCCATATCTGTATTTATATCTATCATCTACATCTGTATGTATATGTGTACCTATATCTATGTCTATATCTATATATCTATCACCTATATCTATATATTTACCTATATCTATATCTATTTATAACTGTCTATCATCTATCTATCCATCTATCCATCATCTATCTATACATACATAGATACATACTCATACACATACAAACACACAATGCACATACTACTCAAACTTGTTTCAGACATCTGAGGGACTAATTCCCATCCCCCAGTGCTCAGCCCATATGCAATAATTACCTGAACAGCCACAGTAAAAAAAAAATCTACAGGAAAGATGAGTTTACTTAACCTTCAGTCTATTCCAAGAGAGGATAAATGTACTGCATTATTTATTGGAAAAAGAAACACTGTTTAAAGCTACAGATTCTGTCACAGGAATTCATTATTCAAGGCATTTTGCACCTGTGATTTTACCTAGAGTTTACATTGAAATTCCATTTCAAGCACATACAAATGAGTAAATATAGATTTCTCTATGAAGTGAAGAAACTTTGAAAAATTCAATCTGGGGAAACTTTGTCCAGACCTAGTAGTAATTAGGTCACAGGAACCATTGAGTTTTATTCGGCACCAATGTGCACTTTTTAATTCCCCCTAATGCATTAGACCACATTGCTATTAACTATAAAAGCAGAGCTGATTATAAATTTAAATGTCCCAAGAAAACACATTATTTTGATTTGTTTCAGAAGGAGAGTACAGGTGCAGGTAACATCCAGCTCATATTGCTAAAATACTTAAAAACCTGTATTTTAAATGTACTATAATGGCACATAGCAAGAAGAAGTGATGGCAGGTGGACCAAGGCAGTCCTAGAATGGATCCCACTTGATAAAAAGCATCCATAAAAGAGCCCTAAAAGAAGATGGATCGATGACATTAGCAAATATTGTAGACCAATTGGCAAAGGAAAGCTCAGGACTGTAGTGCTTGGAAACACGTGGAAGAGGCCTTCATCCGGCAGTGGATGGGACAATGGCTAAAATGATGAGGAGGAGGAGGAGGAGGATCCTGGTGGCCATGTATGCATATAGTAATAAAGTATACTTAAAGCTACAACTAACCCCCTGCTGTTCAGGATGAGTCTCTTCGATAGACTATCAGCAAAGTCTTGAGGTTATGATCCTCTCCTGTTCAATACCACTGCTTGGTTGAACATTTTGGGTTAAAATAGACTCTACTTGGTAGAAGCCAACTAAGCAAACAAACAAAGTCCCCAAAACCTACATTCTTCAGTTTTATAACTGACTTGTTTAACAGTTGATCATAAATTGACTTTAGTCACAATTGTTGATTCCTGCAAGAAGTTTGAAGCCAGATCTTGTTCAATCTCTTCCTGGCCATGGAGGAGAATGAGGAGTGAAAAAATTGTGCACCCTCAGACCCTGCTTTGACTGAGAGGGAATTATCCTGTGAGTGTTGAGGCCTGATTTTGCATTACATGAAACACAGCCTCATAAACTCTCCTGATCTGAAGGACTGTGAAGAACTTAAAAGAGAAGCGGATGAGCCAATTCCATTACAAAATGGTGTCCCTCAAGACAAATTAAAAGAGTTATTTGAAACAGCAGCCTTATAGGTTATTTTTACATATAAGAAAACGTTCTGATAGATTTTTTTCAAAAGGATATAAAATGCATTAGCATATGGAATATATCAACTTTTAAAGTGAACCTTATGTTTTAAAACTTGGAACAAAGGCTGATCAAAATGAACAAGATACTTAGGTCAAAAACCCACATAATCCAAGCCTGAAAAGCAGAACAAAGAAGCTTTTCATTTTAAGGGTGTGTTTTTTTAATTCTTAACATAAAAAATAAGCAGCTGACAGAGAAAAATCTAGCCTGAAAATTTAATATCCCTGAAAAATAATTGACAACTTTTACGTTAGCATATTTTAAACAGTTTGGAACCAATTAACATATCACCTAAACTTGAAAGAGGGCCAATCTTACTTCTATAGTTTAGTGTAATCAAGATTACACTGAATTTTAAAAATGAGCCAGCTAGATATATTTTTGTCATAGTTTGAAGATTCAGACCTAGACAGATGTGTAGATTCTGTCACATGTTATTTTCTTAGAACTCTACTATATTTGTAGAATTCACATTCCAAACCTCCAGCTGTGGGTCTCGGGATCAATGGGACACTAATGACAAATGTATTGAATAATATTTTATTGATTTAAAATAAAGCAAAATAATTAGATGGTACCCTTGAAATATAATTCAACTAACATATGGATTTCTTAACTCATTGATCAAAAGCACTTGAGTATAGGAATAGATATGGATTATGTATATGCTGATTTGTAAAGTTTGCTTGATAATAATATAATTGGCAAGGATTCTCCAAATAATAACATTTTTCAGTGTCTTGAAATGAAGTTTCAAACTGAATATGAAAAATTCAAATAAAAATTTATACAGTGCATACACACACACACACACACACACTTATGCTTTCAAGAGAGTAATATTCAATATTCAGCAGGCTAAAAATGTGAGATATCCAGGAAAATTGCAATGAAACAGCATTGCAAACATGTAAGATCCATCACTATCCTTGCTTTTGAAATAAGGATGTGCATCATTCAACTCAGCCCTGAGATGTAGTATGGTAACACAGAACAGATTTTAATTTCCCCAGGGTAGAGTCTCTTTTCATTCTGTCTTCATGAAGTTCTGCTATTCCAAAGCATCATAATTTATAAAATGCTGCATAATGTTTATTTACTTTATTTAGAATGTTTATACACCACTTTATTCTACTGCAATTTCTACTGGTTAACATAATAATAAAAACAGCAATCTGTAACTACATTAATAAACAATTAAACAGTTAAGTGCAAACATCTTGGCTGGCACCCTGTATTTGTGGTAGCAATTGGATGCTCTGGGAAGCAATACTGTTTTAAAAGCCTTTCTAAAGAAATGCAGGAAAAGCATCAAAGTTCTGGAAGATGTTATTCCAGAGGGAAAGAGGAACACTGGCTCATTTCCCCAGTTACCCGATTTTTTTTGTGGGGGGGGAGGATATATTAAGCAGAGGAAGGTACACCATAAAGCATTTTTGCTTGAAGGAGACATTCCTGGAGATACCTGGAACTGTATGAACAATGTAAAGCATAATAGGTTGAAACTCACATTTTGAACTGTATTCAGAAGCCTATCACAAACTAGCAAAATTCATATCAAATGGTTGTGAAAGCTCTCATCCACCATGTGGGACATGGCACCAATTTTTTTAACTAACTGCAGCTTCTGAGTAGTCTTCAGTGAAAATTGTTTCAGAAATCTAGATTTGAGTGATGAGGGCATGTGTTACCTGCACCAAAGCCTCCCTCTCCATCACAACTGATACACCAGACAAAGATCTCAAAAGACTTCTGTATTCATAGTTCTCCATAGCTGCAAGTCTAGAAGGATCCCAAAGATGTAGACCTTTTCCTTCATGAGGAGTGACATCCCATCCAGACATAAAACAAGAGTTGACAGAGGCCAAATAGCCCATCTCACTATGATACTATTTAAGCTTGTTCATCCATCAAGACCTACGTAGTGTAGCTTAACTATAACTAGATAAGAGAGCGGTGAAATATTGTATTAATTTTTTGACAAGAAGATCATCAAATCAGTATAAGGTTTGCAGTGAGTCTATTGTTAATCATCTCAATCATTTCAAGTTGAGTATGGGGATATTGTGTGGATGAAGAAATTATTTTCATTCATTTTATAATATCTCTAGATTTCATTGCCTCACCTGTTACTGTATGCTGTCTTTTCAAGCTACATAATTTAACTGAATAACAGAGTTGGAAGGGATCATGGAAGTCTTCTAGTCCAAGCCTCTGCTCAAGCAGGAAACCCTATACCATTTCAGACATGTGGTTGTCCAATCTCTTCTTAAAAACCTCCAGTGTTGGAGCATTCGCAACTGCTGGAGACAAGTCATTCCATTGTTTAAATTGTTCTAACTGTTCGGAAGTTTCTTCTTAATTCCAGGTTGCTTCTCTCCTTGATTAGTTTCCACCCATTGTTCCTTCTCCTGCCTTCTGGGTGCCTGAGAAAATTAGTTGACCTCCCCCTCTTCTTCGTGGAAGTCTCTCAAATAATGTCTCACTGCTATCATGTCATTCAGAATTCTTCTTTTCATTCAACTAGACATACACATTTCCTGCAATTTCCCATTTCCCATTCTTCCTATGTTTTTGCATTTAGTCCCCTAATCATCTTTGTTGATTTTCTCTGCACTCTTTCTAATGCAGAGAAAAAAATTGATCTGGCTTAGCTAATAATGATTTAATATCATGCACCTGATGTAAATGCTAAGAATTCACTCTACTGCCTCGAAGGAGGACTATTATTTTTCCATAGTTTCCCCTCAATGTCTTCTTCTGAAAGTTCATATGGATATTTCTACCCTAATGGCTTCTATCCCTCAGTTGTCATCATACTGTGTTTGAAACAAGTTAACTTTTAAGAGGGTAAGTTTTCTATGTAACATAGCCTATTTGAATCCCTCACCATGTTCTAGCTCGACTAAAGTGTTGACTTAAAGTGACTGGTACTGTATTAGGTCATTTCTGTAATTTTTGACTGCCCAAATTGGCCTATACTCCTCCATACAATTTGGAAAGTTTCAGGCACTACCAAATGCGTAGGAGGTATCTGTAAATCCCCAGAGTAAGCAAAACAAATAAAAGACACCCATTTCCATTTTCTATCCATATACATAAATGAAGACATGCCTCCATCCATAGCTTAGCTTCAAACATCAAGCCTCTGATATCATTTCCCACCTATAATTCTGAGGTTGATTAACTGTAGCCACCTGCAACACAATAGCTCGAAGACCAGTGTCAATCGCTTGGCACCTGGTCAGAAACAGAACCTCAGTCGGTAATAATCCCTTTGTAGTGACTTCATTGGAATCAAGCACAAGCAATACCACAATAAAATTACATCAGGATAGCAATCCAGGTCTTCACCTGAACTCTTAACTGTGACATTTTCCCAACACAAATTGCTCAGTTCCATGCACTTCATCTTTAATGAGATACATTTCTTCACAGTTCTGGCTCTGTACCATATACTGAGATTGCCTCTTTTGAATTATATTTCTAGGCAAACTTGTCTCTGAACTATAGTTTAAGTATTCTAATTTGCATCCAAAAGTTGTCATTGTGGAAATTACCTGATGCTCTCTCAGTACATCCCAATTAACTGGCTGTCCAAATTATTCGTTTGACTAAATAATTAGCCAAAAAAATTACAAACAAATAAAATGACCTTACAAATTAAGCGGACAATTGGAGACTAAGAATACAATTGCCTTCTGTGTAATCAGCCTGAGATGTAAATGTGGGCTGTCAATATTTTTTCTTTATTCATTAGAATTATACCCTACCTTTCCCTCAGGATATCAAGGTAGCTGCACATAGCTCTCTGTCCTCCCATTTTTTTAATTTATAGCAGCATTATTATTTTTAATCTATAGCAACATTATTATAATGCTATAGTTGCATTATGATTATAGGCTATGCTGAGAGAGAATGACCGGCCCAAATTCCTCCAGAGCAGGGTTGTCAAATTCATGGCCTGTGGGCTGAATGCATCACATGCAGGCTACACGTGCCTGGTTTAGCAAAGAGGGGGAAATCACAATATACAGAATAGAATGGAATAGAATTCTTTATTGGCCAAGTGTGATTGGACACACAAGGAATTTGTCTTGTTGCAAATGCTCTCAGTGTACATAAAAGAAAAGATACGTTTGTCAAGAGTCAAATGGGGTACATAAGGTACAACAGTCATAAGGTACAACACTTAATAATAGTCATAGGGTACAATAAGCAATCAAATCATACTAGGAAACAGTCAATATAAATTGTAAGGATACAAGCAACAAAGTTACAGTAATACATCATAAGTGGGAGGGGATAAAGAGTAATGAGAAGATTAATAGTAATAGTAGTGCAGACTTTGTAAATAGTTGGACAGTATCAAGTGAATTATTTGTTTAGCAGAGTGATGGCATTTGGGAAAAAAACTGTCCTTGTGTCTAGTTGTTCTGGTGTGCAGTACTCTGTAGCGTCATTAGGAGTTGAAACAGTTTATTTCCAGGATGTGAGGGGTCTGTAAATATTTTCACAACCCTCTTTTTGATTCGTGCAGTATACAGGTCCTCGATGGAGGGCAGGTTGGCAGTAATATGTCACGTGATGTAGCCATGATGGCATGAGTTTGACATCCCTGCTCCAGAGGACCTGGATCAAAGTTTCTTATCCTAGCCAACCAATTTAGCCACTATCTTACCATAGCTTTCTGCAAATTACCTCAGACAGAATGGCTATTTAATCAGCAACAGTTAACTGGAACAGCACTGAATCACCAGAATAACAGATTAACAGTTGGAAGGGATCCTGTCCAAGCAGATGACTCTATATTCTGGATAAATGATGGTCCAGTTTCTTCTTAAACACTTCAAATGTTGGAGTATTGACAACTTCTAGAGGCAAGCTGTTCCACTGATTAATTGTTCTTACTCTTAGGAAATTTCTTCTTCGTTCTAGATTGGATCTTTCCTTGATAAGTTTCCATCTGTTACTTCTTGTCCTGCCTTCAGATGCTTTTGAGAATAAGTTGACTTCCTCTTCTTTGTGACAGCCCATTAGATATTGGAAGACTACTATCAAGACACTCTTTTTTTTTGTTAGATAAAGCAAACCTAGTTCTTGCAACCATTCTTCATATGTTTTAGCCTCCAGTCCCCTAATATCTTTGTTATTCATTGCTGCACTCTTTCTAGAGTTTCAACATCTTTTTTGTATTGTGATGACCAAAACTGAATGCAATAGTCCAAGTGTTGTCTTACTGTGATATGTAGAATTATACCGTGAAAATATAAAGTAATGGTAATGCCATTTTTAACCTCTGTGTTAACCTAAGATAATTTACTGGAGTATTATGTAAGAATTCTCTTTTGTTTTGTATAAAGGTTCATATTGGCAGGTTACACTGACCAGTGTCATGTTAATGATGGAGATTACTGGAAATGGAAATGGGTAAACAGGACAAGGAAACAGATGTTATGCTACAATAACAGGGGTGCTGCATAGCTGGATACATAGCTAAATTGTGAACCCAGGAAAGGAGCAGAGATATTTGGACGTGTATATAAACCCCAGCCTTCCTGGGAACCAAGTCTTCTGCACAAGGGCAGAATTCCCTTTTACAAAAACCTTCATAATAAAGCTCTTATATATTGCTCACATGTCTTCAGTGTCTCCTGAGTGGTTGATTTTTATCACACTTTTAAAGAACTGTATACTTGGATTCTCCTTTTCTTTATCTCACTTCAGGAAAAAAAGGACTGCTAGATCAATTTGTTATCTACAGAGATTACCTCCTGAATTTGCTGTCCATAAGTTCCAACCTGATGAAGTTTCATATATACTTAGTTTATGGAACGTTGGGAGATTGAGTTGCTTATTTGGCTGGGAGTAATAAATGTTTATATTGTGTTGTCAATTTTATTGAGAAAAAGATAGCAGATTGGTGTAAATGATGGCTGTGGTACAAGATGGAAGAAGGAAGAAGTGGATGTAAGTCCCCAATGACCGGTTGTAAGTTTTGACATATAAACTACAGATGGAAGGTGGAAGAGGGCCTGGTCCATTAATAATACTGCAACATGAAGTTGATAGTGATAGTGGTTAGTACCTTGTGTTGGGTAGGAATGGAGGTTTTTGGTGTATTGCCTAGTTATCCAATGACGTTTCCATACTGAACCTGACAGTGAATATTATCAAGTGCAAACACGACTGATACTAATTGAATCCACAGCTGAGATAAGATCCATCTTGGATGATGGATTACCTTTAGGTAGATATCCAACGTGTAATCGCAAATGTGATGTAGTCACATAGGGATGTGTTACAAAGACTGGAAGCTTTGGATAATCAATGTGTTGAATTATATGATACTTATTCACCTTTCTATATGGGATTTAAAATTTTGGAGGAAGGGCTATTTCTGCCAATATACTGAATTAAAAATACTCGATTGAAATTTATGTTTTGGTGTGGAGACCTTCCATTTATGTGGAGAGGTAGATGTACAGTTGGATACCTTCAAGATCATAAGGCTCCAATTAGAGCCTTGCAATTTCACTACCTTATGATTGTATAAAATATAAGTGTCCAGGAAAAGAAACAGGATAAGGATATATAATCCTTTACCTACTGAGGATATGTTTTCTTGTACTAAAATAGAAGAGATAAATGCAATGAAACAAGTGTTATACCTGGATGGTAGTTTATATTCTTTTGCTCATGCATTTGTAACTGCAATAGGGGGAACCCATGTGATATGCTATATGATAGTGGTGGCTAACCTTTTTGGGCCCCTGTGCCAAAAATTGTGCACATGCTTGCCCTCTCATGCTCATGTTCCAGCATCCAGAAGGCAATGTGCATTCCCCCCATGCCCCCTATGCATGTGCACGCAATCCCACCCCCCGCCACTCTGCACTTACCTGCACTGCACCACAGCTGATTTTTGGCTGGTTTGAGGCCTTTTTCAGCCTCTCAGAGGCTTCAGGAAGGCTTCTGCAGGCTTTTCAGGATGAAAACTAGGCCTGTTTTATCACTTCCTGTTTTCAGAAAAACAGGGAGTGATGAAACAGGCCTAGTTTTCGGCCTGAAAAGCTTGCAGAAGCCTTCCTGAAGCCTCTGGGAGGTGAAAAAAGCCTCAAACTGGCCAAAAATCAGCTGTGAGGCATGCACATGTGCAGTGAGGTAAGTTTGCCTGCAGCTCGTGTGCCATCATAAATGGCTCTGCATGCCACTTGTAGCACGTGTGCCATCGGTTCGCCATCAGGGCTATATGACAACAGGTATGGCGAACTCCAAGAACATATACAAGTAAGTGGAGTTATATTATGATATGATGAATGATAGTCTTTCTAAAGGTGGTGGATTATTTTCGTATCCATATAGGAGAGACATAAGTATAAAGCAATGTATGCCTGCATGTAAGTTTTTAGTTCGCTGTTGTAAGGTGACTAAGCCTAAGAAACAGGAAGTAGTGGGGAAATGCTTAAGCCAGCAAGAGGTTAGGCTTATGTTGAGGGAGACTGATGATCATTCTCAGGTGTAAAAATAGTATCAAAGAGGAAAGAGTGAGTTGTTATATGTGGCAATAAGATATATATTGTCAGTTACACCTGAGAAAATGAAGAACAGAAGAGACTCCATGTTTATCCAAGATATGACCTACAAGAAGATTACTGGACAATTATATAACTGTATCTAACAAACATATTATCTTTTGTAATTTGTTGTGTTTTAAAGTAAAATGTCATGTTCTTGGCTGGAATGGGGGTTTGTACTTTTGGCTTGAGAATTAATGTAAGAGATGCTGGGTCACCCTGACGCAACAGAAGCCAGCTAATGATCCATTGTTCTTCGATGGACATAACAGGAAGACATAGCAATGAGAACAAGGGTAGTTTCCAAAGACAAGGTGTTACGCTATGGGTGTGGTACAGGGAGACATGTAGTTGGATAGATTGTGAACCCAGGAAAGGGGCAGAGACTGTATAATTCAACCTGTAAATAAACCCCAGCCCTCCTGGGGAAAACGTCTTCTGCCATGAGCAGAATTCCCTTTTGCAAAAGCTTAATAATAAAGCTCTTGTTCACTGTCTCCAGTTGTTATTGTGATTATTATCACACGTATCTTCAGTGTCTCCTGAATGGTTGATTTTTATCACACTCACCAAGGCATTATAATGCAGTACTAACACTTAACATGATCTTAATTCTATCCCTCTGTTGATGTAGCCTAGGACTGTGTTGGATTTTTTAGCAGCTGCATCACACCGCTAGCTCAACTTTAAGTGGTTGTGCTCTAGGAGTCCTAGATTTTGCTCACAGTTACTGCTATTGAGACAAGTGTGGCCTGTTTTATACCTGTGCATTTGTTTTTTCTTCACAGTTACTGCTATTGAGACAAGTATGGCCTGTTTTATACCTGTGCATTTGTTTTTTCTTGCCTAAGTATAAAACATTACTTTTCCACTTGCTCTACAGCTATTTCTAACATTTCACAGCAAGGGTGAAAATTCTTTCCTCTTCATTAACATTGTCTCATAATATTCCTGGCCATTGTGGGTTGTAACTATGTGCTTTATTCTCAGAGTTTAGTTAGAATGAGAAATTTAGTTCCTCTGAAAGCAGGTCTGACAGTGACCCAATGAGCTACAAAATCTTTGGCTATGCCTCTCACCCCAGTATTGTTTGGAAAGTTCTACAATTTGGCATGGTTCCTCTTCTTTCAAAGAATCTGGGATGTCAGCGGCAGGTGTTGTCTACAATCATTTCCCTCCCAGAAAACATGTAACAGTGAGCAGAGTCAGCTTGCACTGGCTTTGATGCATTGCTCATCAGTTGCCAAAAGAGTATGGGTGGAAGGAGGCAGTCATGCGGAGAAATTCATTTATATAAAAATAAAATATGGGTATTGCTCAATTTAAAATTTGAACTTGCTTTCAGAGGCATCTGGTTGGTGACTCAGGGAAAGAGGAGGATGAGCTACACAGGTCCTCAGTCTGATCCAGCAGGGCTCTTCTAATGGGGAGGGCCAATAAAGGGAGAGAAAAATACATTAGAACCTTCATGACACAAATCCAATGCCAATGTGTCAATTGTTTCTAACTGATTGGTTCCTTGGCACCTGGCAGTAACAATCAACATTTCACAGTTTCCAGCAATCTGCCAGTTCAGCCATCCAGAAGGATGTTACTGGAGTCTGCCCCATTCTGTTCTCTCTCCCATCTGCTCTATATTTTCCTAGATGTGAAATGAAATACAGAATCCCAGAAAAATCCACAAGTAGCACAACAGAGAAACAAACAAACACAGGAAATTGCTCCCCCCCCCCCAAATAAACAAACACAAGGCATATCCAAACCAATAGTGAACAAGCAGTAGTGGCCCAGAGTTTAGACAGAGCTGTTAAAATTGGCCATTGGACGTGGGGCCATCTGTATGTCAATGATGTGCTCTTCCATTATCCAGTTTTCTTCTGCCCATGGAAAGGGAGAATAGGAACAATCAGCCAAGATAGTTTATCTATAAGACTAGATAAATGAATGGAGAATGGTCACAGGCACAGAGGAAGCAAACAAGCATCAACAAAAGGAAGCCAAAAGGCAATGTGAATTTGTCCATGCTTTCTCCTAACCAATGGGTATATAGGGCGCATCTCCTTTAAAATGACCTTTAAAATTACATCAGCCATAGGAAGGAAGCTATCAGAAGTCTAAAGAGTGGAATATGTTTGTAATAAAGATGCAGTTCTAATAACTACATATTTTATTAGTTAAATGTTGAAGGTCAAGGTCTTTCAAAGGTGAGAGTTTCAGATAAAACTTCCAAATCTCCAAAAAGCACAGAGGAAGAACACATGGGAAAGTAATTTTGACACAAAGAAGGAAAGAAATTAACTGAGGCTTTGAACATGATGTGGGTCTGTCGTCATATTCCATCAATCAGGCTGTCCGTAAAGATGGTAAGAAGGAACGTTATGTCCAATGAGACTCAAAATTGGAAAAAAATCTCTGCCTGCCTGCCTGCCTGCCTGCCTGCCTGCCTGCCTGTCTGTCTCTCTCTCTCTCTCTCTCTGTATCTGTCTCTCCCTCTCTCCCTCTCCCTCTCTCTTTCTCTCTCTCTCTCTGAATTCTTGATTTATTTATTTTTTGGCAATTGAAGTAAGTTACTGCATTACAACATTCCAATCTTAACAGTTATGCTTGCCAAGATCAAAAACCTCCTCACCCATCCTTGTTGGAAAATGAGTTTTGAATGGCTGCACTGGATGGATTCAATAGCTGAAATGATTTGTATAAGGAACAGAATCTCCAGTGTACTTTAGGTACGGTCAAAGATTTGTGTGGCTTATAGGAATATGGAAGGCATGGAGATTCCACTGTCTCAGTTAAGATTTGGTCATGGACTGTCAACTGAATTGGAGGCTCTGAGTCAGTGTGAAAGAATTGGCCTGTACTGATCGATTGGTGTGGATTTCGGCATACCTGGCCTGCTGTGTACCACCAGGCTTTGTGGTCATTCTTTACCACAATATTTATCTTGCTATTTAAAAAAAATACAAGGGGAAATTAAAAACAGGACCTATCCAGAGACATATTGGTGATTATGATTAACCCCCCTGCCCACAGAATTATTATTTCATATGACAAAAGATAACAGGGAAATCATATATCAAAGCTATGAATGTATTATATTTAAACCTTTTCTCCTTGATGGGTCTCTACTCTACTAACTTCTGGAAAGCACTTCAGACCTGGTATTTCCCCACGAAGCCCTGGGATGACATGAGGTGGGTGAGAGGATTTAATGAGGGAAGCTTAAGTTGGGTGTCAGGTTTTAATATTTATGGTTATAATAGATACAGTATATGCAATATGTTGTTTTATTATAGATGTCATTTTAATTATTGATTGGGAGATACCCAGAGTTTGATGTAAGGTGAGTAGCTATTTGTTGTTGTTGTTAGTTGTGAAATTGTGTCCGACCCATCGTGACCCCAGGTCTTCCTGTCTTCCATCATTCCCTGGAGTCCATTTAATCTCACGTCAACTGCTTCAGTGACTCCATCCAGCTACCTCTTTCTCTGCCATCCCTTTCTTCTTTTGCCTTCAATCGTTCCCAGCATTAGGCTCTTCTCCAGTGAGTCCTTCCTTTTCATTAGGTGGCCAAAGTATTTGAGTTTCATCTTCAGGATCTGACCTTCTAAAGAGCGGTGAGGGTTGATCTCCTCTAGGACTGACCAGTTTGATCACCTTATGTATAGCTATATAAATATAATAAACAAATAAACAACTCTTTCAAATTAATTCTTTCATTATGTTACATACCAATAGGGAATTTGGGTGACACAGGGATGGTTTCTCAAATGTGGTATGTAGCATTCAGTGTGTTCAAATAAAATCAGTGCCACCCAAGTTTGTGTCCCATTTGACCAAAATTTTCTGGGGAAGCAGTCATACATATTCTCTCCCACCCCTATGATCTATACCAGGGTGTCAAACTCAAGGCCTGTGGGCTGTATCTGGCCCATGGGGTGCTTATATCTGGACTGCAGGGCCACAGTTGTCTTTCACTGTTTCACTGGAAACAGTCAAAGACCAGCCCATGGTGCCTCTGCCAGCAAAAAGGGAGCTTGGGAGGGCTGCACGCGGGCTGCAGGACATCAAACTTGCCACGCCCACCCTGTACACACCCACCCTGGCCACGCCAACTCAGAGGTCCAACACAACCCTGATGTGGCCCTCAATGAAATTGAGTTTGACACCCCTTATCTATATTCTCTAATATAGGGGTGTGAAACTCGTGGGCCATGGGCCAGATATGTCACATGCTGTTCCCGTCCCCGCCCAGTTGAGTGAAGGAGAAGAAAGGCCCAATATGTCACATGACGCCACAATGATGATGCAAGTTTGACACCCATGCTCTAATGCACAGGAGAATTGAAAGGAGGCTTTCTTTAGCCACCCCTTGATAGGTCTGTTTTGCCAAGCATCAGGGAAGTGATAAACCACCCAAGCGATTGGTGCTTTTGGATCCAGAGACAATAAGCACACCAGTGAATAAAGAAATTGTAGGCAGCATTATTAATTCAAGCAAAGAGATGTAAAAAAACCCCATAACATAAAAATCATACATACCAAGCAAGATGATACCCAAATCCCTTCCAAGCGGTCAGGAACTCCTTAATAACAATAGCAGAGACATCCCAAGGGTGGCCAATTTCTACAGTATCCAGTGCTAGATTATTTTCTAGAAGCAGCCTGCTTAAAGGCCAGTACCAGCGGTTTTATCAAAACCTGGCACCATGCTTTCATGGCCCCCGCTTCTATGATCATAAGACTGCAAGACCGGATCTTGACCAAGTGACACATGACTCGAAAGCCTGCAACTCTCACAGATAACAAAAACTTCGCAGCTTTTGAAGATGTGAAGATTCCTCCTATCCCCTTCTCCTTAATTCAGTAAACAAGAGTAAAAACAAACAAACAAACAAGCAGGTTAGTTCAGAATGAGCTCTACATTTTAAGATTTTTTTTTTAATGTGAAGGAGAAATCAAAATAGGTCACTAAACTCCTCAAAATAACAATGGTCTGCATTGCCACCCCAAGGTTCAAATTTGCAGCAAGGAGCAACTGATAGATCTGTATCCTAGTGACAAAGCAGCAATGATTTTAAAATATTTTTTTTTAAGATAAAGGAAGGGAGGTTTTCCAGTAGTGTGAACAGAGGGTAGAAAAGAAGCGGGAACATGCTTCCTTCCCCTGGACTGGGCAGAAACCCAAAGGGGAGCTGCCAGAAGATATAAACCTTGAATGGAGCATGAGATTCTGGGACTGAGAATGGCTCATTAACTTAAATGACCATCATTGGATCAACCTCAAGGTTGTATAAAAATAGTAAGTGTTAACTACTAGAGAAGATAAGCAACCTGGTGGTTTGGACGAAATAGATGCTTAGGGCAGTGACCAGCCGCTGGGAGGGAAGAGGCATGCCAGGCACTGCAGCCAACTGGGATTTGGCTAGAATGGAAAAATGTCCTGGAGGCCATTCCTCTGAGGGCCTTAAAATGGCACCAGCTGGAAAACAGACGTTCTGAATCAAGGCCGGAAAATACAGGCAGGGGTTGCATTTGGCGTCAGCAGGAAGTGGGAACAAGATGTCATCCAGAAAGAAATGGGCCAAGTAGAAAGTGTCAGTGGAAGCAGCAAAGCTTATACCAGCTGTCCATGAACAGCACAAGGTTCTTTATCTCTTTTAAATGTCTCTTGGCAGAAGTGCTTTGACCTTTTTTTGTTTGTTCTGGGCATATTTTTAAAGTATAATAGTATATAGTGCGCATATAAATAACTGGACAAGGAACAACTCGAAAGATAATATTTCAGTACATTTAAAATTCATACAATAAATCTTAATTTTTAAATATTCACAAATGGATTGGTCATTTTGCCCCAGTAACATTGGTTTTTCTTTATCATTCTCAGCCTCAAAAGTAGATTTGTTTTGCTTTTATCCAGATTTTCTGTAGAATACTGATTTAATATTAGAGTCTCACGCACACGTACACATTCCTTACAAGATTATTATTATTTTTTTGCAAAAAGGGCTGAATTGGCAAATTAAAGTTATGGCAGACTACTTTGTGGACTTGAATTGGGACTTTTAAAGCAATTTCCTGTTCATGTCTGCTCAAAAGTAGCTTCCATTTTATATAATTGTGATTGCTTTTAGTAAGGGAGCATAGATTACAGTTTCAGTCTGTTTTAGAGCCATAATACCCCAACTATATATAAAATAAATACTATTACATAGAATTAAGGATTCCAGTAAACTTACCGCTAAGTATAATCACCATATGGTGAGTCAAATGAATATTGCTTGGTGAAAGCATGTAATTTTTCCAAGCACCACAACAAATGGATTTATTACCAAGTAATTACTCATACTATTAAATTATAAAGATGTGAACTGCAGCTACATGGAAGTTAATTCAGTGAGAACAAGTGTTTCAAAGCAAGTTGGTATAACTCAGTGTAAGTTGCATGCAAGCTTCTTCAAATCAATGGATTTAGTTCACAGCACTTTACACTACCAAGAAGATCTCTGATCCCTAAATTCGGCTCATCTTCTAAGTTCTGAACTTCTTTATTCATTAGGATACTTCCATGAGTTTGTTTTTATCTTTTAAACTTGTCCAGAATTTATAGCTATCAGATAGGAGTTAAGAGAGCTATGAGATATTCATGAGGCCAGTTTATCTAAGTATTCTCAAAGATAGACAGAATGAAGCAGACTCGATATGATTGAAGGCCTTATTACTCTTTCCTTCCATTCCTTCTGTCCAAAATTTCTCTTCCAGCATGAACTGCAAGAGCCAGCCCCATCTGGCTTCTTCTTTGCCACTATAGCTGGTTGAGAAAGTGGAAGATTCTGGACTCTTTATTAGATTTGAGCCTAGAATTGCAGGCCTTATAGTTTGACTTCCAATACCTCATGACCATTAGCCTGAGGTAAACCATGACTGTGTTTATGAAATGTACCATATCACAGATTAGCCAACCATATTTTATCCTGGTGCTTCATGTAAACTCAGCCCATATGTCGTGCAACCTCCAAATTAGTTTGAACAAACTAGGGGTAATATTGGATAAACATGTCATAGGAACAAAAGCTATTAAGTCCAGTTCCACAGTAGGTGATGCAGATGCTCTAGAGTTGGCAAAGTCATCCCCCATCTCTGTTTTCACAACTTCACTGTATGGTTTTCATTCATTCTGCAAGCTGGACATGATTTTCCAAGTCTCTTTTATTTTTCTGTGCCTGCTGCAATATTGTCTTTTTGATATTACACCTCCGCAGAGAGGTTGCCCTGAAGTAATTATCCCATTAGCCCAATCTAATTTGGCCTTTCTAACTGACATTTCAACAGTGGTGACAAGGCTGGTGAAATTATATTTCATGTTTTCTCCAGTTTCAATATCTTACTCCTACATATATCATTTTGACCAAAGTTAGCTTTAGTCCAAAGAGCCTGATCAAATGGTATTGCAGATGAATTGCTCATTACCATTGCTTCAAGTTAGTCCGCAAATTAATGGTTTGTAATGTTTGTGTATGAAGGTGTAATAAGGACCCAGATATTACCAATTTCCTTCCAAAAGTGTTTCTGGACAAATTTCTACCTGCTTCATTGATATGAGCATATATCTAAGACGTAGAAATCCTGGGATTAAAAGTCTGGGAAAAATCATGTCATTTTTAAAAAAATACAAGTTTCTTTATACTGAAAATAACATTTATTTTAAATAAGCAGCAAAGCATATGCATTTGAAAAAAAATTTAAAACACTACCAGATATAATTTGCATACCTTTATGCTGCATAATACTATCTATCTATACACGCACACACAAAATATAACTTATATTTCTGCATACTGCCTTTGTTGGCAAGATAAAATCTTATGGAAAAAGAAAACAGGTCCTTGAGTGGTTTATTTATAATTTCCTATACTGTATATTTAGCAAATATTTTAAAAAAGTATATTGTTTGGAGGAAAATTTTGTTTCTTATCATAGAATCATAGGGCTGGATGGGGTCTTGGAAATCCTCTATAACAGGGCTGTCAAACTCCCAGCCTGCGGGCCAACTTTCCAAGATTATTGTACATTATTGATCATGGTTTGGATATATTAGAATGGTTTTGGAGGAAGCTTATTGGTGGTGAAGGTACACTGTACACACTTATATACATAAGCACTGCCTGGAATATCTTCTTAAGATCTCTTCAGCAGTTTTCAGATTTTTAACAACCTACAGTAAAGGTTGGCCAGATAGAGTGTCCAGAAACCAAATCCCAAAATCAGAAAAGTGGTTCAGCCATGAAAACAGCCACTCCAATGCAGTAATAATGGATTAGTAATGTCAGATTCAAGGACAAAGAAGAGTTACTCCTTAACTTTAGACTTTCTGGCTTCCTCAGCATCCCTGTTTTGAGGTGTCTTCCTTTGATGAGGAATTGTAGAAAACCCAAATCCTTGTGCATCCTTTTGAATTATTTTCATTGGACATAACGGCTCAGTTGTGGTTGGTTTTTCCTGGCCCTGGAAACTAAAGTTCATTATTTTTGTTTAATTTAATTTCCAATGCAAATAAAAATGTGAGGAATAATTGTGGAAATGCATTGTTAGCACCATAAGTCATCATCAGCAATATACTATATGTACTTTGTTGTATACCACCAGAGTTGCTTCTTTTGTAAGATGAGAGGTTATATAAATTGGAGATATAAATAAATAAATATACCTGAAAGAAAAGCTGTTTATAGGCATGCTTTAAAAGTAAATGATAATCATGTCTATCGGTGCATTCAGTTTGAAAGTTGCAACCACTTCAATATCTAAAAAGAAAACTAGCAAGCTTAGACTGGCGACCTACATCTCATTGAATAAGTCTGAATAATATAGAGGTGAATGAATATGACATGCTTATCTTTAAGCACTCGCTGTGATATTAGACTAACCTTCCAGTCATAGATGATGAGTCAAATAAGTCAATAAAATAATGTTATTTAAAGAAGACCTTTTTTATGGATATCAAGGAAAATGTCATTGCTCCTAGCAGGCAATAAGTTCTCTCACTGTATGTTTTCATTAAATACTTTAAATTGGTATCATTCAAGAGCAAGACAAATTACTTTCCAGCTATTAAACATTTTTGTCATAAAAGAGATATTGCACATATATATTTTCCTCTCTGGAGAAGCAACCTTGGAATCTATTGTTATGAACTTTTCTATCTTGATTAGCATTCAAGATTTATCACCAAGGCTGCTCTGATAAATATAATGGTTGATAAGAGATGTCAGAAAATGATAAAATGTTCCTTAAGGTGCAACCATATGAATGGTTTGACAGCATCCATGGGGCCATAAGGTCTCCCTTCTTTGGTTAAAAGAACATTATGCCGGCAGTTAAATAACATATTATACATTTCAACTACAGTCACCCTTAGCCCTTTAAAATCAACTCTTTTATCTGCATGCGAGATTTTTTGCCTTAGATGGTCATTTTCCCCCCAATATGGTTGCCATTTCTCCAACTAATCCTATAAATTTATACTACACAAAGAGAACAGATCCCTCTGTGCCTTCTGCTTACCTTCTGAATAAAAAAATTGTCAGAAGAACAAGTCACTAATGTTATAAGAGACCCATGTTTGACATGTGTTGTGTCCCAATAGATATCAGGATAATTAAAAATCTTTGTCACTACTGCTTCCTGCCTCTTGAAATATCTGCATTTGGTTTTGAAAGGCACATCCAAATTTTCTTCTTGGCTGGACAGGAAATGCTGGAAACCAACAAATTATTTTTATTTATTCCTCCATTTATTCAACACAGATGGTGATTACAGTATCACAAAATTATTTTAATTTATTTCTGAGCAGGTGTAAATTATATATTGTAGCTCCTTCTCCATTTCCATGATTTCTGTTTCTTTTAATCAAACTATAGCTGTTATTTGTTGTTCTGCTGTTCTGCACCAAGGCATTGTGTATTGTATTTGCCATTTTGGGTTAAACTTTATAGTTTTTAGTCCCCATACTATGAACTTTAGTGCCAAGACAATGAAGGTCACGAGTGTTCTTCTTCTTCTTCTTCTTCTTCTTCTTCTTCTTCTTCTTCTTCTTCTTCTTCTTCTACTTCTTCTTCTTCTTCTTCTTCTTCTTCTTCTTCTTCTTCTTCTTCTTCTTCTTCTTCTTCTTCTTCTTCTCCTTCTCCTTCTCCTTCTCCTTCTCCTTCTCCTTCCTCCTCCTCCTCCTCCTCCTCCTCCTCCTCCTCCTCCTCCTCCTCC
>NW_020769406.1:1212756-1248496 GCF_900518735.1 Pseudonaja textilis
CCTCCTCCTCCTCCTCCTCCTCCTCCTCCTCCTCCTCCTCCTCCTCCCTTCCTCTTCCTCATTTTATTTTATTTTTAAATTTTGTTAGCTGCCCATCAACCTTCATAGGATTTGTTCCTAATCAAACTTGGCATATTTCAAAAAAAACACATTTTTTAATCAGTCTTTTACAAGGTATAGTCTACCTGACTCTCTTGGATTACTTGTTTATTGAAAACTGAAGATGAGTCTGTACTATGAAATGGCTACAATAAAATAGAAATATAGTTTTTGTACCATGGGAATTAAGCAGATTTATTATTTTGGGTTGAACAAATGCTACTTCTGTAATTATACTTTGGTACAACCCTTTAAGAAGGATTCAGATTTTAGAGAAAAGTTCAGAAAACAATATTTAGAAATTGAGTGATTAAAAAATAAGTCCTAGAAACTGAAATGGAAAGAACTGAATATTTATCTGTTTGACTATCTATTATTATTTATTTATTTATTATTTGTTAAGTTTGTATGCTACCCATCTTACCAAGAGGCAACTCTAGGTAGCTTGTAAGCAAGAAAAGATAAGATAAAACATTAGGATATTAAAATAATGACCTTTAACATTAAAGTTGACTTAAAATAATCGTGGATCAAGAAGAAACAAGCAAGATGCACGTGTTTAGCCTTGCAAAGTCAAAACAAAGCAAACATGATAGTCCAAGTACGTGGAGAAGTGTCACGTAGAAGACAACCAAGATTTGTGCTTTATCATTCAGGTTTGCAGGAGAAGAATCTAAATTCCACGGAAGCCCATTTGACTGCACAGTAGAAAGAACCTCTTAGAATTAGGATCAATTCAGTTAGTGAGAGTGGTGGTTGCTTCTCCTTGACTGCATGTGGGGGTGCTTTTATCATGATTCCTCTGCTGAGCAAGGAATTGAATTCAGTTGTGTAAATGGCCATTCCACTGCTTGATTCTGTGTTTTTATTTTCAAAGAAAAATGCAACTCCTTGACAGATGGCCATGCAACCTCCCAGAAAATTTATCCAGAACACCTCCCGGAGGCGGTCTGCTCTACTACTGAGGAGGTGTTAATGTTAAGATGTTTTTCCTAATGTTTCATTCAGGAATGCACAATCTTTGAGCAGGCAAGGATCCAAATTGTGCCAAATGGATGGGTTCAGGACGAACAAATGGGTGAGAGCAAAACAAATGCTTAATATCATGCAATGTAATACTAGTACCGTGCTACCTCCCCTGCATTTTATAAGCCCCCTTTTTATCACATTAAGAATTATAATTCAGTGGAACCTATGAAGGCAACAGAGAAACGCAGATCTATAGCTGTCCATATTCTCTTTATTGAGGGGAAGGAAAGAGATAATTATTTCTTCTCTTTTGTTGGTAGAACAAGCAAAGCCTGTGAAGGGATTGGAATACTCAGAAAGCAATAAAAATTTATCTTGTATATTGTACTGTCCACATATAAGACAGTTTTTTTCCTCATGCCATCACTCTGCTGAGCATCTCATTTTCACAATACTGTCTTATGTCTAAAAATATTTATCCATGTAGTATGGCTGCATTGCTACTGTTCTTCCCATCTTTTCTACTATCTTCTCCATTGGTACCATGATTATATACTTCGTTGTTTAGTACACAGAGAGCTTATGCACGGGAGACAAAATTCCTTGTGTGTCCAATCACACTTGATCAATAAATATTTCATTTGATTTGATCCTATCCTATCCTATTCTCTCTATGTATATGTGTATGTATACATATACACTGAAGCGCTACTTAAATTAATAGTTGTGTTTGTATGTATAATGTGTTTTAGTGTTGTATATCAGTGAATGCATGACAACTGCAGATGTCATATGCTAAATAAATATATAGAGAGATTCCTGCATTTCTGTGGAAAGATAACATTTTTTCCTCTTCTGTTCTTACTGTTATTCTTGTTTTTCATTTCATTTTAAGTCTCATGGGAATGACCGTTTTTTCTCCCATGTGCTCAATCAGTTAATATTCTGAAGTTGTCCTTTATGATCCATAACAACTGGAACATATTCAAAACATGTTTGAATCATGTAAGAATGGGATGAAACTGGTAGAATCAACTTATCCCAAGTTCCCATATCTTATACAAGTAGCAAGGAAAGTAACTGGGCTGAATCTGAATGGATAATAATTTCAAATCTCTTTGCACCTAGTGTTACCTCTGTCAGTTAATGCCTGCTTGTAATATTTACTTTTTTATGATATAGATGGCTCAGTGAGCTAAGTCTTCAAAACCTTAGACACAGCTGCCTGACCAAGTTTGTATTTAAAACCATAATTGCCCGTATGCTGGGCACAGTTAGTACCCATATATTTAATGTTGGCTCCTAAATTGTTATATTTAAAACTGCAACTTTAACACTATGTATCAGAGGTGGGAAAATTATTGGAGACAGTTGATTCGGGAGTTGCAATAGCCATATAGATGCAGCATATGCAAATGAAATGTACTTAATTAGCATGTCTCTTTTGTGTTATAGCCATAGGTCCTTCATTTCCATAAATTGGAAGGTGTGAACTTGTATTTATAGCTGAAAATTCTAACATGATAACCAGCTAAGATCATAAAGAAAATAAGGGAAGAAAAACAAGAAAAGCTGTAGGCCATTCTGCATTTTTATATGGAAAAAACAGGTCAAGTCAAATCTATATGGCCAATCTTAGAGGTATGTAATGCTGATTGATTTTCTATCCTGACAGTCTTTCCTAGCATGATGAACATAACACAAACGAAGACTCGGACATCTTTCATCTCTAACTTTAACACACAATTATTATTTTTTAAAATCTACATTAAGGATGTTGGGAAGATATACTCCAATAGAACTGGAGAATGTTGATTGACAAAATAAACTTCTACATTTGGCTATGCTGGCAGTGAAGGAGAAATTTTAAAGTTCAAGCTTTCATAGAAATGCTTTCTAAGAGTCTTCCAGAACCAAGGTGTGTAGCATTGTGCCACATTATGTATTTGTTTGTGCATTCCTGTTAAATAATCATGTGGTAAATAAACACACTGATATAAATAAAAGTTTTCAGAGTCCTGAGGAGATTTAATTCTAATCAAGTCTGCAGTTGGGAAGCTTTTGTTATTTTAGTTTTGGGGATATGTAGCACTGATTGTTGGCTACATTATTTTTCTCAGGCAATAGGATAGTATGTCATTCTGCTTTCCTGGCTTTTAAAACAGTGATGAATGACAGTAAACTCACCATCAAATATAACAAAGGGAAATTCTAATGCCTGACATTTTCTTCATATCGGCTAAAATGTCACAGAAAGAATTGTTGCAGTCAGTCAGAATTCTGGCTTTTTTTCAAGGACCGAGTATCAGACATTTTGTTCCTGCCTCCCTTGCTAACAATTATGAGAGCTAATAACATATTTTTTTATTTATTTAGTTGGTTAGTTAGTTAGTTTAATCCCCCTAAAATCTTGTGCCTCTCAGGGGATAAAATATTTGCATACAAGCAATAAATTCAATGAAGTAAAACCCAAATCTGGTAATTACATTTCACAAAATATAAATATTTGGGAATCATAGAGCACTCCTACTATGGCACTTCCTCTCAGTATTTTGTCTAAGGTAGACATCTATGGCAAAGGTTATATAGTTGCCTCTTAAATGATGGTGTATGGCTTTGTTTAGATGTAATGTTAAAATATAGGTTGTCTTTGTTGTTGTTGTTCACTCACCAAGTCCTATCTGACTCTTTTCAACACCATGGATCATAGCATACCAGGTTCCCTTGTCCTCCTCTGTCTCCCAGAGTTTGCCGAAATTCATGTTCAGTGAACATGACACTATCTAACCATCTCATCCTCTTCTGTCCCCTTCTTATTTGTCTTCAATATTTCCTAACATCAGAGTCTTTTCCAATGATTTTGTCTTCTCATCTTGTGACCAAAATATTTGACCTTCAGCTTCAGCATCTGTCCTTCCAAAGAACAGTTGGGGGTTGATGTCCTTTAGGATTGACTAATTTGACCTCCTTGCAGTCCAAGGGACTCTTAAGAGTCTTCTCTAATACCATAATTCAAAAGCGTCAATTTGTTTGGCACTCAAGTGTTCCTTATGGCCCAACTTTCACGTCCATACATTCCTACTGGGAATGGTTTCTCTAGCTCTTCTGCATTTTATCCCAGCTCAGCGATGAGGAGGTGGTCTTAACCTTTTGCTTTTTCCCCTTCAATAAAGGGTTGATTTTAATGACAATTGTGTCAAAATCTTACATGGTAGGAAAATTAAGGTAGACTGTTTTAAAGCTTGGGTTCAAGACTATGAGCTAAGGCAAACTGGATGCATGTCAGAGCAGAGATGTCAAGACTGAGTATTGATCTTCAGGGAAGCAACAGACTGGAATGGGTCCCATCACATCAGAGGACTCTCAGCTTGTCTACTACGGATAAGAATTCATGGAAGAAATGAAATAGTCATCATTGCTAACAAAAGTGTCAAAGTCAGTCTGGTATATAACCCTGTCAAAATATTAAAAGCCTGCTGAGCTTGGATACTGAAATTCTACCTCTTAAAAATAGATCCATTCTAGGTCAACACCTGACAGAGAGGTGGCTTATGATACAGCAGTCAGAAACCATAAAGGTACTGCTACATATGTCTCCCAAAAGATGCATTGGGGAATATTTTACTCTGTAAAACCTAGGCAAATCCAGCCTATCTTCAGATTAAATCTTTTTTTTTTTTGCTGCCCTTTCCCATATCATGTTAGATCCTGTTCAGATTAATAGAATTCTGTGAGAAAGTCTATGTTCACCACAAATACCTTATTCTAACCATTTAAAAGATTACTCTCAGATCATGGACATCACCAGATAGACAACACTGCAATTAAATGTAGTGTGTTTTGTACATGAAAAATAGAGGAAGCTCAGAAGTCAATCAGCAGAATCTAATGACGTTACAAATATTATCATATCCTCTATTTAAGCCAATGATATTAATAATAGGATATAGCCCTCTTGTTTTCTGTTGGGATTTTGTTCAATTGCCTTCCATTCATTTCTCCAAGATTAGGGTCCATCATAACCAGGAGAAGAACTCAAAGCATCAGATTGTGGACAATCCTAGTGAAGTGATATCTATCAGGTCACAAAGCGTTGGAAGCGACTTAACAAGAAGAACTGAGTTGAAGCCTATTTGTTTGCCTAAACATCATTTGACAGACTCCCATATGAGAATAAACCATGGTTAATCAAAAGCAAATACAGAATGGAGATGTTGATGACAGTTAACCACCATGAGGTTTATTCAATTCACAACATGGCATCCATTGCATAATTTTTCACTCAAATGAGAATAGTGTACATTCTCTCCAATGTCTTAATTATTTTATTTTATTTTGTTTGTCAATTGCTTACAAGATAATAGGTATACGTAAAAACATAGTTATGAATACATGGATACATATAAGCAAAATAAAAAAATAAAAATAAAAGAAACAATAGGACAGAGGCGGTAGGCACATTGGTGCGCTTATGCACGCCCCCTAAGACCTCTTAGGAAAGGGGTGAGGTCAATAGTAGAAAGTCTAAGTCCAAGTGCATGAATCATAGCTATGATTCTATCATTATCTATATAAGGTTATTTGCACTAGGAGCTAACCATGCTAGAGAACCAAGAAAAGAACAGTGGGATTTGAAATAAGCTTAAGAGAGCAAGTCCAACCTATCTGGGCTTCTTTGAATCCAGAAGTCATCTTTACACCATAGCTGCAACATGGGATAGATAATTTTACACTGTTCTCTTTGTCATAATCAGATGAACTAGTTGGTTAAAAAAATGGATGGAGAACAAAGTGAAGCTAAGTGTAGACAGGGCAAAATTGATGATCATTGGCTCTATAGTCAGGCTTAATTATATTAAACCCTATAAGTAAACTATGGGGTTTGGGAGATTTTGATCATGCATGCTTCCATTTAAATAATGGATCCACACTTATGATCTTCCTTGATTCAGCCTTTCTTCTGGATACCCACCATAGAGTTGAGGAAAGGGCTTAAACAGATCTTTCCTCAAGATTGTCAGAGTTTTTGTGCTGCTTTGATTTGATTCCATAGCAGGATGGGCAACTATGGCCCCTTGGTGACCTATGGATTTCAACTCCCAGAATTCCTAAATCAGGCATTGCTAGTCATAAAGAGGTTATATTTGTCCATCCCTGTTATATAGGGATGTTTGTAAACAACCTAGAATAAAAAAGGGTGAGTGGGAAACATATACATGTTTCAGTTAATAAGATAACTGTTATATTTTTGGGTTCCCAAACTGAAGACAGGTTGAAATATGACATTGGGACTAAATGAGAGCCTCCTCATCTTCAGGACCTACCACTGTGGCTTTTATCCTTTTAGATGTGCTGGTTCACCCACCCTTGGTCTTGTTCTCTAGTTATTCTTCAATATTGCCAAAATGCTGGAAATGTATGACCTTATTATTGGTTTTTTTTTTTAAAAAAAACTCCATTAATCTAGCAAAAAAACACTAGATTCTGGTGGAATTTGGCCCCCCAGTATTATGCATGGAGAATTAGAGCATGTAATAGAAGCTGACAGAGAATATGGAAAGCAGTGAAGTTATGGTCCTTCAGTTAGTTTTTAAAGGCAAAATCTATTTTCTAACTTTATATTCATAAAACTCATCTGTTCCATTATCCAAATATTTATTACAGCTTTATTTCAGAACTTTGTAGCAGTTGGGAGAGTGAAAAAAGCTGATAATTAGTCACAGAATGTATTTTCTTTTCTTTGGCTTCTTGCTCTCTTTTATGTTGGTGTCTCAGATGGCATTAAAAATTTTAACAAGTGTGCATGAAATATCTTTTTTGTAACGATAAAAGTCACTTTGGGTTAATGATGGCAAATAGTGAATTTGAGTAAAGGATTTTGTGTTGTTTGCTTCTTTATATTAGCTTGTCATTAAAAAAAGAGTTTGCATATGTATATGTGCATGTGTATGCATATGCATATGTGTATATATGTTGTTTCACTCACTCTTCTCTATGGCATTAAATCTGTAAATTCTTTATTCCTTTTTCATATTTCTCAAAATATTGAGTGACACAAGTGATTGATTGATTGATTCACGCTGTATTAAATGCAGCTGCTACACACAGAATTGTCACAGAGATGATCAGGATAATGAATTGAGATAAGATTATTTCTTTTTGTAAATCATAGTTTATTTGGGAAAATGAAGCATTAGAATGTCTATGGGGATTTTCAGTCATCCAGGTCATGGTTGTCCCAAAGGTGCTTTTTCAAAATGCAACTGGACTTCGTTTTTCCTTGAAGACATTTTGCTTCTCATCCAAGAAGCTTCTTCAGTTCAGAACTTGAGTTTAGTTCTCATCCAAGAAGCTTCTTCAGTTCACAACTGGAGAAGCTTCCTGGATGAGAAGTGAAACATCTTCAGGGAAAACAAAGTCCAGTTGTTTGACAACAGTGTGCCATTTTACAGCATTTGACAAAGATAATATTTGCGTTAATTTGTACATTCAGTGTTCTTCTAATGCCAACCTCAGATGGCTATTAGTAGAAACTATTTCAGTATCCCATGGAGCTGTTACACTGATGCTTTTGATATGACTGATGTCAATGTGCATGGAGCACTTGGGCTCACATATGGTCAACACAACAAGGGAGCTTGTATACTTCCTCTCCCCTAGCAAGGTTATGGCCCATTTGTTCATATCTGTTTCTTCTAGAAGAGCATGTGGGATTTTGCCATATGTGAAGCATAATCACATTTAGAATTTCTGGGGAGAAATGCTCAGATATTATTATTTACCCCTGGGGGCTCTTTTGAGATGCATGCATTTTGACCTGATTGGTAGGTAAACAGTTATGCCAATCTCCAAACTGTCTCAATTCCTCATGGACTGGAAGCTTGGTAGCTAAAAAATTGTAGTTCATGTTGTGTCAACCTCCTCTTAGCTTCTGATTGTTCAATGACACTATTGCATCATTTTGTAATCTACGTTAGCAGAGAAAATACAAACAAGTTATAAACATTTTAAATGCATGAACGTACACGAGAAAATGGCCCAGAGCATTAATTCATAGGTGCATTTGGAGTGGTAGGTGGTAATGAGTCAATTATTCAATTTTAATTTTGCTGGAAAAATTACAGCAACCTATTCACAGTTGTTTATCAGCTAAAGTAGCAGCAAGAAAAAGGAGAGGAAGGGAACCGTGTTCTGAAGAGGGCTGTGTATCACTTCTGTACTCATTAATATATTTTTTTGCAAAGAAGAAAACCAGATAATACCTCACTTCATTATGATAACCTCAGGAAGAACAGTTGCTTAGCACTCCAAACACCGTCTTGATTTTATGAAACCTAGAGGAAAGTTATAGGCTAATTTTAAAGAATATGTGGCCCGTGTGTTTTGATCAGATAACATGCATGCTAATACAGAGGGGAAATTGTCTTGCAATTTTTCAGAAATTTACATTCCCTAAAAATGAAGGTTTGGGTTTTCTCCTTTCAATTGAGGCAACAATGATCTTCTCTCAAGTTTCTCTTGTTTTGAATGCATTCTATTCTTGGATATGGTGAGAAATGCAACTACTGTTGTTCTTCTCCATTAAACATGTTTCTATCATACTGTTACAGGGGTGGGCAACTATGGCCTTTTTACCACCTTGGACTTCAATTCCCACAATTGCTGGGAGCCAT
Source organism: Pseudonaja textilis (assembly GCF_900518735.1). The sequence goes on from NW_020769406.1 coordinate 1,221,498, forward strand.
GCTGGCTCAGGAATTCTGGGAGTTGAAGTCCACAGGTCATAAAGAGGCCATACTTACCCATCCATGTACTATTACTTCCTTGTTTTTTTCACTGAACTCAAAAAGGGATGATTGGTTGATTGGTCAATGAAAGACAGGGCATTTATATATACTCCACACTTACCCATTAATCATCCAAGAACCCATTTTTCTGTGAGTTTATGAGAACACAAGCCAAACCACAAGAGTAAAAATACAGAACATCCAACAAAAAACCTTGCATTCACATCACTTTAGATAGAGAGTTTGTGGTCATAGCTGCTTAACAGAAAATGAGCAATTACCGGATTATTTATGATTAAAGAAGAAATTAGCTCCATCCCTAGAAAAAATGTAGTATCTCATGACTAAATAAGTTCAAAACCACCAAAATGCAACAAACAAACCATCTATATATGACACTTTCACTTTTTAAATCTTCCATTGATTGAATGCATTATTTTGGCATAAGCTAATACATATTTAAAGACTCAGTGAGCAACACAGAACAGTGTCAGGATATAATACAACATGTTCCAGTTTATAAAGATGTGATTTCACTGCTTCCCTCTGTATCAGTCCTATATCCTCCAATTAATTTATTCCAGCATTTATTTAAAAAAGAAAAACAGTCCTTTCTTAGGGATATAAAGGAAGGCATAGAATTTTTTAATTGACATGAAAGATACACCAAATCAGAGTCATTTTGTGACTTGAGCAAAACCCTGAATGAAGTCACCATAGTTGGGTTTTGCCAGGCCCAAGTCCAAAGACGATACAGTGGATTTCAATTGAGTCTAATCCTGTATTTGCTTACTCCTAATAGACAGAATCTTGCCAAACTAAAGCTGTAGCCTTCTCAGCTATTAGAACTATCCTGAGAGATTTTAGGGTGAGGCTACACCAAGGGTCTTCAAACTTGGCAAGTTTAAGATTTAGTGACTTCAACTCCTATAATTCCTGAGCTAACATGACTGGAGGAGGAATTGTGGGAGTTGAAGTCCACAAGTCTAAAAGCTGTCAAGTTTGAAGATCCCTGGGCTATACTGAATTTCTTCCTTTCTCCTCCATTCAACTCAGGACTGGACAGTCTCTTTATCTCTCTGGGAAAGCTCTAAGTTGCCAAAACTCCTATCTGCTGATTCTGCAGGTGCATGTTCCATCAAACCAAGCTAAACAAGCTACATTTTGATCCCCATGCATGTGAACTCTGCTTGTATATGTCTAATAGTAAACATAGCAATAGGACTTAGGGTTTTCCAAGTATGGCTTGAGAGAAAATACTACCCAGAGATGCTTATACCCACAGCAGCTCTTCAGAAATGGCCATTACTGAAGGGGGGCGGAGCTGGCATCCCAGCATGTGATCTTGGAGCTCCAAGATCGCCGCTGATATCTCCATTGCAGGACAGTTCCACCAGACCTAAACCATCCCGTAGAGACAGTGATTGAGGAGGGCACATCCTGTTGATCCCAGGGACATCACAAAGTCCCTGGTTGATCCAGAAAAGGCCCTTTTTTTCCAGCGGCAGAGAGGCAACCTTCCAAGCTGCGGAAGCTGGGACAGCTCCGGAATGGAAGAGATCAGAAAGAAAGTGTGTCAGTTTGGTGAGATGAACTTTTACTTATTATTTCTTGGAGAGAACACCCTGAAAAAAATAAAGTGGACTAAAAGTGAAGAGAAAAGAACTTAAGCGGCGTGATTAATTGTCAACGTGAAAGTTTTTTTTTCTTTTTTTCCCTTTTTATTGCAACTTTGAATTTGGCAAAGCTGTTTAACTTTAAGATGGATTGGTACTTTTTAATCTTTTAATCTTTGTTTGTATTTCTTTCTACCTTTTTAAAACAACCCTCTTGAAAATCCCTTTTTGATTAAGATTCTTCTGCCTGACTCAAGATTTATTTTTCTCCTTTAAAAAAAAAAGGGGGGGGGAGACTGTACTTTTTTTTAAGTTCCTGATTGTAGATTGAGGAGGGGGAAGTGAAAGTGAAGGAAAGTAAGTAGCACTGCCACTCAGGGGCTTGGATACATTGTTTCTTTTTTCTTTCACTAGTTTGTGTTACAGTCAAGGACTCTGAGCTTTGTATTGGAAAAGATAGAGATGAGCATGGCAGTTTGTTGATTCAGGTGCTCATTTCTGAACAGATAGCTGGAGTCTGGAGTTGAAGTTGAAAGAAAGAAGATTGAAGTGACCTTAAAAAACTCTGAGCTGATTTATCAAAGAGCCTTGAATATTTAGCGGTAGAGGCTTGTTTTATATTAGAATTACTTTTTACCTTTTGCCTCCCTTTCTACTCACCCCCTCACTCGTGGGGCTCTTTTTTTCTCTTTAATTGGATTTTAACTTTTTAAACCAGGAACTAGAATGTAAACCTTTTATTTTGGTTTTCTTTTTGTTTATTAAGAGGAACATATAGAATATTTTTCTTTTTTTCCCCTTTTTTATTTTTTACTTTTTACATCTACCATTGCAACTAATTGGATTAGGGTATACAAGCACCTGAAGATTTATTTTTTCCTTTTTTCCTTTGGAGTGGCAATTTCTTGTCTTCATTTTTTTTCTTTTTTCCTCTTTTTCCCCCTCTTTTCTCTCTCTCTTTCTTTACAGATAAGCATTACAAGATGAGTAGAAAGACAACAACCCCAGCTTCTTAAATACCAACTCCCTCACCATCTGGAGGACAATAATCTATACAGACAATATTACAACAGGAAAAAGAGAAAGAGAAGGAAGTGACATTACAGATGATTATGCAAGGAATTCAGAAAATTGAGCAAAAAAATGAAAAGACAGATGAAAAGTGAAAAATATTCAACATATGATGATGAAATATGAAGACAGATTCAAAAAAATCGAATAAAATATACAAAGAGATAAAAAAATTGGAGATATTGATATGCGCTTCAGCGATGTCAAGAAGGGCAGATCTGAACCATTAGAATGGAAAATAGACAAATCAAAATTTTATCAAAGATTTCAAAATATAGAAGAAGGAAAAGGTGAAAATCTTGCTGAAATAATGGCAGAAATATTAGCAGAAGCACTGGAAATAACCAAAGAAAAGATGATGGATGGGATGGATGAGTTGTTTCATTTCTACACAAGATATGTAACAAGGAATAGATTACCAAGAGAAGTTCACATTAGATTTACTAAGAAGATTATTAAGACACAGATACTCCAGATGGCAAGAGAGAAAACACTAAAACATAAAGATAAAGAAATTGTGGTGCTGAAACAGATACCAAGAAGAGTAAGAGAGATGAAAAGGGAATATTTATTCTTGATTGAAGAGTTACTTAAAAGAGGAGTAAACTACAGATGGCTGATGCCAGAAGGCCTCTTGTTCACTTGGCAGGAACAAAGACACAGAATTGACACAATTGGAAAAGCTGAGCTATTCTACTTAGAATACTTTAGAGAAAAGGAGGAAGAAGAAAGAAAGGAAGAGTCACTAATTGAGTTCCAAGAGGAGTGTATAGCAGTAATTGAAAAAGAAAAAGAAGAAGGTGCAGTAGGTGGTGAACCCTGAGAACAACGAGAATTGAGAACTACTAGAGCAATAAAACCCTCTTATAAAGCTTAACATGGATGAAAAAAAATGATTATGATTAACATAAATGGACTTAATTTGGCTACTAAAAGAAGGAAAGTATTTCATAAATTAGAAAATTTAAAATCTGCCTACAAAAGGTACATATTAAAAAACAACATGAATATATACTAAAACAAGGAAAACTAGGGAAATTATTTACGTTGCTGGCACAATCTTAAAAAAGAGGTGTGGTATTATATATTAAAGAAACAATTTTGGCAGAACTAATTTACACAGATGATGATGGAAGGATTTGATGGTGGAAATAAAGGACAACAGCATTAAAACACTTTTAATTGCAATTTATGCCCCAAATGATAAACAAGAAGAATTCTATAGAAAATTACATACAAAAATAATTGAATTGGACTATGTTAATATTTGTATGATGAGAGATTTTAATGGAATAATTAATGACCAGTTGGACTATAAAACACCAAAAACAACAAAGAAAGTTAGAAAGATACTACCAAAATCCTTCCTTCAAATAACAGAAGAATTTAATTTAAAAGATGCATGGAGAGAGAGAAATGCGGAAAGTAAGCAATATACTTTTTATTCAAACAGCCACACATCCTGGTCTAGAATAGATATGATATGGATGTCAGCAGAATTATTGACTAATGTACAGCAGATTGAAATAGAAACAAGCACTTGGGCAGATCATAATCCAGTGTCAGTTATTTGGAAAGGACACAAGAGGAGATCTAGATGGACTTTAAATAATATGATACTGAAAGAAAAAGACTTTAAACAGAAAATAGAGAAAGAACTTGTTTTCTTCTTCAAAGGAAATAGAAAAGAGGATACATCTTTACAGAATCTCTGGAACATGATGAAGGCCTACCCAAGAGGTTTGATAATAGATTGTACTAGGAGAAGAAACATAAAAGAGAAAAAGATATTTAAGACATTAGAGGATGACAATAAAAGACTGGAAAAAGATTTACAGAAGTTCCCACAAAAAAAGACATTAAAAATAAACTGGATATAATTAAACATAAAATGGGACTAATGGAAAAAGAGGAATTAGCACAAAAAAATAAAAATGCTAAACAGAATTACTTTGAAGATGCAAATAAACCAGGCAGATGGCTAGCTTATAAACTGAGAAAGGAAAGAGAAGCAAGAAGAATTAGTCAATTGATAAATAAAGAATAAAGGTTTGCTATGGAAATGAGGAGAAGAAAAAAATTATACAAGACTACTACGGAAAACTGCACTTTCAAGAGAATATTCAAGAAGAAAAAGTTAAACAATATATTCAGAAAGTGAACCTACTCAGATACCCAAAGCATTGAAGCAATGTTAGAAGGAAGTACAACAATGATGGAATTAACAGAAGCCTTTAAAAAACAGAATGCTGGGAAAGCACCAGGTCCAAATGGCTTGCCAGCAGAATTTTACAAGACTTTTCAGGAAATATTGAATTTTCATCTTTTAGAAGTTATGAATAAAGTTATGTTAAAGAAAAGAATACTAAAAACATGGTCAGAAGCATACATTACACTTATACCGAAGGAAGGTACAGACCTACAGCAAGTTAAAAATTATAGACCTATATCTTTATTGAACTCAGACTATAAAATCTTTGCTTCAATTTTGGCAGAAAGACTAAAAAGATACTTAAATAATTTTATTCATACTGATCAAAATGGATTTCTGCCAAAGAGAAAATCAAAGACAATGTGAGAATCATTTTGGATACTCTGGAATATTATGAAGCTCACCCTGAGAAGCAAATGGCCTTGATGGTTCTAGATGCTCAAAAAGCCTTTGAAAATGTGAGTTGGTGATTTATTTTACTGCAATTGATACAAATGGGCTTTGGTAAGAAATTTATCCAAGCCATTGAAATGATATACTATGAACAAACTGCAAAGGTGATGGTAAATGGAGAATTAACAGAATCCATAGATATAAGAAAAGGGATAAGGCAAGGCTGTCCATTGTCACCTCTGCTAGGTGTGTTAACATTGGAAGACTTGAATAGGAATATCAGAGAAGAAAAAGGAATGAAAGGAATGAAAATTAAAAAGGAGGAGTATAAATTGCAAGCTTTTACAGATGACCTGGTATTTATATTAGAAGACCCATTGGAAACAGCACCCAAATTAATAGAAAAAATAGAAGAATGTGGAAAAGTAGCAGGTTTGAGAATAAACAAAGACAAAACAAAGATATTAACAAAGAATATGTTAGCAAGACGAAAGAAAGAGTTGGAAGAAGTTTTAGAAATACAGGTCACAAACAAGGTTAAGTATTTAGGGATATACATCACACCAAGATGTAGCACACTGACGGAAGATAACTATGTTAAACTCAAACAGCAGATTGCAACAGATTTGATGAAATGGGAAAAACTGCAACTATCATTGATTGGGAGAATATCCTCAATTAAGATGAATGTATGGCCAAGAATTTTATATTTATTCCAGACAATTCCTATTCAAATAGGGAAAGAGTTTTTTGAAGATTTAAATAGAATTGTGTTGAAATATATTTTGGAGGGTAAAAAAGCAAGAATAAAATTAAAACTGTTACAAGATGCAAGAATATGAGGAGGGTTTGCCTTGCCCAATTGGGAGCTATATTACCAGGCGACAAGTTTGATGTGGGTAAAGGAGTCAATAACAGTAGATTATTGACTTTAGAAGGCCATGAATTGCTGCTGGGATGGCAAGCCTTTCTCTGGTATAAGGGAACTAAAATACAGGGGTATTTCAGAAGACATATTCATGAGGCATTGTTTTTGAACTGGGAGAAGATAAAAAGACAATATTTCTTAAAAATTCCAACATGGATATCAACTATTGAAACATTTTCTTAACCAATAATACATAAAAATATATACAGTTAGATATGGGGAAATATTGAATGAAAAGGGTGAATTTAAATCTATGCAAGCGTTGGAAGAACAAGGTGTAAAAATGAATTGGTTTTCATATTTGCAAATACAATCTAAGTTTGATAAAGACTCTAAGGCAAAAGGTCTTTATGACAAGTTGACTGATTTAGATAAAATTTTGATGGGTACTGATGAAAAGATAATTAAAAAACTTTATGGACATCTATTAGAATTTAAATTGGAGGAGGAACAAGTCAAAGAAACGATGATTGCTTGGGGGGGAAATTTTGGATATGGAATTGATTTAGAAAAATGGCAAAAATTGTGGTCTCAGGATTATAAAATAACAATGTCAACTGCATATAAAGAAAATTTGTGTAAGATGTTTTACAGGTGGCACTTACCCCCGATGAGACTTGCGAGAATGTTTAAGAATTAAATTGGATAAATGCTGGAAATGTTATCAGATACCTGGTTCATATTACCATATGTAGTGAACATGTTCGGAAGCGAAGAAATATTGGACTAAAATCCACACATGGTTGGAAAAAATGATAAAACAACATATAGACTTGAAACCAGAGATCTTTTTATTGGGAGTCATACTGGACATATACAATAAAGAACTGAAATATTTGATTGTAAATGTTTTAAGAGTGGCTAGAATTGTATTTGTGAAGAACTGGAAAAATGACAAAATACCTATGCAGGAGGAAGTTATCAAAAAAATTATGGACTGTGCTGAAATGAGTAAACTGACATTTGAAATTAGAGAACAAGAAGACAAGCAATTTTATATGATAAGGGATTTGTTTTATCAATGGTTGGATAAAAAGACATGGTAATGTAACAGACTAGATAATTTTGTGATAGAAATTTAATAGATTGATATAAAACATAATATAGATATATATAACCATTGGTTGAAAGTATAACACAAATTTTAAGATAAAACTTGGAACATCTCGTATAAAATGATGGAATAAATAGTTTAGTCATGGATGATTAATAACTGATAAATATATAAGCAGATGTTAGTTTGACAATGTGAAGACTGATATAAATTGTGAGTAAATGGCTACAAAAGAGTAGCACAAAAGATATGTAACCAACTGACACACTGTATGTCTATAAAATGAAAGATGTTTTTATGTTTTTATGTTTTGAATGTGTATGTTTGTTTTTTTAAAAAAAAAATTTAAAAAAGAAAAAGAAATGGCCATTACTTATATCAATTCTTTGGTCAACCACATGGAGTTTCAAAGAGTTCACACAATCAGAGTCAAATCTTGCATGAAAATTGTATTTGGAAGCTCACATTTGAGATTGAGGCAATTTGGGTACCCAGCTGGTATGGGAAGCTAGTCTTCCTTGACTGCCTTCTATTCCCATGTTTAATCAATGCTCAATAAGGGTCTAACTTCTCATTCTGAGAAATATACGTACACCTCATGCTCCTATTGCTGCCTGAGAATGTAGAGAGGAGAAGAGTGCAGCCTCTCTACCTTACAAACACCAAAGATTTTATAGTTACATGGAGCACTTCTCCAACACAGGCAGCATACAGTGGAATGTTCCCCACCCACCCCTGAAAAAAACCCCAGAATCTGTTTTTTTATACCTCCAACTTTAAAAACCTATTTTTGTACTATAGAGTTTGAACAAGCTCTGTCATGTAGGCTTTCATCTACTTTCTCAGTAGTGTCATATATCTACCTCATCAAAGATAAGCACTTTGTTTCTATGGCTTCGGTGTTAACCGAGCCATTTCAACTCCCTTCTGGCATTTGAGTTATCTGCTCAGTTTAACAAGTGTTTGTTCACTTAACTAGTGAATTGTTAAACTCACTTCTGTGTTTGATGTAGATGGCAATTTTGGCAAGAAGAGCTGTTGAGAAGAAATGGCATTATAAATAAGAACGCTTGCGCTCAACCTTGTTGTCTTTTGATAATTTTAAAGGGCATTTAACTTCTTGAAATGTAAAAGCCTAAGATTCAAAATGGAATCATTAAAACCATTTTAAGAAACCAAAAGACCCTGTAAATGACTGAATGAAAAACTGGGAATAGTTGTGTTATCCTTTACTCAAGGGTACTTCAGAACGCATAGTTTGTGCTGCATAAATAGCTAAAAATAATCCATTGCCCTGAAGCATCCATTCATTTTGTTATACAGTACATAAAGTAAAAAGAGGTGGAATGGGAAGGAAAGATATGTACAAAACTTTTTAGGAGGGATGGGGAACAGGAAGTATTCCAGGTATTGCTGAACTACAGCTTGTAGCATCCATGATGGTTAGAACTTCTGGAAGTCATAATTCAATATTATTTGCATGTTTATCAGTGGTGGGATTAAAAGAAAAATTACTACCAGTTCTGTAGGTGTGGCATGGCATGGTGGGCATGGCTTGGTGGGCATAGAAGGGGAAGGATACTTCAAAATCTCCATTCTCACCCCACTCCTGGGGGATGGTTATTGCAAAATCCCATTCCCTCCCCACCCCACTAACCTGCTTTCCAGCTCCATTTTCCTGTGCAGGGCAACAAAAGAAGACCCAGCCCATCAGCTGGGACTTGGGAGGCAGAGAATAGATGGGGGCAGGGGCAGTCAGAGGTGGTATTCCATACTCAAATTTTCTGCTACTGTTTCTCTGAACTACTCAAAATTTCCACTACCAGTTCTCCAGAACTGGTCAGAACCTGCTGAATACCACCTCTGATATTTATATGATTCCCCCTGAATCTAATGCATGCTTACTTGGCAACAAATAATATTAAATGCAGATGATGATCTTGAGGGTGATGGTACCTTGCTTTATATTTATTACATGGTCAACTCAATAACAATTTTTTTCTAAATAAACATATACAAGGCCATATTTCATCGCTCCCTTTTACTACAAATACTTGTAGGATCATTTGGTTCATGGCACTTTAGTCAGCACAAGAGCAATCTTTGCTTGTCTTGATGTCTTGCACATCAAGACAAGCAAATTACATTTATCTAGTGTATCTAAACCCCTCTCTATTGCTGTATCTTCATATTCCTTGATCCCTATGATTTTTTTCACAAGTGGTACAAAAATAATAAAATTGTGTCCTTTGATTTCAGTATGGATCCAATGTTTCATATATTATCATTCACTGTCATATGCAAAACTGGTAGATGTGGCAATATGACTACATTTTTTAAATTATTCCAAGGTTCATACCATATCCATCTACAGTTATAATTTATTGCATGCTTGAGTTTATATTCTGAAAATAATTTTCAAGAAAAAAAAGTTAGTATAGAAAATAATTATTGTCTTGTAAATAGATTTCATGATGTAAGAGGTTAGTGTTTCTGTAGCTCATTGATGTAAACAATTTTAATAAGATACAAGTATGGTATTCAGTTCCCATTCTTCTCTATAACACTAATCTGCTTGTAAATGTTTTGTTCCTTTTTCATATTTCTCAAAAATTATAGCATCATGAATCATTGGTTGATTTAAGCTATATTAAATGCAGTGGCTGCAGAAATTTTTTTTTGAGAGGGATGTTCAGGATAATGGACTGAATACCTTAACTGGTCCTTGTAAATTATAGTTTATTTGAAAAAAATAAGAATAGAAACAGTTTGAAAACAGTGTGACATTTTGTAACATCTGATAACAATTAATCAGTGGAACAATTTGCCTCCAGAAGTTGTGAATTCTCCAACACTAGAAGTTTTTAAGAAGAGATTGGATAACCATTTGTCTGAAATGGTATAGGGCCATGATGGCAAACCTATGACATGCGTGCCAGCGGTGGCACACAGAGCCCCCTCTCTGGGTACAAGAGCCATTCACCCCAGCTCAGCTCCACCGCACATGCACACCTCCCACCAGCCAGATGGTTTTTGAGTCTTTGTCACGCATGCATGGGTGTCATGTGTGCATGTTTGGGGATGGGGTACACATGCGGGGGTTGCACACATATGCATAAGGGTGGGGTGCATGCGCAGTGGGACATGTGCATATGCACAGGGGTGCAGGGGCAGAAGCATGTTCAGGGGGCACAGGCTGCATACATGGGTTGCATGCACACATTGCATTTTGGGGGTGCGTGTGTGCACTTTGGGCACTGGGTGCCAAAAAGGTTAGCCATCACTGGTATAGGGTTTCCTGCCTAAGCAGGGGATTGGACTAGAAGACTCCTAAGATCCCTTCCAACTCTGTTATTCTATTTTATATAAATATAATATGTGCACTAATTCAGTTTTCTTCTAATACCATGACTATTAGAAGGAACGATTGAAGTTTATGAAACTGATTATCCTAAGCAAATTTAATAAGATACGAATATGTTATTCAGGGACTTAAACATCAGATTATTGATAAACCTGTAGAGATTTTTAAGAGTGATGAAGTCTTTACAAATCTTTCTCCTGTCTCTACCGTTGCACCATTACTACAATATTGTTGGAAACATCTACAGTAGACCATGTCTTACCTAGACATGAATCATAAGTACTAACATAATAGAATCTCTGATTCAAAAATTGAAAACTCTGACAGAATTGGAGGTGTATGTGAAGATAACATTAGTATCTGAATATCTTCATATAAACTGTAATTTTGTTTCAAAGGGTGGTGAGACATTCCAGATAAATCACAGAAAGAAAACCAATATATTTCCTCACATGGTACACTCCTTACATTTGTACCAAATGTGCTGTTTCAGCAATCATATAAAATCTTCTCTTCAAGAAGGTTGTTACTTAATAGTAGCTGTGATCTTCCAATTATGATGTCCCCCACTGAAATGCCAGGTCAAATGTATAAGTCTCATTTTTATAAGAATTGGTTACAAAATACACAACATTCCATTGTTGCCAACGTATCTTCTTGGTGGCTAGATATTCAGCAGAGTACAAAGATATGACTTTATACGATACAGAGAATAAGCTTAGTGGCATATTGTATGCAAAAATAAAAATAAGGTTTTCTGATATTAAAAAAAAAAAAAAATCAGAAAGCCAGAAAACAATACAAGAGAAGGAAATGAAAAAATAGAATTCCTATTTCTGAGGTCTTACTCTTTTTAAAAAAAATATGGGATATGCTGCTATTTTGCTTATACATTCAGATATAAAGGAGAGTGAGATTTAACAGGATCAGTCAGACACCAATTTCCAAAATGATTTATTGCCCTACTTTTATTTATTTCATTTTTTTCTTTTATAATATTTAGTACTTGAATTTCACATTATTTACTAAGCAACGTTTTCCTTGGTTCCATTCTAATATTAATTACAACACGTTTTACTGTGATTCTCTAATTCTCTTATCTTACAAGGAGTTAGACTGAATTGCTGAGATGTCATGGAAGAGTCATAAGTATTCCAAATTTTTTGAGGAAATTATACAAGTATATATTATGTCTGCATTTTTTTAGATATTCTATGTGAAATAAAGTCATGAAGTCTCCCAGGGGGATTAAAGGAAGACCAAAATGAAATAGGTAAAGTTTAAAGTTGTCATTAGATAATATGATTATTTCAAAAATATAAATTCCCTGTATAGATCTGTTTGTTGCAATCCAGCATTTTTACAAGAAGCATAGCAGTACTTCATTTGTTATGACACAGTTAGGTTTTCCAGTTGTAATATAGTGCTTAATGAGAATTGTTCTCAATCAGAAGCTTGATTACAGTAATAAAATCTATTCATTTATTTATTCTCGTTTGCATCAACTAAAATGTGACAGGGGTACTTTTGAAATGCGAAAGGTAAAATTTCTTAAATACAACTGGGAAAGTGCTACTTTGCCAAACTGTAATTTGATTTTAAACAGATCTGACAATGAGTAATCTCTAAGTGGTATTTGAAATGTTCCTTGTCAATCATGTTTGTTATTGATCCATGTTTCCTTGTGCATGTGAATGCGAATGTTGGAGACAGCACAATGAATTAGTCATGCTACCTGTAGCTCCTTTATTCTTTGAACTACTGTGAGTCAGTTCATCTTTTACGGATACCAAAATATATAAAGTGATAATCCAGTATTCCCATTCTCAGTCTGTTGGCAGCCATCCTTTTATTGTAAATTGTAGGTATTTTCAGATGTATATTTCCTTCTTCTCTTTCCTTTGAAGCTACCTGTACCAAATGCTTTGATCTACTACCAGATCAGCAACCTGATCCATTAAATCAACTGCTGGCACAATTGGTAGTCATGGTGCACCAAATCACTGATTTTTTATTCTGGTTCCAGACTAGCAAACAGACTGGCCATGAGCCTATTCTATCAAAGACATCTTGAGAAGTATTATTCTAACTATGAGCCATGGTGGCACAGTGGTTAGAATGCAGTGCTGCAGGCTACTTCATTGACTGCTGGCTGACTGCAATTTGCAAGTTCGAATCTCACTAGGCTCAAGGTTGACTCATCCTTCCATCCTTCTGAGCTGGGTAAAATGAGGACCCAGAAAAAAAAAACAGCCTGGAAGGGGAACGCAGCACCCCCACACACACACCCTCCATTTGGGGGCCTTCTGAGCCTCAGGGAAGCCTCCTGGGGGTGGTGGTGTTTTTGTTCCCAGGAAGCTTCCCCGAGGCCCAGGAGGCCCCAAAACGGAGTGCAGGGGGGTGTTGAGTGCCCCCCCGGCTCCTTTTTTTCTTCCTGGGCCCTAGGGTAGCCTTTTGGGAGGAAAAATGCCCCCCTGAGGGAGTTTGCTCCCAGGAAGCTTCCCTGGGGTCCAGCAAGGGAGAAAATGGAGTGGGGGGTACTGTTTCCATTTTTTGCCTTTCTTGACCTCAGGAAAGCCTCTTGGGTGAAGCAGTAAGTAAGCGAGGGGAATCCAAGCACAGTTGACTATAGGAACAGCTGTTCGTTGGGAGGGGGGAAAAAAGAAATACCTTAAGGAGTGACTGGGTGGGGAAAACCACTGTCAACGATGTCAGGCATGCGCGCAAAGTTGCACATGTGCAATAGGACTGATTGGGTGGGGTGGGGAGGGGAGGGGAGGGTGGAGAGGGGCGGGGCCAGTAAGGACGCAATTTTCTGGTTCTCTGAACTGCACAGAATTATAACAACTGGTTCTATAGAACTGGTTCCGAAGCGGTAGAATCCCACCCCTGCTTGGCGCCCTTGTGTTGCTATCCAAGAAGGTCAAATCATAGAGGAGGTTGGGTCTGCTTTCCAAGCAAAAGAAGAATGAAATAAACCAGATATTAAATGTGTAACTTTCCTTCCCTTGGAAAAGTCTGCCAATGTGCCCCTTTTCAATTTTTTTTTCTTAGCCATTAGCACTGGAATCCCTTCTTGGTCTCAGTGGAATGTGCTTCTCTCTTTAAAAAGGAACCTTCCGGCTTCTTAATCTAATCTACTAATTATTGGCTACTCATTTTCAAACAATATACAGAAAGGGATTTTTTTTTTCATGGTGCAATAGAAAGCAGATATAATTTAATAAGGTTAACAATAGAACAGTGCAAATCAAACATATCAAAAAGTTCCTACATAAATATTCTTTTTGCTTTTGCTTTTTGGTTTTATGCGATTATTGGTAAACTATATAATTTAACATCTAAAAATATATGCCCTCCATATACACTATATTTCACCCTGGGCAGTAACAGTAGGCGCATGCTACTTAACAATTTCTATGAGCTCATCCAGCACATTCTTGAGGAATAATCAACTATGATCCCAGAGAAAAGAAGAAGCATCAACATTTCATACTGAACCATGATAGTTCAACAATAGATAATATGACCAACTCAAGAAATACCAGAGGAGGCTTTTTTTTAAAAAAAACGCAAAGCTATTCATGCTATTTTAAAATGTATTAAAGCAAGGTATTTCATCTTATGACCAGTTTTAGCATCTTTTCAATATTTATTCCTGGTGAAATAATAGGTAGTTACAGTAGTTGTGTCTATTAATTCATTCATCCATTCACTTATGTTTCTTTCATCAGCCGTGAGCTAGACAAACATATTTCAGTGGGTTGGATGTAGGCTGAAGTTGTCTTGGAGTAATCTCATTAAAATCAATAGAACTTACATGAATAATGATTAAAGTAAGTCACTTTCCCACTGGTTCTACTGTAAGCATAAATGAGCCCACAATCCAGCATACATATAACATGAAGAGAAAGAAAATCCCTTTCTTCAGTATAACCGCATTTAAATCTGCACAAATACTGACTGTATTTTCCCCTAATATCAACATTATAATATACATTGCTAGTTGCTTGTTTTTCATTACACATTGCATTAAGTGCATATATTCTGTGCATATATTCAAATACACATTGCAATAAGTGCATATATTCTGGACAGTAGCACAGGTGTGTTTATGGGGGGAGACAGAGCAGAAATTAATGCAGCTGTTAGGAGCTCTCTGTTCAGGACCCAAAACTCCAAGGAGTCCTATCTATTTTTCTTGTCCAGAGAAAAATTGACCTAATTGGGATTACTAACAGGAGGAGCTTTTTTAATCCCCACCCTTCCCCCACCTTGCAGATGCTACTTAATGCCAGAGACCTCTGGAGAATAAGATTTTATCCAATCTGTGCCCATCTAGCAACCCCTAAGCCTCTCTGAATGAATGTACCAATATATATGTGTGCTGTAGACCATGTTCCTATCCCATTCATGGATGGAGACCAGAAAAGATCCTATAAGAATCAGAATGGGTCACCAATCCCATGGAGCTGCCTGCCCTCAGTAACCCATTATGTAAGCTTACACAATACTAGGCACCATGAATTATATTGAATTAAAAGCAGAATTTTCATTGGCAAAATTATGATTTGCAAGATGTCCTATTAAAAATGTCATTTGCTTGCAAGCAAGAACTGGTGGGACTATAAAATAGGGGGAAGTCATAGAAAGAAGAAAAAAATAGATTGCTCTGGGATTTTAGAATTCAAACAGATAGGCACCTGCCCCATAACACCCCAGACTTCACAATTGTTGATAAGAAAGACAAAAAAAAGTTTGGATAGTGGACATGGCAATACCAGAACAGAAAAGAAAGAACTGGAGAAGATAACCAATAGAAATAGAATGACCATGGCAAAAGAAAGAAAAAGTAGTACCAATAGGTGCCTTGGGTGCAGTTCCAAAACAACTGGAGTACCCCTTGAACACCATTGGCATTGACAAATTCACTATCAGTCAATTGCAAAAAGCAGTTTTACTCAGAACAGCTTATGTCCTGAGACGATATCTGTAGCACCATCAAACATTTACATCCACCTATCTCAGGTCCTTGGGAAGGGATCAATAGATATACAAAAAGGCCAAATCCAGTCTGAACATCTGGCAGGCTGTACCACCAACTGTAATGTTAAAAAAAAAAAAAACCTTCTCCAATCAGGTGTTATATTCATTTTGTTTCCTTGCTCAGATGCTTAGGCAATTTAAGCATACAGTATAATAAATAATATACTTCTTTAAAGACTGTGGGATTTAACTGTACCCTTTTCTCTTCCCTTTTGTTAGTAGAGTTAGACCCTTTCTCTGAGATCAGAGCTGTCAAATAGACCCGACAAGAAAATAACACACGTGGAATTGAAGGCCATGGCAACCTGTATTTTATTGTACTGGGAGTTCAGAAAACGTTCCTGTCCACTTCACTTTAAAGAATGCAAGCTGTACTAAGCGTCTTTTTGGTTTTTTGTATCCTTGCTTGCTGACTTTGATCACATCCTTATTCTCCACCTAATGCCAGCAATTGTTCATCTTTCATACAACCCCTGATAAAATATGCACAAGGACTTCATCTGTGTATGGTAGTGCGAGTCAAAATCATCATGAAATAAGAAGCCCTGCAACAATAGAGGTAAAGTTGCACTTGATATGGAATACATTGATAGTTGATGCCGTAATTGTCCCATCTGTCTATATTTTAAAAGGCTACAAAGAGAAAAAATGACATAAATGTCACGGGTTGATTGATATAACAAAAGTTCAGCATTACCAAGTACCCTACATTAGGGTGTGTCATTTAATGGGATGAAAATTAATTTTTGCAATTTTTTTTTTCCATGAGGGGTTCTAAAAATATGTATTTTTACACCAATAATTCAAATCTGATGTTATTTTTGCAACTGTGCAATGTTTAGCTTGGTATGGTAAATCCACATCTTATCCTATACCCCCCACAAATACTGCTAACTTTATCTTCTCAAAATTACACCTTGTGCTATAAAAATTAAAGTTTTTTTCTGCATGAATCTTATCTAGCGAAGCAAAAAAAGTAATCCATGCAATTGTGAACTAACACCGAAAGCAATTATCTGAGTTACAAAAATGTTTAAGCAAGTTTCATCAAGTCTTGTTTTGATTCGTTCTGTGACATCAGCCTCCAACTTGCTTCTTGGACTCTGATATAACGCTCACATTTCTCATGTATATATAACTCTTCTTGCTGCTTCTGTGACCTGTTTCACTCATCCCTCTATTGATTGGGCATGACAAGGCCACTGTGGTACTTGCATTAGTTCGTCAATGAACTTCTTTATTTCTGCTCTAGTCAGTTTGCACGTCAAAGATGGCTCATATGCACTTTCTGACCAGTCAATCAGCTCCAGCAGGGTGCATGTTCTGCCTTGACCTCTATCCAGCACATGGTATCATCTTCACAGCCAGTATTAACATTTGTAGAATCTCCTTCAATGGCCTTCAAGCCTTTGTCAATGCCTTTCTTCTTCATGAAATACACTAGATTGTCTGCAATCACTTGAGCAGGTTTTCCTGTTTTTGAGTCTTTCTCTGGAGGGAAAATGAAGATATCTTCCACCTGGCTCACTGCACACAGAATAATGTTCTTCTTTGAAAGTATGAGGGAACTGCTGGTCTGAAATGTTATGGTATTATAAAGTTACTTATCAAGCACATCTAAATTATATTAAAGTAACCAATATATCTTTACAATCTCCAAGGCACGTCCCAACTTTTGAGACCTCCTAACGTTCGGAAATTGCAAGTTGAAAAATTTGACACACCCTGCTCTGTATAATATACATCTAAAACATTAAATATATAAACCAAACAAGAAAACAAAAAAAATAACATCTCAACATCTTAACAAAAGAGCCCTTATATTTGCTAACTGTGTTGTCAGGATATAACCCTGCATGCATTCCTACTAGGATTTTTATTTATTTATTTATTTTAAGTAGGTAAAAAGCCTGATTAAAAGTGCTGGTGAATAAAGCAAACTTATGTCAATTAACCCCCAGGTGGAACAATCAATTAATGTCAATCAGGAGGGCCTTATACTACATAAATTAACATAATGAAAAATAGTTCTCAGTCATCTGTAAGGCAAGAAGCACTTACCATATTCTTTCCCAATATTACAGAGCAGGCTCTTCCTTATTGCAGGTGACTGTCAATTACCTCACTAATTCTAATCGACTTATTTCAAGAAACCATCATTTTTAAAATGACATTCATATGTATGTGTGTGTGTGTGGGGGGGGGGGTTAAGTGACTGTATTTAGCTTGTTTTCAGTCCGTTTGAGTTTTATACTCTTGGGCAAGGGTCTCCAAACTTGGCTTCAACTCCCAGAATTTCTGAGCTAACATGACTGGAGGAGGAATTCTGGTAGTTGAAGTCTACAAGTCTTAAAGCTGTCAAGTTTGAAGACCCCTGCTCTCGGAAAATGTCTGTAGTATCTGTTTATTGAATTTATTTATAGGGAGGTTTAGTGAAGAAGAATTAGAAGTAGATAGAGAATGTATTTCTATGTCAGGAACAATCTCTCCTCTTTCTTATTTAATCTTTACATCCGGTCCATGGGGTAATTAAAATCAGCCCGCAGAGCCAGCCTGGGAATAGCAAATGACAGGCCCGTGGTGCCTCTGGCAGCCAAAATGGGACATGGGGGTGCATGTGGCCCCCTACAGCCCATTTTGTTTCCAGAGGACCAAGAGCTAGCCCTTTGCTATTTCATGGCTGGCCCTATGGGTCAGATTTAAGCACCTCATGGGCCAGATTCAGCCTGTGGGCCTTGAGTTTGACACCCTTCATTTAATCAGAACCGGTCATGACTATTGAGTTTTTGTTCAGCCTGTTGACTTTCTTCTCCTCCTCCATCTCCATCTCCTTCTCCTCCTCCTCTTCCTCCTCCTCCTCCTCTTTTTATCTTATTTACTAATTTCCCTGTGCCTTCACAAGAAAGAGTAAGTGCATTTTAAAATACAGAAGACAGAAGATTAAGGATTTTTTTTTTCAGAATGAACAAAGCAGCATCATGTCACCATAACACAAACTTTGCCCTGACATACAAGTATGTGATGTCACCATGCGTGGAAGAAGCATGTGTCATGTTAGTACAGCGCTGCTGTCATCATCAATCCTCCATGCTCCCTTGATTTTCCCTCTGCTGTGGAGGACATATGGAAATGAGGAAATAAAGTCAAGTGCAGAAAAGGGTAGAAGAACATTCAGGAAAGTAGATCTTTGCCTCCCTGGATTTTTCTCACTCTAGGAAGAGCAGAAGCTTACTAAAGAGGAATAAAACTAAGTCACTCTCTCCTCTCTGGCAAGGTTCCATGCTTGGTGGACAGGAAAGTACCTTTTTCTTCCACCACAGCAAGCTTTGATGTTTGCTGAAAAGCAGAAGAGTCTATAATTCAGAGGTTTCTGGGTGAAGGTGACAGCAGGTGACTAAGAGGCATAGCAACCTCATGGAATATCTTCTATGACTTTTGGTCTTCCTCTCTGTGCATAAAAAAAGAAAAAAAAGGAAATGTCAGTTCCTAGGAAGATTATGATTTTCCCTCATAGTCAAAGCCGACATCATTCAGACATATAGAGAAGGCCCGTAATCACCTAATGAAATTCTGCTGGTCACAGTCTCCTTTTTTGTTTGTAGGTGCAATGATACTTAATGGAAACCTTGGATGCCAATTGGCCCAGCTATAAAATTAGATAAAAGAGAAATTGGGCATTGTATAAATAAATTGAGATTATTATCCAAATTTTACATATTAAATAGTATTTAATGCCGGATTATCTAAAACAGACTTGGATATTGTTACACACCCTTTCACTATCAATTTATTTTTAAAGATACTGGAAACCAACATGATCTTCAAACTAGGCAATTACATGTGCAATTATGTGTGCTTGTTTGAACTTAATATTGTGTACATGGTCTCTGTGTGTAAATATACTGATATATAGAAATATCTATATAGACTGATAGATGACCGAAATTACCAAGGCCAAGGCAGCCACCTGTCTCTTCAAGGTATTGGGGGTGAGACCTCTATCCAACCTGTCCTGCAGGAACTCTAATACCTTTGCAACAGAAACAGCAGTGGGTTCCAATTGGTGACTGGTGCACCAACTGCAGAAAATCTTCCATGTTGCATTGTATATCCTGGTCGTGGAAGGTCTTCTGGCCGCCTGGATGATCTGAATGACCTTTGTGGAAAACTTCTCCCATTTCAAGATCCCCCGCTCAAGCACCAGACAATCAACCGAAACCAGGCTGGATCTGGGTGCTTGATTGGGCCCTGGCTGAGGGAAATCTTGTGCAAGGGAATTCTCCAGGGTCTGGCGACTGACAGGCCCACCAGGTTGGTGAACCAAGGATGCCTAGACCAGTAAGGGGCTAACAACAGAACTTCCGCCCTCTCTATCAGTATTTTCCTGATTGTTCCCAGAATCAGGGGAAGGGGGGAGGAAGCCATACAATAGTCCCTGGGACCACCTGCACCAGAGACCGTTGACCCCTTCTGCTCCCCGGGCAGGGAATCAAGCAAAGAATCTCGGGAACTGCATGTTCTCTGGTGATGCAAAGAGATCCAGAATCGGGCGGCCGAAGCATTCCATCATCTCCTGGAACAGACTGGGATGCAGTCACCATTACTTGTTGACCATGGCCCTGCTCAACCAGTCTGCCTGCACGTTGGACACTCCCGAGATGTGTTCTGCTCGTAGGGACAACAGGTTTCTCTCCACCCACCTGCACAATTGAGTTGCCTCCTGTATTAGAGGTCTGGAGTGAGTGCCCCCTTCTGGTTTATGTGGGCCTTGGTAGCCACATTGTCCATGAGGAGAACATTCCCCACCACCTCCTGCCTTAGATCCTTGAGCTCTAAGTGGGCAGCCCTGAGTTCTAGCCAATTTATGTTGTGGGTGAGCTCCTCTTGTCATCACCTCCCATGGGTGACCTGGACTCCCAAGTGGGGCCCTCCAACCATATAGACTGGCGTCGGTGGTGATGGTAATTATCTGGGGTTGCCTGTACAAGCATCCCTGATCCATGGCTCAGGATTGCCACCAATGGAGAGAATGAAGAACTGGCAAGGGGATGCAAACCTTCCTTGGTGAGTCACCCCTGCATGCCCTCTGGTAAGGGAGCAGGAACCACTGAAGGGTTTGGGCATGGAAGCAGGACCACGGGACAATCCTGATGCACAATATCATTTTGCCAAGAAGTTGAGACAGCAAGATGATAGGCGCCTCTCTGGAAGACAGGATCAGCGAAGTGACTTCCCTGATACTGTCTCGATGCTCCTGTGAGAGAAAAACCTGCCTGGCCAAGGTGTCTATGATAGCCACCCAAATGCAAGAGCCAAGTTGATGGTACTAGGTGGCATTTGTCCAGGTTTATTGAGAACCCATGCTCTTGAAGAATCCTGATTATCGACATCAGATCCTCCTCCGCCTGGGATCTGGAAGAGGATGCTATCAGGATGTCATCCACATAGCATTGGATCCTTATGGGTAAGGCTCTGAGGTGTGCCACTACTGCTGACAAGAGCTTGGTAAAAGTCTGAGGGGCTCATGACAGGCTGAATGGGAGAGCCCTGTATTGAAAATGGTGGCCATAGAAAATGGCTGCCACAGCAAAACCTCAGGAACTGAAGGTGGTTGCGGTGTATGGGCACATGGAGGTAGGCCTCCGTCAAGTCTACCAAGGCCAAAAAATTTCCCTCCCGCAGTCCCTCTAGAATGGAGTGGAGGGAGTACATCTTGAACCTTTGGTAGATTAGATGTCTGTTCAGCCCTTTCAGGTTGAGGATTGCTCACCGCCACCCTGAGGCCTTTGGAATTACAAACAACATTGAATAGAAACCCTGTCTCTCCTGATCTACTGGAACCAGCTGGATGGCCCAAATGTCCAGCAGATGGTGGATCACCGATTCCATGAGATCCCACTTTGAGGGATCCCTGGAGATGGGGCAGCACACAAAGGCTCTTGGGGGGGTAGGAGGGAAACTCCAGAGAGAGACCCGACCGTAAGATTGACAGGATCCAAGCATCCATTGTGGTCTGTTCCCACCTCTGCCAGAACAGTCCCAGGCAGCCCCCTATGAGGGCCTGAGATGAGACTCGGGCATCACTTGTTGTGCCTGAAGGGTCTGTTGGAACCCCTAAAGGACCTTCTGCCTTCTTGCCTCTGATGCCCTCTGGCGGCAAAGGCCTATCTATCGCCTGAGATGAGGATCTTTGGAAGAAGGGCCTACTTTGACAGGAAAAGCCTGCCACAGCTTCCCCCTGTTTAAAGGAGGGCTTCCTGTAGTAGGGTGGAGACGTGTAATCAAAGCGCCTCCCCTGGGAGGGCAGGATCTTTCGGTTGTCCCTGGTCAAAAGGGGATCCAGGGCCTCCCCCAAAAGCCTCTCTCCCTTAAAAGGAGCCAACGCCAGCTTCCATTTGGTTCTGATGTCCATCTGCCAATTTCTTAGCCAGAGAAGCCTGCGTGTTATGGAAGAGGCCATGGCTCTGGAAGAAAATTTGACTGACATGAGGGTGGCATCAGCAGTCAATTGAGCTGCAGCTATAATCTTATTCAGGTCCTGATGCACCCTGAGATCCTCAGGCAGGATTCTGCCCTGTAGCTGCCTCAGCCACCACAAAGAGGTCCGAGTAAAAAAGGATGCGGTCGTCGATGCTCTGATGGCCCAGGTGTCAGCTTGGTGAGCTCTCCAGAGCACCATCTCCTCCTTCCAATCCTCTGCCTTTAAAACATCCTCCGCATCAGGTGGGATGACAGATGAGGAAGCTAGAGCTACCCCTGGGCCATCTACCATTGGCACTTCCATAATGTCCAAAAGATCCTTGTCCACATTAAATAAGGTAGACTCAGACCCATTAGGGTGAGTGTACATCCCAGGGGACTCCCACTGCTTTTTTATCAGGTTCAGAAACATCTGGAGCACAGGTACAGCATCCACCATAGATGCTTTCTCAGTGAACAGGAAATCCTCCTGATCTTCTCCTTCCATGGGAAGGTCCTGAGTGACGGTGTCCTTTTTAAGATGAGCTGTGCTCTTAGCCTTAACCAGCAGAGTCTTGAGCCAGCTGGAAAAGGCCCTTAAAGGAGGGGGGATCTGCTACCTCTGACTCCTCATCCAAAAAATCCCTTTCTGGAAGGAGGTCCCTCTCGGAGCCATAAAATTGGCTGCTTTCTGAAGGGGAGGCCGAGCACTCTCTGAAGTGGATCAGCTGTTCTGCAGAAGCCTGCCCCTGCCCCTGCAGGGTGCCTCTGCTAGTGTCCAAATAAGACAGCCGCTGCAGCTAGTTGAGCTCTGCCTGCAATTTCTGTCTTATTGTCCGGGAGATCCAGGCTCTCATGAAGGATGGCATTTCTTGCATCTGGGTTTCCTCAGGCCGTAAGCCAGCTGCTGTAGGTGTAAAGGTGGCTGCAGGCACAGGTCTGGCTCCACTGGAGACTTGGTCTGCAGGTGCCGCCATCAAGATCTCCTGAGGCAGTTCAGAAAAATTGTGAGAGGTCTCTGCCCTGATTTGAAGGTTTCCCTGCAAATCCTGAGTACTTGAGCCACCAGGAGACCAGGCAGTCATATACTGCCTATCTGTCTAGCTGCCTGTCATCTTGTGGAGGCAGAGTTTGAGAGGTGGCTCTGTTTTCAGCCATCCTGGAATCTCTCACTGCCCTGTCAAACTGTTTGTCTATGGCTTTTTGTCTATGCCTGGCCTGCCTATCCTTAGCCCTAGAGGGTCTCTTAGGGGCTAGAGCCCTGGCTCTAATCCTAGCTGCTGCCTCCAGACCAGCAGACCTGGGCTTAGGAGATCCCTTTACAGCCTTCTCTCTGCCCTGCTGAGGAACTGACAATTCTTGATCAGCTTCCCTGGGGACCATCTTTGAGCCCACCAAAAATAACTGTCACTTGACAGGGGGAGAGAAAGGGAAAAAGAAGTAAAAAACAAAACAAAAATTATTTAGCCTACACTGTCAGCTACAGCCACAATAGCTGTCTACCACTTCAGGAGGCTAATGCGACCCAGAGTGGTGAGCTTAGCCCAGCTCCGCAATTCAAAAGCCAAGTCAGAGAAAAAAAGTTGAAAAAACAGCTGACTCTTTGAATTGCAGCAAGCCCTGACAGGTCAGAGGCTTGTGAGCCTGGCGCTGGCTGCACCGCAACTATCTGGCAGACTCAAGTGTCTCACAGCTGCCACTGTACTCTGGGGTCTGGATGGGGGGGTCAGGATTTAATCCCGATGTCCCGAACGCCCCCAAGGGACAATCCTGGAGATGAACTGCAAGAATGTCCCCAAACAAAAGAAATGGCCACCGCGGCCGAAAAAGGAAAGAAGTGCTTAGTGGCAGCTGCGGCTTGTCCCAGGCAAAGGAAAATGGATTGGGAGAAGGCGAGTTGAATAAGACGCCAACTCCCGCCCCAAGCCTGGGCCACATGGGCTCTCGGGGTCTCCTCCACCCAAGTTTTAACAAAAAACAGGAAAAAAAACTGGTCCACCAGCAAGGAAAGTAAAAAAAAAAAAAAGCAAAAAACCATGAACCAGATAAAAGGCGTGAAAAAATGAAAGTGCTAAACCAGCAAGCTGGCTAGCTGTCAAACCTGATCTAAGCCTCTCTGCGAAGGAAAGCTTAATCCAGGGGGTGAATATTCTTCTACAATCCTAACTATTCAGAGCCCTTAAAGGGTGGTCTGAACACACTGAGACCGAGTGAAGAACTGGGGACCGTTACCAGGGAGTGTGTCCTCAGTTTTTCAACTCGGTCTGCAGAGCTAGCAGACTAGAGACTACCCAGCCTGGATTCTCCCTTTGGCTCAGTGGAGAATAAAGGGACTTTTATTGATTATCTGACTGTGTTGCCTTTGTGCCACAACCCAGGTCATCACAGGGTCTCTATCTAGAAGTTACTCAAACTAAGTTAATATCTGATGTTTACAGTCACAAATGCATGTCTTTCATATAGACGAGCCTGCAGTATCAGTCTATCAATCTATATAGATATTTCTATATATCAGTATATTTACACACAGAGACCATGTACACAATATTAAGTTCAAACAAGCACATATAGGCGTTTCAGAAAGCATTCAGGTAGGACCAATGCCCCTTATCTCCAACTTTGTCCCCAATTTCTACGTTACCTTCTGGCTGGAGAAAAACTCTCCCAGGAACAGGCTTTGACTGTAGAAAATTAAGTCCAAAACAGGGTAAACACAAATTTAAAATCCAAACAAGCCAAACTGAAGTAATTAGTTTGGCAGGGCAGGAGCAAGAATTTCAGACTAGAAAGCATGGGAAAACTCACACAGCTGGGAAGACACCAGGAACACAGATAAGCCACAACAACACAAGATAAAGTCATGTTTGCTCCCAACAGCCTGCCGCATTCAGCTTGCCTTTTTTTATAAACTGTGTTCCCAGCTGCAGCTAATGAAGGGAATCAGGGCCCTTTCCTCCCTCATAAGCCATGCAACCCACCTTGCTTTCTTCTCCATTCCTCCCTGTGTGCCCTAGAATAAAGAGGGGGTGAGCCTGGGTCTTCCTCTGAATTCCCTCTCCCTTGTTCTACTTATTTCCTGCTCTGCCCAATTTGGACTTTGCCCTTCCCCAGTTTCCTCCACAGCCTACAGAGCACAGTCTTACTCCCTGTCAGCTGTTTGGCTTCCTCCTCGGATTCAGACTCTGACGGGGGCCTGACAGTCTCATTACTTGAAAGATTAGAAATGGATAAAAATTGAGTAAACCATGTTTCAGGGTTTAATAGGAGAAATGCAAGTTCTTGGTTTGCAAATTCAGTACCTCTGGCATGTGGAACAGAAGTCTTTCCTTTTTTGTCCATCTGGATCAAAAGCCATTTGCATGTGAAAATATTTATCTTCTGGGAATTTCTGATGTTAACTGGAGCATGGACTGATTTTACAGATGAAAAGTCCACTTTCATTTCAAATATTTTCATCACATGTAACACAATACAAAAATTGCTGGGTGGGGGTTGGGAGTGAATTATCTTGGTCACAGGGATTATTCATCAGAAAACAGGATGGCTGCCAAATTGATTCTTACAGAGGTAAGCAGCTGATGAAAGCATTTTAAAGATCTTGAAGACTCGTATCACTTTTCCCTTCCCCAGGGGTTAATTATATAACAACATTTAAATTTATATTGGGGAATAGTATGATTAAAAAAACAGCTGTAACTCACATCATGGGTGCTCTTTACTTCTTCCACAGAGATAGAAGCAAGAGAGCACAAACTGTTTTTGGTTCCTAGAAAAACCCTTTGCTTTGCAAAATTTTGTGCTCACTCTGTAAAATAAAGTCATTCTTCACACTGGAAAATCTTACTATATACCTCTAAAACTCTTGTTCTTGTAACTTTAACTGGGTAAAACATGCATCATAGGGGAACAATTTTTGAACCAAGGTACCTCATATGGGCTAACTCAGGGCTGTCAAATTCCTGGCCCATGGGCCAGATGCATCATATTCTGGCTACACCCACGCCCACTTTAGTGAAGGGGGGAAAAGTCCCAATACATCACGTGACAATGCCATGATGTTGTGAGTTTGACACCCCTGGGCTAGCTTAAAGAATGCATCCAAAATCCAGGACCCATAACACCCGAGGGAATGAAATTTGGGGAAGTTCTGCCTTCTTCAGTGCTGACAGGTTGTTGCTGTTGCACTCACACGATGCTCATTTTGAATGTTCCTGTGACCATTTCCCAGCCATTCTTACAATCCTTTGGTCCCACCCCTATCCACCAGCAGCCACTTACTTAAATGTTAGTAGGGGAGTAAATGAGAAAGGGAAGGGAGAAAGAGAGGATCAGGGAAGAAGAAATCCCTGTGTACCTTTCTTGGCCAATGCTGCCCCCACCCCAATTGCTCCCACAACACATGCCGCTTCCCCCATAGGCCTTCCCCAATCCATGCAGCCCCCATGTGCTGTTTTTGACCCACACACCATCCCTGACTTGCATCTCCAAAACCCAATTCTTATATATCACCACACACTCGCTGACCCTGTCCTTCCAGTGTGCTTTCCCAGACCTTCATGGCGTCTCTTGGGTACTGCCATATGACTTTTCCAACCTGTCCTGGTGCTTTCCAACTCTCCCATGTACCACCCTTGACTTTTATGGCATCTTTTAAACTTATAGCTTCCTGCTGGCTTCCCCACTGACACTCTTCCTGCAGGTTTCCCACAAAGAAATAAATGGGGAAGCTGGCAGGAAATGGAGGGAGGGAGGGAGGGAGGGAGGGAGGGAAGGAAGGAAGGAAGGAAGGAAGGAAGGAAGGAAGGAAGGAAGGA
>NW_020769406.1:1248506-1270437 GCF_900518735.1 Pseudonaja textilis
GAAGGAAGGAAGGAAGGAAGGAAGGAAGGAAGGAAGGAAGGAAGGAAAATTTCTGATGCTCCTGCCAGCTTCCTTCCTTCAAATGGGGAATCTGGTAGAAAGTCAGAATTTCCCACTTCCACCTCCATTGATGTTTTCCTTGCCTGTGGTCATTCTGTTTGTTTGTTCAGGCAAGTGAATATATCTGAAACAATGACCCAATGGAGCATAAGTTGTCTTATTATTACAATCATGATCATCATTGTTATCAATCATTAGACATTCTTCTCCACCTCTTGAAATATTTAGAGATATAAAAAAAGATGTCTTATTTCTTCCTTTAAGAATTTTTTTTCTAGTTTGTACCTCTTCTATATACCACCTGTAGAGCAAAGGCAATCATCTAAATTATGTATACAGGTAGTCCACCCCTTATACCCATTCATTTAGCAACAATTTGAAGTTACAATGGCACTGAAAAAAATGACTTATGTCCAGTTTACCACAGGTACAATCACTGTAGCATCCCCATAGTCACATGATCAAAATTCAGATGCTTGGCAACTGGCATGTATTTATGAAGGTTGCAGTGTCCCGGGGTCATGTGATCCCCTTTTGCAACCTTCTGATGAGCAAAGTCATATGGAGAAGCCAGATTCACTTAATATCCAAGTTACTAACTTAACAACTGCAGTGATTCATTTAAGAAGTGTGGCAAGAAAGATTGTAAAATGGGGCAAATTCACTTAAAACTACCTCATTTACGAAAACGTTTTGGGTTCAGTTGTGGTCATAAGTTGAGGACTACCTGGACTTCCGGTGTGAGCTTCTTCAGCGACAGACCGAAACCTCCTCTCTGTGAGGCTTCGATCCGTGCTCGCCACTGGAGTGCCCCGAGCTGGCTGGTTTCAGGGCTAAGCCACCCTGTAGAGGTGGTGAAGATGGGGGAGACTGCCTGCAGGGTTGAGGAGAGCCACATCTCTCCTCCCCAGCTGGCCATTACTCCCTTTCCCAAAGGTGGTTGCAGCGGTGGTCAGAAATGGCCACCACAAAGAAGAACTCGACCGGAAAAGAATGTGCAGGAGGAAGATAAGAAGATAAAGTTTTGGTTGACTGGGTCAAACAGCAAAAGCAACAAATAAGGTACCCTGGAATTGAAACTATTAAAAAACAATAACATCGTTCCCTAAGAAGATTTTTAAGCTGCGAAGGAGAGAGAAAAGGGAAAAGATTTGTTTTTTTTTTTTCCTTTTCCTATACTGACAACTAAGAGACTTAAGCAAGAAATTGGAAAAAAATCCACTTTGACACCAATAGGCATTTAATGCTGAAAATAAAAAATCAAAGGGATAATAAAGATTTCTGGATAATTAAAAGCTTTTGAAAACAGGAAAGGAGAGAAAAAGAATAAAAGGGTAAGATCTGGAAGGGAGGAGACTGCCTGGAATTAAAACTTACAGCAGAATCTCAACAAGACTTTCAAAAGATACATTCTAACTGAAATATCGCAACAAAAACCCCAGGAAGAGAAAGTTGAAAAAGAAATAAGAAGATATAACTCAGGACTATCTGGATTACTTGATGATTTCTGGATTCTTGGTTATTGTTTGAATGACTAAAATCAATGGGGTGGTTGTTTAAAACTGTTTAAAATGGCTGCACTTTTAGAAGAACTGAAAATGGAACTTAAAAAGCACAAGAAGGGAGAGGTTCTTTTGGCTTCGTATTTCAGTTTTTAGAAATGGAGATTTGGAATTATGAGAAACAACAAGAAATGCCTGCAGAACAAGAAGATTGCGACAAAGAAGAAGCCATCTTTAATGAACAAGTAATCTTAGATGGGGGGGGAGGAAAGGGGGGAAAGAGAATGGAAAGTTTAAGATTGGGAAAAACAACTCCCCCCCCAAAAAAAGAGTGAAAAATAAGTATAAAATCAGAAAGCAACAGAAGAGGGAAATGCAGAAGAGAGAATTAGAAGTAGAGAGACAAGGGGGTAAAAAGGGGAGGGAGAAGATGAGAGGGAAGAAAGAAAGGAAAAGAAGTTATAAAGGACAGAAACAAAATATAGAGAAACAGCCTATTTAGAGATAATGGGTGAAAATTTAATGGAAAAAGGGATTCTGCAAAGGTACATAAGATAGTATGGTTGTATTAGAAACAGAAATATTTTTAGAAAATATGAAACAATGTATGATTAAAATGTCTGATAAAATAGCTATCGTAATTTAGTGAATGCTTGTCAATAAATAAATGTAACAAAAGGTATATTTAATGATTTATAAAACATATGTGAAGAGAAATAAGGGAACAATTAATTATGGAGATTACATGTGTTTTTAAGGAAGTATGATATTTAATTAAAAAGAAGTGTTAAAGATGTTTAATACTTTAATGATTATTAATGATAGAACTGAACTGGAAAGGAATGAGGGTTTATAATTACATAGATTTACAATCTTTTTTTTTTAAGAATATAGTGTGTATTATAAGAATGTACCAAGCAGAATTCGATTGGAAGTTATGTATTATGTATTATATTGAAGGTCATAACCTTAAGGTATATATTGAAGTTTAAATAAGAGTTGAATGGATGTAATTAAAAGATATAAAGGTGTCATACTCCAATTACTAACTACAGGAGAAAATTTGTTTAATGAGAAAAGATGATATGAAACTGAAACAGAAAAGACAAAAGTATAAATATAATGATTTGAATTGAGATGAGATAATCAAAATAAAATTGAGAAAATTAAAAGAGGGGAAAAACTATATAGAAAATGTAAAATAGTATAAGATATGGAATAGAATACAAAAAGGAGCATGAAATTGAGTTTTGTGTCTGTATAAAGAAGTTCAACCTGGGACCATGCTATTTTCCAAAAAGATGTTTTATAAGTTGAGGACTACCTGCATGAAAAAAAGAAGAAAAGACCATTGTGACTTTTTTTTTTTTTGAGATATAGACCCCAAATTCAGCATTGGCCTGCACAACTGGATAACACATAAAATGGTGGGAAATTGCCTCTGCATCAAATACTTAAGAAAAAAACAAAGGATAGTATAATAGCAATAGCACTTAGACTTATATACCGCTTCACAGTGCTTTTTACAGCACTCTCTAAGTGGTTTACAGAGTCAACCTATTGTCCCCAACAACGTGAGTCCTCATTTTACCCACCTCAGAAGGATGGAAGGCTGAGTCAACCTTGAACTGGGTGGGATTCAATCTGCCAAATTGCAGTCAGCTGGCAGTCAGCAGAAGTAGCCTGCAGTACTGCACACTAATTACTGCACCACCACAGATCTAGATACTAGAGAAGCTAGTGTTCACAGAGTTTATTTATTAAGCCTTCTTAGTGTCCTAATATGTTCTTTTAACATTCTTGGGCAGTGGTATAAATAGCACTGCTATTGTCCCAATCCATTTGATTTTGATTACACTTTTCTTTTAGAGGTTAGTGACAACCATGACCTTTCAGACTCATGTCTTCCAAGACTTCAATTAACAGCTTTAGGCTGCTGCTGCTGAGGAGTTTTGAAAGGTGCTCAAAGTCTCCTGGGCTTTGAACATGAGAGCGTTTCCCACAGAAGCTCTTCATTTTCATTTGTATCTGGCTTTTGTTTGAGGAAAAAGCTTGTTTAGGTGGAACAAGTCCTTGAGATTGAGAGTTGTACTCTAGAGACAGTGCCTTGTGACAATCGATATGGAACATTATCTGAAAATAATTTCACACCTCTGGATATTGTGAAATAATGATGGCCAATGCTTTTTTCTCTCCCCTAAACACAAAGGAATTTTGTGTGGTTAAAAAAGCCATCATACTGTGTCTGTGGGGATTCTCAGTCATCCAGGTCATAGTTGTCTCAAAGGCAACTGGACTGTTTTTTTCCCTGAGAAAGAAGTGTTAGTAGGATGAGGAAAACATACGGAGAAGCCAACGATTGAACTGTGATTTCATGGCATTGAATCCTAGATTGTGTGTAAACAAAATAATTAATAGAAAGCAGTTATACAATACATTCCAATAAATGGAAGGGAATAAAAATATGGTAACTACAAATATACTTGGCCAAATGTTTAATTTAATTCAGGTAATTCAATAATAATAAGATACATCAACTACTTTTGATGTATTAGAATATGAAAGATTTGGGGATAGGTCATTCCTCCTTTCTTCATTAAAGTTAAAGGTTCCCCTTGCACATACGTGCTAGTTGTTTCTGGCTCTGGGGGCAGTGCTCATCTCCGTTACAAAGCTGAAGAGCCAGCGCTATCTGAAGACATCTCCATGATCATGTTGCCAACATGAGTAAATATTAAATGCGCACAGAACACTGTTACTTTCCCACCAAGATGGTTCCTATTTTCTACTTGCATTTTTACATGCTTTCGAACAGCTAGGTTGGCAGAAGCTGGGACAAGTAATGGGAATTCACTCCATTACATGACACTAGGGATTCGAACTGCCAAACTGCTGACCTTTCTGATCAACAAGCTAAGCATCATAGCCACTGAGCTAACAAAACAATGAAAAGATGCAAACTTACAAAAGAGATAAACTACCAGTCCTTAAGTCTGAAAAAGCAGGAAGTAGTCCACAATATTTTTGATACTTTCAACTGCCTATAAAATGTGACACTTTTGCTAATAGGACACATGTTGGAATTATCGAGCTGTAACCTTCATCTTCCTTCTATAAATACTATTAATTAAAACTACTATATTTTTGTTCCTTGAATTAATTGATCCTAGATTAAATTACAAGAGTGAAAGCTGACCATTAAATCACTGACATCCATTCTCTGAAAAACACATGGCTGATCAAATTATAATCTCACATTTGAATTTCATGAAATTGGTAGTATGGGAAAGAGAAGGAAGCGGGAAGGGACCTCCCCAAGCCACAACAGGCACAACAATATTGGTTAGAGTGGTGGGATGGATAGTGGTGTAATTCTACCACTACCATCCACCTATTTTCCCTGTACTTTCAAGTTTTTAGAAGTTGCCATCACTTCACACAATACATGAGGAAAGGGGCTGCAGGTAGAGCTTAACTTACAACCATTCTTGAGCTTGATGGAGCAGTGGTTAGAATGCAATACTGTAGGATACTTCTGCAATTTGGCAGTTTGAATCTCACCAGGCCTAAGGTTGACAGCCTTCCATCCTTTTGAGCTGGGTAAAATGAGGAACCAATTGTTTGGGGGGGGCAATACGCTGACTCTATAAACCGCTTAGAGAGGGCTGAAAAGCACTGTAAAAAAATAGGGTATTGATCTATCAGATTCAACAAGGCCTTTGGATGATAGCAAACCCCAGAATAAAAGAGACATGAACCAAAGTTTTAGATGGGATGATTTCAAAATGTGCCAGAACTATTTGTAATCCTGCTGAGCTGTTGCTGTTGAATGTGATTTTGCAAAAGTATGTAGTTTTGAAAACTGTGAGAAATAGGGAGCTGAAAGTAGCCGGTGGCTAGAGGTTTGAGATATACATGGGAATATGTGGAGACTGTCAGTAAGAGAGAACAAAGAAATAAGTTGTGAAATGCATGCAGGGAAGTATAAAAAGAATGTCTTGGGATGTGTTCAGGGGACTCAGCCATGTCAATGGACCTCATTGCAATGAGTTATTGATATAACTTGTGTTATGATGTCTGTTCAGGTTCTAAATATGTAATGAAATAATCCTTTGATCCTAAAGTAAAATTTATTACTTGTGGTTTGTCTTTTACTTAATTATTTTTATGACAAGCGGTTAGAAATCTAAGTGCTATTGCTATTGCTCTTCTTCAAAGTTGCATTTTTTTCTGGTGTTGAAAGTAGTGACTGGGCCTTGCACTTAAGACTGTTGGGGCATCCTCACATGATCAGGATTTGATTGCTTGGCATCTGGTATGTATCTATGATGGTTGCAGCATCCCAGGGTCACATGATGGCCATTCGCAACCTTCCCTGCTGGTTTCCAACAAGCAAAATCAATGGCAGAAGATGGATTGGCTTAATGACTGCATGATTCACATAACAACTGCAGTGATTTGCTTAACAACTGAGGTAAAACGGGGTGTTAAATTGGGCAGGACTCATTTAACAACCATCCTGCCTAGCAACAAAAAGTTTTGTGCCAACTGTGTTTGTAAATTGAGAATTATATGCGCTTGTTTCAAAAGAGAAACCTGCTCAATCTGTTTATATAGTAGCTACTATACACTGAGTCATGGTAATCCTTCAGGCTTCCAGAAGGATTTAGGAATCTGCATTGCTTGGGAGAAGCTGCCAAGTTTCTGTCTGAAACTTTCTACAAAGAAAGCAACAGCTCTTCTGCTTGCTACCATACTTCACCTCTTCCTAGGAAGCACCAGAACAGTCCAGCCTGGGGCAAATATATTTTGCAAGGTAGCAGAGGTGGCATTCAGCAGGTTCTTCTCAGTTCTGGAGAGAAATTTTTAATAGTTTGGAGAAGCGGCAAATACCACCTCTGATTGCCTGGATCTTCTTTTGTTGCCCTGCACAGGAGAATGGAGCTGGAAAGCAGGTTAGTGGGGTGGGGAGGGAATGGGGATTTTGCAGTAACCTTCCACCAGGAGTGGGGAGGGAATGGAGATTTTTGCAGTATCCTTCCCTTTCATGCCCACCAAGGAACACTCACCAAGCCACACCATGCCCACCAAGCCACGCCCACAGAACCGGTAGTAAAAAAATTTGAATCCCACCACTGGAAAGTCACAGAGCTCATTTCAATTTTCTGAACTGGTCATCCTTTTTGTCTTCATCTGAACATTAATAGATATTCCAATGTCCATCTGCACCAAACCCCTGGATTTTGAATCCCTTTTTTAAAAAAAGGTGTTCATGTTTGGAAATGTTTTTCTCCACTACAACAAACGCTTTGTTGTAATGGAGAAAATCATTTCCAAATATGAACACCTTTTTTCTTTTAAAAAGTTCTTTATTCTGGCAAGACGAACAGTAACAAGGGGATTTAATGGGTTTTGGACTTAACAGGCCACATTTAATTTGTAGGTCTGTAGCCCAGTGCAGGTATTTTTATATATTAGCCATTGTATAGCTGCTCTGTGGGTGGACAAATGCTGTTCTCTTTATGTACTCTAAATGAAGCTGAAGTGCATAGTAGGCAGAGCAGGGAAATTGAATTCCTCTGATAAGGACCTAGTGATCCCTTCATTTGTGCATGCCAGTAAATGATAGTTTGCTACATCTACATCCAAACGCTTCCATTCATTATTTAAGTAAGCATTTTCCACACAGCGTCTGCATCCGTTAATAATTATTGCAGCAATATTCAGTCATACCATGATCCCTGCAGTCTCAAAAAGACCTAAATAACTACCAAATGTGTCTTTCCCTCTTCTTCTAGGATCCCTAGTTAGCTTAACATCTTTTAGTCATAGAATTTGCTCTCCACAAAAACGTATTTCAATTCTTCCCCAAGATGGCCACTTAGCACAATGCAGCCCTCCAGGTTTTCTTATTTGCAACAACTGACAATCATTATTTAGAGGAATTCTTCCAGTTCCTGCCATGAGAGACGTGTGAATCTCATGGCTAGTAATTTTTGCATCTTTTCGGGAGAGTTAGCAAAAGTTAGCACTCCTTTGACGCAGCAAATCAGTCTACAAATAACATAATATGTGGCAAAACTTGCATAAGGAAGACTTTATCATTTTTTTGTTCCTTTTGTCTTCCTCCTTTTTATCCTGAAGAGGTAGATGTTGTGGGACAACAGCAAAAACTGGAGAAT
Organism: Pseudonaja textilis; assembly: GCF_900518735.1. The sequence goes on from NW_020769406.1 coordinate 1,256,251, forward strand.
TGGCAGCCAACCTTTTTTTTTGACAGTATGCTCTATGAAAGTTGTAATTATGAGGCATGTTAATGATGCTGTCTCAGCAAAATTGCATGCATAAAATGAAAAGAAAATTAACAAATACGGTAGCAAATAGGGTAATGAAAAGGATCTTGAGTTCCTTTCATTCGCACAAAAGCTTTTCCAGATGCTCTAATTTTAATATTAATTCCTTGATTCAGCTGTTTTTTTTTTCTTCATGATGTGCATTGATGGCAAAAGCATACACAGACCCTCTCAAAACAGAAAGCATCGCCACATCTGTTGGGTCTATTGAGAAGCAATGACTCTGTAATTACCTGGCCATCTTTTCATTAATGAATGTTAGTAAACACGGAAACTGCAAGCCTTCATAAGGTTCAGCTTTTTGACTACCACTGACTTCTTAAGGGATTTAAGCAGCAGACTTGTGCTTCCTATTCCTACCTCGCTCTTGTACCAGACTCAATAAGAGGTTCATATGTATGCTTTGCAGGAAATGCTGCCCTGAAATCCTTCCATTTCTAGAGACTGAAGGAAAGTAATGCAACAGATTAATGCTGTATGCTTCCCTAGTGATACTAAGGTGCTAGGTTACTTAATAGAAAAAAAAATTGTAGATGCAAAATAAACTACTCCTTCAGGAACCTGTGGGTAAAACAGGCTTACAATTTTATATGCTGTCAGGGAACTTAAGGACATTGTATGAGGCATGGCACTTTCTTAAGTTTCTTCTTTTTGATTCTTTCCCTTAAAATGTAAAAAAAAAAATATTAGGGGAATTTAAAAGGCAAGAATCTCTGTGCGTGTGATACCCAAGGAAAGCTTTACTGACTGCTTGTCTGCACTGCAGATACATCAAAATAAGTTAATGGTTGCTGAATTCAGTCTCCTGGGAAACTTTCTGCTTTGTGAAAAAAGCACATTTCTTCCTGTTCCTTTTTTGGCTGCTAAAAGTGATTTAATGCTTGGTAAAATTACAAAAACTAAAGAGTAGCGGCATTACTTTTTGCCTTTCAGCTGAAACAAGGAAAACATGGAAATAGCAAACAGTGAAAATTCTTTCCAATAACTATCAGAAAAACTTTAAAGTGTGAAAAGTAAATCAAGAAATGATACACAAAAGCAAAAAAATAAATGGTGCTACTTAAGGTAGCAGAAAATGATGTATCACAGAAATTATATATTTTTCTCTCTCTCTGTATACGTGTGTGTGTGTGTGTGTGTGTGTGTGTGTGTGAGAGAGAGAGAGAGAGAGAGAGAGAGAGAGAGAGAGAGAGAGAGAGAGAGAGAGGTTGCATAAAATAAGCCATATAAACTCATTTTTAAAAATTCATTCTAAACACAATTTATAGGAGAACATTTCCCTTTAGGTGACAAGGTCCTACTCAAATCTGTACTCTAAAGACTGTGGAAAAACCAGTTATCATTAATAATATTATTTCTTCCTTTGTCAAGCCACTTTTAAAAATATATTCTTTATAACCCCTCAATCTCATTATGGGATGGGAAACTCATACTATTAAATTTTAGAACTTGGATGATGCTGTGATTTTCAGAACTGTATGAATTAATGCTGGACTCCTGAAGTGTTTTAGCGGCTTTAAAAGTGCCTTCCTCAAGCAGGAACCAGAACCATCATTCCTCTCACAAAGTGGCATCATTTCCCATTAGATAATGCAATAACTTAGGACAACTGTCTCGGTGATCATGTATGAACAAGAGGAATGATTGGGAATGACCTGTGATGGTAGGATTAGAACAATGAACAGCTGAGGGAATTAGGTATGTTTAGCCTAATGAAGGAGCTTAGAGGAGAAGTTATAACAGTCTTCTAATACTTGAAGGACTGTCACGGGGAACAGAAGGTCTATCTATTCTGTAGAGCATTTGAGGGTAGGACAAGCAAAGGGTGGAAGCTCATTAGATGGAGATCCAACATGGAAACAAAGAGGAATTTCCTGAGCAATTAATCAAGGAAACAGTTCCCCCCCTTAAGTTGTGGGTGCTCCATCACTGGAGGTTTTCAAGAAAAGGTTGAAGAACCATTTGTCTGGTATAGCATAAGAGGGTTGGATAGAAGACCTCCAAGATCCCTTCCAGCCTCATGATTCTGAGATGGCTTTGCTCTGTTTGTTAGGGAGCATGCAGCCCCAGAAACCACAGTAGCAACAGCCACAATGTTTGCAACCGAGCACAAAGTCATTGTGAAGCCCAGGGGTATCAGTAACTTTTATGCAACTAGACTACCACTTCTCAACAATAGGAATTCCATTCTCCTCCTACCTTCTTTTTTGTTGTTTTGTAAAAATGCAGCTGCTCCGCTTGACATTAAGACAATGTTTTAAAGTTTATCCCCAAAGGATCTTCCAAATGATTGAAAAGGTAACACTGAATATTGGCTCCAGGTACCTTGGCTGTCCCTGCTCTGTTCTCCTTGCAAGATACTTAGGTTTTCTACTTCATCAACCAAAGCTCAGTTACAGAAGAAGCTATTTCTGTTTCAGAGTCTGTTACCACTCAATCCAGGGTTTCCTTCACTAAGCCGTGCTTTCTGTGCCATGTAACAACACAAATGATTTTTTTCAGTTCCCCACAAATCCTTCATGTACTCACTTGCTTTCTCTCCCCCCTGCAATCTGATTCCCATCTCTGAAAGAGCTCGATCACATATGTTGCCATAAAGCCATTAATTGACAAATGCGGCATCTGGTTGCTATGAGTAACAAATGTATGTTTTCCCTTACAGATCTCTCTCCACAAAAGCTCTGAAACAAAAAGCTTTCTTTTTCTGTTTGTTTGCTTGTTTCACCCTAATGGAAATGGAGAAGAAATGCATCTGTTACATAAAAGACACAGAGCGGCAAAGTTACACCCTTCTTAACTGCCTTTGTCTCCCCCACCTCCCCTGCTTGTTGCTTTGTGTTTCGCTAGCTATTCTGACAAAGTTTTTTAAAATGAATAACTATGGAAAAGAAGAACTTGTACAGAAATGGCTGGAGAAAAGCCAAATGACAACTCTTTCCCATTCTGAAATGATTTGTTGCTTAATATTGCATATATCATTACCTGTTGAAAACGAATCCAAATCTGTTGGATTCAGAGGAATTGCAGTCAGCCTTAACGCTACAGTGACCACAGACTTGTTTGTAGAGCACTGATCTTGTCTTCCATCAAAGAGCATAATTTGGTCTTGTGCCCAGAAGAAAATACCCAAACTGGAAACATTTTTTAAAATAAGAAATCTCTCTTAATATTGGATATTGAAAAACAGTGGAGATGCCATGGAAACATCCTGAGCTGAAATCAAAGTTGTGCATACTGGAATTCTGGGATATAAATGACCTCTGTGATCATATTAAGAGCAATTAAGTTCTCTTTGCTGATGATGTAAAGCTATTCAACACCACAGATAATTCTGCTACCTTTCAAAAAGACCTTGACTATGTGTCAGAATGGTCAAACAAGTGGCAACTAAAAATCTCAACAAACAAATGCTCTGTCTTACATATTGGCAAAAAAAAATCAAAAAATAAAACACAAGCTGAATAATCAAGACCTTGTTGATGATCCAAACTCTGTCAAGGACCTTGGAGTACTCATCTCAAATGATCTAAGTGCTAGAGCCCACTGTAACTACATAGCCAAAAAGGCATTAAGGGTTGTTAACCTAACCCTACGTAGCTTTTTCTCTGGTAATATCACACTACTAACTAAAGAATACAAAACATTTGCTAGACCAATACTTGAACACAGCTCATCAGTCTGGAACCCGCATTATGTATCTGATATTAACACAGTAGAGAAAGTCCAGAAATATTTCACAAGAAGAGTTCTCCACTCCTCTACTCGTTGCAGAATACCTTATGCCACCAGACTTGACATTCTAGACCTAGAAAACCTTGAATTATGCCATCTTCGGTCTGATCTAAGTATGGTATATAAAATCATTCATTGCAATGACTTACCTGTCAATGAATACTTCAGCTTCAACCATAACAACACAAGAGCACACAATAGATACAAACTCAAGGTTAACCACACCAAACTTGATTGCAGGAAATACGACTTCAGCAACAGAGTGGTCAGTGTCTGGAATACTCTACCTGACTCTGTGGTTTCTTCCCCAAACTCCAAAAACTTTAATCTTAGACTGTCTACTATTGGCCTCACCCCTTTCCTAAGAGGTCTGTAGGGGGCGTGCATAAGTGCACCAACGTGCCTACCCTCCTTGTCCTGTTGTTTCTTTTATTTTTCTTATATGTATCTGTGTATTGATAACTATGTTCATACTTTATATTTCAAGTCTGGTGGGATAAGGCATACTCTACAATGAGTAGAGGAGTAGAGAACTCTTTTTGTGAAATATTTCTGGATTTTCTCAACTGTGCTAATATCAGATACGTAATTTGGGTTCCAGACTGATGAGCTGTATTCGAGTATTGGTCTAGCAAATGTTTTGTATGCTCCAGTTAGTAGTGTGATATTACCAGAGAAAATTAGGTTAACATTAGGATTTGGCTAAAGCACAGCTGCAACAGGACAGCCCTGAGGCTTCAGGTGAGGGAAAGTATACAGCTGCAGCCAGTCAGTGATGAGGAAGAGGAACTGCCACCTGCTCTTGATCCAAGAACACATAGGGCAGAGAAAAGGCAGGAACAGTGAAGGTCATCCAGATTATTTGTAAGGAGAAAGCCTCGCTCTTCTTGATGGGCTGTACCAGAAGCTGGCTATTTAGCACAGCAGACAGATGGAGGAGATGCTGGGAACAATGTGTTTGTTTTCTTGCTGTGTGTTCTTGCCTTGAACTTCAGATCATGTCTCTTCAGCTGCTTGCCTTGCCTTGCCTTGCCTTTGCCAGTGGATTTGCTTTTTTCTTGGAACTTGCCTTTGCCTTGGGAACTTGTTTTTACCTAGTAGACTGGACTTTCCCTGAGGACTAGTATTGCCTTCATTTGAGTAGCCTGTGGAACTCATTGGGGTTGAGCTGGTGCTGGAATGGGGAATTGCTGGGGAATATAACTCAGGCTCAGAAGCCTTAATAAAAGCTCCTTACACCTGTGGTATGTGTGTGTGTGCATGTGTGGGCCAGCATGGTCAGCTTGCTTTGATGGGCTTTTCAAAATGAATAAAATATATTGGCAAGAGAAAATTAGAGAAAAATATCCAGTCCTCCACAAAACCTCCTGTAGGCGGTGCTTTTCTGAATTCATGTTCTTTACTCTTCTATTTACAGAAGACCAATTTCCTACTGAATCACTGTAATATAAATTCAACCCTTTAATTGGAAAATTTCTGGCCTTCATTTAAGTGTGATTTGTTAAAGTCATTATGAGCCAAGAGTAAGAAGACAACTGGGGAGCCCATGGAAAAAGAGCTCTTGACTCTCTCCCTATTTCATGTATAGGATTAAGGAAGGAAGTGAAATTTGTGCAGATTGTTTATCAAACATAAGCAACTGCCTAGACATTATTAACCATAATTATATTTGCAATATTCATATACTACAATATATTTACCCTTATTTTCCTTCCTAGATGTTGATCAGAATGTATTAATTCTTGATCTTGCATTATTGCATATAGGCAATAGCAATAAAAACTCTCGGGAAACAGAACTTACTGCTTTTTAATTAATCATATTTCCTTCTTGAAAATGTTCTAATTGTAGTCGGACAGTATATTTTAATGTTTGCTTGTTTAAAGAAATCTTATTTTCCCATTGTGATTATTTGAAAACAGTTTTGTTATTACAGCTATTCTTCTGGAGCTTATTGGTAATTTTCTATACATAAGTAAAATCATAAATGTCTCTAAAATAGCCTTCCTGTAGTTGGCACAATGTAAATTAAAAAGTAACGCTGCTTCTCAGAAATAGACTTGGAATACTGTCAAAGGCAATTTGGTTATGAGAAAGTTATACCAAAGGACTATTTAGAAGGCTTGTCAAGGGAGAAGTCTAAAGATACACCGGGAGTGGGGGAGAGAAACACTTATCCAAAATAATCAGAAAATCAGCACCGTAATCTAATGCAGTCAATATAATTTTGTATGAAGTGTCAGTCAAATATTTAATTGCACACAATTTTAATATTGGTATTTCAATATCTTTGCACTCATCTGTCATCATACAAGAAAGTGAGAGCCATTCGATGCAAAATGGCAAGCGTTATTTTTATGTTGTATTTTCTTGAGTTTAAAAAACACGACGGTATTTATTTATTTTTTGAAAACCCATGGAATTTGAAATTTAGAAGAGTATGTCAAAACATCCCCAGGAACTATGACTTCACAAGTACTCTTTCCGCATGTACTTGTCACAGACATATGACAATATCTGTTGGGAGAAGCAGAGGGACGTTTCACCTGTAGAAGCTTGGCTTCCCATGAGACCTACAGGAATAAGCTTTGCTTTCTGACATGGCACGGTCAGCACTCCATCACAACAGGGCAGACACCAAAAGTGTCTATGGAGGAATTTCTGCCATACGTGCATGCAAACGAAGTCAGGTTTTTTTTCCTTTTCTTTCTCTGAAAGTCTTTCCATATCTTTTATCTCCTTTGCCTTGGAAGATAAAACTGTGCTTTGTTCAGCTTCAGATGTGGTCATAGCCTGATGGAGATATAGCCCAAGCTGGGGATCCAGCTTTGGTATGCAGATCTCTTGGAAAATTATTTGATGCAACCCTTCAGAATTGTTCCTTGAAGCACTGAAAAGGTTGATTCTTTCTTCCATCATGCTTTGATGTATTGCAGTGTCAACTGTACCTGTGGATACATGGAAAGAAGACAATTCTATTGTGAGGAGAATTTGTTTAATTGAAATTCCATTGGTGAGGTTTCAACAGCTGTCTGTCTGTCTGTCTGTCTGTCTGTCTGTCTGTCTGTCTGTCTGTCTTCCTATCTTTCTTTCTCTCTCTCTCCTGAAAAATATTAACTTATTCTTTTGGGAATGATTACTTGTTCTCCCTCAGAAACCTATTTGAAATGGTTTTCATGTCTTCTCCAAGTTTTTGTTAATATGCTTTGAAGTTTCCAAGTTTTCAAAATGTGCATCTGTTTGCTTGTTGAGAGGATCAAAGGACAGCTGAGCCATTTGTAGATAGATGTGTGTTATATTTACAAGTGTGCCTTAGCAGGACACTGTTACCCATCTTGTATAGTCCTCTATTAGGAAGGGTATGACATGCATAAAGGCATCTTTCAAAGTATATATTTAAAACATTTATTTTCCCCAAAATATTCCTCTGAAAATATGTCTGATCAGCCCATAACCACATCCAAATATTTGAAATGTACAAAAGTTGGTAGGTTAATGGAGTTTTAATATACATACAGGTCATCCTCAACTTACAACCACAACTGAGTCCAAAATTTCAGTTGCTAAATGAGACAGTTGGTAAGTGAGTTTTTGCTCCATTTTATGGCCTTTTTGACACAGTTGTTAGGTGAATCGGTGCAGCTGTTAAGTTAGTAACCTGGTTGTTAAAGGAATCTGAGTTTGCTGGTCGGAAGGTCACAAAAGGTCACAAATCGCATGATCCAGGGAATAAATACATGCCAATTGCCAAGTGTCTGGATTTTGATCACCATTGCCATGGGAATTCTGCAAAGGTCTTAGGTGTGAAAAACAGTCATAAGCCGCCTTTTTCAGTGCCTTTGGAACTTCTAACCATCACTAAACATATGGTTGTAAGTCAAGGAGTACCTGTATTGGTCTGGGAAGTGTGCATTAGATCAATTATAATTCCCCCTGCAGGTCACGAACTCCTTTCTCTTGTTCCACTTATTTTACTCAGGCTACAGCAGAGCCATCCATCTAAAGAAAATAGTTATTGGGAAAAGACATATGTTATTTTATTCACAAACTTACAGATATATAATAGATAAGATGGTTCTGCCTGCTCATGAGATGAAAGAGGTTACTGCTGTTTGTTTTGATTATTACTAGCATATCTATAATTTTAGTCCTCTTAAAAATGCATCTGTGTGTGTATGTGTGTACCACAAAGGAAGCTACAGCGGATATGATGCAATAAAAAAAAAAACATTTGGGGGAATTGAGTTTGTATCACATTTGATTCTGTTCCATAACGTACATAACAAATGTTCAGATTTTTTTCCTGGCTTTTTTTCTTTCTCCTTCTGGCCAAATCATGCTGAAAAAAAAAAGTGCTGGAACAAAAAAACTGCAGTGTACCTTAGCTTTTCTTTCTTTCTTCTCTTTCCTTTATCTTGCCTTTAAAAAAAAAAAAATGTGACATTAGATCAAAGTCTAAGTGGCTGCTTTCAACTTTAAATTTATTTTTTCCAGGAAATGGACCTTTTTAGGACAGCTTTTAATTTAGCAAATCAATTAAGTGGATCCATTAACAAGTTCAATCTCTTATTCCAAGATTCCTGATCCAGAACCAATATTGTCATATATTCTGGAAGCTTGCTGTCTTTGTCTGCATTCCAGAATAGATCACATGGGAAAAGAAAGCAAAACTTAATTTCATTATTTACAATTTTTTTGGCACTAATTGGGATCAATAATTCTGGGACAAGTTAAAAGAGCATCACTTCTTTTTCTCATTAGTTATGAAGTCCTGAGGAAGAATCACTTGGATAAACAAGTGATGAAAGTGGTGGTTTACTCTCTAAAAAGTCAGTTTTTTTTTTTAAAAAAAAAAGATTTATATGAGCCAGAACTGTCAACTAAATAAAAAAGTAATTAAATAGCTATTTTCTTATTCCATTACTTTGGAAATAGAGATTGCAGTCTGAAAAAAAGGAACTGCTTTACTGTTTCTCATCATTAAAATGATTTGGGAATTCCATTAGCTGCTCATAAGTTGAGATGTTTGGCGCAGATATAAAACCTAACCAAATGAGAGATTAAATTTCTCTACTATGTAACTACCAATTACAGGTTGAGAAAAAGAAAGGGGAAATAACTCCTACCCATTTAGTTACTTCAGCAACCCCAACTGCCTGTTAAAGAGCTCAGTGATTTCTCTTTCCCTACTTCATCTTTTTAAAAAATCAGCCCGGTCCACATAATTAACTCATGTCGGTAAGCTTTATGTAATGTGAATATTGTTGTTTCTTGTTTACTTGGAAAGGGTCACAGAGCGATAAGGTAGATTGGATATTAGGGGAAACTCACTCAGTACCTTTGGGTCTGTGCATTTCCAACCTCATTACGAAGCACGAAATATGTATGTAGTGTGCATTGTTGTCTTTTTAAGGCTATTCAAGCACAGCCTGAGTAACATAACCCCTCGTGGCTACTTCTGGTGATGTGACTGGCTCGGTCTTTCCCATGTCCTTAAAACTGTTGCTTCTGCTTCCCCAGCTTTCTGGGGTTTCTCTGACCCTCATCCAAGAGTATACAATGATATACCCTTTCAGGGGCACCATTAAATTGTAACTTTCACATTTGTATTGGCAACCTAAATTGAGAGCAGCCTAATGATCCCAGGAGAATGCTCGCCTGGCATAGCAGAATCTACAGGAAATTTAGAGCGGCAATCCACTTGGGGCTGCAAATGAAGCCATGCTGAACAGCAACAAGCTGTGCAGCTGCTCAGATTAAAAGTAATTCTCTCAATTCAATATTTGCGATTAGTGAAGCCGGCGAAAGGTTCCTTTAGCGTTCTCTCTTTTTCTTCCTTGTGAAATTCTTTGCATTGGGCATGTGCTGGTGGAGGAAGATTTATTAGATCTCTCTTATGACAATTAAGTTGTTCACATGCAAAGGTTCACTTATGATAACTTGGAGTAACCAAAACAACCCTTGACTGCATTGATCCAACTCAACCCAACTTTCGGTTGCAGTGATCCAACCCAGCTCAACCCAATCTTTGATTGCAGTGATGATGATAATGAGGATGATGCAATCCATTCAGTTGTGTCCAACTCTTGATGATTCTATGGGCCAGGTCCCTCCACATCTTCCAGTCTTGAACTACTTCTTTGAAAAGTGCTATGCTCTGGCTGATGTCAATTTTGATGGTATCCAGCCACCATGTTCTTTGATGCCCTGGTTTACTTTTACATAATTACTTTCTCCAGTGAATTCTCCCACATGACATGGCCAAAATAAGTGAGACACAGTTTTGTGATTTTGGAACTAATTAAAAAAAATGATTTTTTTTTGTGGCTTTCTTTTTGGGGACTTATTGGGTCCTGGAACTGAAGTCTCCCATTCCAGGCAGTCTGACTTCCCTGTAAGAAGTGATCAGGCTATCTGGATCAGGGATGCACAGTTTGCACACTTAGTAAGAAATACCAAATACTTGCTATTCAAGAAGAACTACTTGGAAGAGAAAGAATATGAGTTGAATCTGGGCTGATGTTGTCGCAGGAGCTATTGCTGAAAGCTCCAAGGGCTCCGGGATCTCACACCAGGATTCATTGTCAACAACTTGGTCAAGACTGTCTGTATCCAGAGGGATAGCAATCTCCACTAGCTTAAAATACATGAATAAGATATATGATATCCCTAAATGGAGATTAAAATCAATTACTTTCATTAATAACACTTGCTATTTTTGCTTTCCATTAATTCAGTCATTCCAAAATATTTAAGTTAGCCCATGATAACAGCAGCTACAAAGAATATAATTTTTCCTCAGCATTGCTTTGATTTCTGAAAAACCATTATTTTTATTATGGTTGGTCACACACTTAGACAGATGTTTAGACAGGATTTGGCAGTTTTATTTACTTATCAACTTCCCAAGGACTTGGAATAGACAGATTTTGTTTGATGGTCTTAAAGGTATCCTTGTGGGATTTAAGCTGTTCCAAGTAAAGCTCTCTTTGGCAATTGACTGATGATGGAGCTGTCAATACCAATGGTGTGCAAGTGCTACTTCAGGATGCTATTATTATTGATATAATATTTGTCTTGCTTTTTTGTCATAGTCATTCTGCTATTTTCAGATCTTAGCATCTTGTGATTTTCTCTAGTTCTTTTTTATTCTGCTGTCTCCAGGTACTGCAAAGTCCATTATCTAAATTTGGGTTTTTTTTACTTTTCTTATTGAAAGTTGTTAAGTCTGGGGTGTTATATGGCCAGTGCTTGTCTGTTTGAATTCTACAGTTCCAGAACATTTTAGTTTCTTCATTTTCTATTATTGTGATTTCACCAGTTCTTGCTTGCAGGCAAATGATATTTCTTGCAGAGATTACAATGTACCTTCACTGCTACTTTGTTATGGTATTGTTTGTAGTCAGCTAACTGGATGATCTACTGAGCTTCTTTGCATAGGCAGCATTTGCAGTCTGTTGTTTTCTAAATTCTGGCTTTGTATGCGTTCATTATTAAGAGTTGGTTTTGTGCAGCCAGAATTAGTCCCTCTCTCTTCCTTCAAATTTTGCTCATAGACAATTGCCAGGTCTTGTTGTTATCCGTTTTTCCTGCTATTTTTATGTACAATCTACTTTGCCTTGTCATGTCTCTTTTTTATTCTTCATTTGGTTTTTCTTGTAAGCCAGATTTGTCTCTCCAGTACTCAGCAAGCCTTCTCTATATACTATCTTCAATGCATCTTCTTCACTGTCCTTCAGAGATTCTTCCAATATCACTTTTTTCTTCTTCGACTGTTTAGTCTACTTGCAACAAACAGGAAAGTATTGATGAATTTTAAAGAGATTACTTGTGGATTACTTATCAGTATCCCAGCCAGCTACAATATAAGTAGCTACAGGAAAACATATGGGGTGGCTATTAATATCCTGCATGTAATAATCGGGTTTGTTGGAAGCTTATCATTAGCTTTGAGCTTTTAACAGAGAGAAAAGGGAAGACTGAAGGGGCCTAATATAGATAATTTATAAGGAAATAAATCCTTAGGCTGTTGGAGATTTTGTGCCAACTTGCCAAAAATGGAAAAGATTGGGTGGTTGAGTATTGTCTATCTTGGAACAGGGGACTTCTGATTGCAGATGGATATAACATTTCTAAACCTATTTAGTGTTCTATGCAAACTACTGGCATTTACACAGCCATGAACTTCTTGACCTCATTGATACTATCATTAGGAAAGGACGACTCCCATTGAATGTACCAGAATTAGATGAAATTTAATTGATCTCTTGCAGATTTTTTAAACATAATGTTCAGCACTCAACATCTAGGTCAATATGTACCTAAATCAGGGATGGGATTCTACAGGTTTGCACCTATTTGCTAGAACTGATTGTTAACATTCTAAGCAGTTCAGAGAACTGGTTGTTAGAAGAAATTACTGGCCTAATCCTGTAAGGAAGGCAGGAAGGAAACATTCTGGTGTTGCTTACGGAAACTACCTCTCCATTAATCCTTATTACATTCTTGGCAGGACTAGACTTCCTGTCTCAGGAACTCCTCTGGAGTTTTTTTTTCCACTCCTTTGCTGGTACTTTGCTTGTGTGGAGTGACCATTCAAAGTTACAGTGGCACTGAAAAAAGTGACTTATGACCATTTTTCATACTTACGATTATTGTAGTATCCCCACAATCATGAGAGACCAGGCGAGGAGATGCGTGCCTTGATGTGAGTGATGTTGAGTTGGCCACGCCCAGCCAGTCACATGACTACCAAGCTGTGCCCACCAACTAAGCCATGTCCACAGAACCGGTTGTTAAAAAAAATGAATCCCACCCCTGACCTAAATCATAGTATAGGCTTCTCTAGTGCTGACCATTATGAGACATCAAAATCAGTTCTTTTTATTTTTTTCATTTAGGTGTTCTGAGCTTAGGTATTTTTACCCTCAAGCTTCAAGTAAGTTTTTAAAAAGCATTATGGGTTCATACATGTTGTTCTTGAGGACTCAAGTAATTTTGTTCACATTGTTGGGTCAGAATGAACCACTTCTAGTTTTTGTCCTACATACAATGCAATTACTGGATTTGGCAATTTCACAAACCCTTCCAGAATACTGTCTGTACCAAACTCCAAACCTACATAAGGCCCTAATAGCATCCACTAAAAGTCATTATGTGTACATAAATGAGGACTTCTCTTTGTTTTATGCTTATTTTTGTTTTGATAGACTGGTGTTGAAATACATTAAGACTAGTCTTCCATCTACTTTAGACCCATACCAATTTGCATATAAGAGTAACAGATCAACTGATGATCCTACATCTATTGTTGTCCATACTGTATTGAATCATTTGGAACAATAGGGAACTTATGCAAGGCTGTTATTTGTGGATTATGGTTCTGCCTTTAACACCATTCTACCCAACAGATTGTTTCTTAAAATGTCCAATTTGGGATAAATCAGATTTGTTTGTGGATAAGTCAGAAGATTTGTTTGTGGCCACAGTCAGTAAGGATGTGATCTCACCATTCTTCTACTCTGATACTAAGCACAGGAGCCGCCCGGGGTTGTGTGCTAAGCCCCTTCTTTTATTCTTTGTACACACATGCTGCATCCCATTGTATAACATAATTGACTGTTTTCTAGTATGATTTGATTGCTTATTGTACCCTATGACTATCATTAAGTGTTGTACCTTATGCTTCTTGACTCTTGACGAATGTATATTTTCCTTTATATATACTGAGAGCATTTGCACCAAGAAAAATTCCTTGTGTGCCCAATCACACTTGGCCAATAAAGAATTCTATTCTACTCTGCTCTGCCCTGCCCTGCCCTGCCCTATCCTATCCTATCCTATCCTATCCTATCCTATCCTATCCTATCCTATCCTATTCTAAAGAAGGCACAGAAGAGGCTGTACTTCCTGAGAATGCTCAAGAAGATAAATCTATCTTAGTATCTACTTCTGGCATTCTTGTATGGTATGGGAGCAACTCTGTACCAGACAAAAAAGCTCTAAAGAGAATCATTAAAATTTCCCAGAATATCATCGGGCTCCAGCTATCAGCCCTGGATGACATCTTTGCATCTTGCTATTTGAGAAAGTCACATAGTATTCCCAGAGACTTTTCCCGTCCTGCTCACAATCTTTATGAACTGTTGCCTTCTGGCAGAAGATACAGAACAATTAAAACTCAGACCACACATTTTCTGAATAGTTTTTATTCCAGAGCTATAACTGCACTTAACATGAACTTAAGGACCACCATCAGTTAGCTGTTGGACAGTATTACTTGGTCTGTTGTGTGGATGATTGTGTGTTTTTAGGAGGTGGGGAATTTTGGCGGGTGGGGAGGTGTTTGGGGATTGT
>NW_020769406.1:1275955-1289070 GCF_900518735.1 Pseudonaja textilis
ATTTCCAAATGCTGAAGTATGAAATCAATTACTGTCAGAAGTAATTCAGAGCAAACATTTCCAAAATTTGACCTTGAAGTTTTAGGTGATTGAGAATTATTTTAGCTTTTCTTTGCCAAAATCTGCTAGTTACAGGTTATGACCTATAACAGATTTAAACTAGGAAATGTGCAGCAATTTGCTATCTCTCATTTAAAAATAGTCTCTTGCTTCATGTAATTGTTTAATATCATTTTAGTGTTACCTATTAGTTCTTACAAACTGGGCTGTTAATTATTAATAAGAGAAATGGAAGAGGAGGAATGCAACTAAAATCACTAATATTCTAAAGCTAGATCAACTTCTCTCAGTAGCTTTTCTAAATGAGTAGTAAGCAATTATGGAAATACATTTGTTCCAACTTTTCAAGCACATTTGTTAAAACATTATGAATATAAAAAATGTAGCTTTGTCAAAGGATTTCTAAAACATTTTCCATTTAGGAGAATTAATAAGTAATGCCAAATAATGAAATAGAATATGTCACTAAGTTTTAGAAGTTTTCTAGATTAGACCAGTATATTTCTGACTAGATAACCATGATCTGTTGGGTCATTGTCTCAGAGACATTTCCTTACCAGATTCCTCAATGCCTTCTTCAACAATGGCTGAGATTGTAATGTACTGCCTTCACTGGAAAAGTTCTTAAAAATTCAGGGAGATATTCATGCCTCCCAGGGGAAGATGGCTGACTGAAGACAGCTCCACAGAGGAGTGGAGCTGATGATTTGCAGCCTTGTTTGAGGAAGACAAAACAAATCAGCTCCTTTTGATTGCAAGACAGAAGTCTTGGATGGTGAATGGGGGAATCCACCCTTGTCCTCCAGCTTATATTGGAGCCCTTTGGAAACATTAAATGCATGTACTTCCCTTGCTAATTATTTTTGAGCATTGCCTATTCATCGATTTAGGGAAGTTAGACAGTTTTGGAATGAAAAGATTGAAAACACTGGATGAGTAAATGTTCTTAACCTCCAATATAAGGGAAGATTTACTTTTATAACTTGTAAGAATTTAAACAGCAAACAGTAAGATAAGGCTTTGGTGACACAAAGTTCTGAGGGTTCAAAAACACTTGGAGTTTTGGATTTTGAATCTTATGATAGATTGAAACTATTTTTCAATAAATAAATATAAACTTGTGGAAAATAAAAACTGAGTTTTGAGTTTTGAGTCAAAAGACCAGCCATTTATACGGGTGTTTAGAGACATTTTTGAAGAACTGAGTAGAACTCTGCATTAAGAAATTGAAGCTTAGTTGTATCACCTAGAGAACAGTCTGTTACCAAATAAAGATATCATAGAATGAGATCTTCAGCAAAATTTAGTTAAGGAGACTATGAATGATTTGAATAAAAATCTGTTGCCAGAAACACTAGCTCAGGTTTTAAAAATCAAGAAAGAAATAAAAGTGGGAATCCCAGAGAATAATTGGAATAATTTTGTTCATTGGATTTAGAAAATAGACTGTTTAAAAGTCTTTGTTAATAAGGATTATTAACCATCTGAATGGATCACAGGGAAAGACTTTTACATAAAAGACAAAAAGGATTATAAAGTTGGTATATCCAATCAGAGATAAAATGGGATATGTTGTCATTCTGACTGACTCTTTTTGGATTTATTGATATCTTATTAGATTTGTCTAAAATGGATATGATATAAAAGCTTTTTTCCATATAGTTAATTTGTTCTAATTGTATAGTTCTTAAACTGGTTTTATTGATGGAACTCATTTCCAGTCCAACCCATTATTGACTGCAATCCACACTGGTCTTAATTCTTAGTTCCATAGGCATTCAGAAGTGGAGTTGCCTGGTACCTGCTTCGAGAAGAGTTAATACTGTATACAGTGTTGTGATCCTATTAAACATTCTTCTCACAGCTGTAAGTAAAATAACACGCATAGCTCTGCATATTACATTACGCTACACTTTGTACGCAGTTTGGTTTTCAGGTCACTTTTGTATCATAATGAAATTATGAAATTATGATACAGCCATAAAATTTGGAGTCAGAAATCTATAAATGTTTCATTACTACGAGTATGTCAAAGCTAGAAAGCAGAATTCTTTCCTGGTCTAGAAAGGTGCATTTAAGAAGTTTGACTTAAATTAAAATAAATAAAAGCTGAGACTTTTATTCAAGATTCAGATTCCTTTGTCCCTCCCTTCCTCCTTTCTTCCTTCAGCCAGCTTTCCTCAGTTCCTTCCTTCCCTCCCTCCCTTAATACACTGATACCCTTATCTAAATACCAACTTTAACTTTAAAAAAAAGATGCATATTGGCTTGGTCACTTATCTTATTATTTTTATCCACCTGAAGAAACAAGAGCAGTATCCTTTCAGGTAAAATAGGCCATTCCTTATAACCTTCCATCCACCAGCAATGATGTATAAGGCAAAGGAATAAAAGATAGATGAATATTGTGCGTGTTAGCTTAGAAGTAAATTCTTCTGTGTTCAGTGGAGCTTACCTGCAGGTTAGTCTGTATAGATATTGCCTTAATGCAGTGGTTCTCAGTCTGTGGTCTGCAGACCCCTGGTGGGCTGCAATAGGAGGCTCACAAAGCCTTGAAGAAATGCTATGATTTAAATCTTGAGTTAAGACTTGGAAGTCCGTGACCATGATCTGTGTCCCCAAAAGGTATTGAAAGAGAGCCTGTGGTGAAGAAAAACTCAAAAAACTCCTGCCTTAATGTAAATATCTGAAGAAGCGTCGAATCTGAGAAACGAAAAGTTGATGCCTAGTACAAAACTCACTACTGTTAACTAAATATGAAGCCTATATACTATGCTTGGAAATAAATCTTTCTGAGATGTTCCAAATAACTTGATTGGGTTCTTGCCTTTTCTGTCTTCACTTCCTTCCCAAGATAATAAATGCTGATGAAGTAATGCTTGATAAATCTTTCTTTCATTATTTTCAGATAATTAAGTTCTTAAACACTTAATTTGCATTCTTTTACTGATAATGTGCTTACAGGTTCTCTTTTGTTCATGCCATACCCCTATTTACTGACTAGTGAGCAGTTACTAAGTCTTTCTTTTCTGGGCCAATATTGGTTCGCCATGAACTGTTTTTAAGAAATCTGTGCTGGCTACTAGTTATAACTTTCTTTGTTTCTAGATGTTCACATATCTGTTTTCCCCCCCAGTGTGCTTCTTAAGTATTGATATTAGTCTGATTGGTCTGTAGTTTCCTGAATCCATAGGCGGCATTCAGCAGGTTCTGACCAGTTCTCGAGAACTGGTAGCGGAAATTTTGAGTAGTTCAGAGAACTGGCAAATACCACCTCTGACTGGACCCACCCCCACTTATTCTCTGCTTCCTGAGTCCCTGATGATTGGCTGGGTCTTCTTTTGTTGCCCTGCACAGGAGAATGGAGCTGGAAAGCAGGTTAGTGGGGTGGGGAGGGAATGGTGATTTTGCAGTAACCTTCCCCCAGGAGTGGGGTGGGAATGGAGATTTTACAGTATCCTTCCCCTGCCGTGCCCACCAAGCCACACCCACAGAACCGGTAATAAAAAAAAAATTGAATCCCACCACTGCCTGGATCTGTCCCCACCCCCTTTTTGAAGATGGAAATTGCTTCAGCCCTTTTCCAATCCTCTGGTTATTCCCCAGTGCTCCAGGCTTTTTCAAAGATATGGTACAATGGTTCTGAGAAAACATCTGCCAGATCCTTCAGAACTCTGGGATGTAATCCATCGGTCCCTTTGATGTATATTCATCAAGATCAGACAGGTGTTCTCTTACAATTTTCTTGCTTATTTTAATTTTTATTTCTAATCTGTCTTTTACAGTTATGTGTTTGATAGGTTGGGCTATAGTTTACTATCACTAAATATTACTATTACTAAATATTACCAGCTTTACTTATGCTAATTTTCCTCTATTTATTTATTAAATATTTATGCCACCTCTCTCCCCTGTAAGGTGACTCTGGGTGACTTACAAGTTATAAAACAAGTAGAAAAATAATTAAAATATTAAAGTATTAAAACTACACAGGTTAAGTTTTTAAAACTACATTGAAACCAGAACTAAGAGATAGATGGGATGTGTATGAGGTTATTCCATTTTTATTGAAAATGCATAAGGTAAGGTAGAAGAAAACCTTGTGTGTTTCTTGTAAAGCACTTTCACAGTTAAGATATGGTTTCTTCCGCATTCATTACATCATATTATAGTGATTGAATGCCAAGCAGCATATTATCAAAAATACATTATGTTCAGACCATAAAATGCCTCCATTTTAATTCTGACTCTATTGAACAGTAGTGATGTTCAATACTTTAGAAGTAAATGTTGTTCGAAGTAAGATCATTATTTTGCTGTAGGCTTTTATTTTTTTCTATTGTATGACTTGAAAAATAAATTGTCTTTCATTTTTACACCTTGTTCTTCCAATGCTTGCATAGATTTAAGTTCACCCTTTTCATTCAATATCTCACCGTATCTAACTGCTTGTTCCTTTTTATATATTATATAAATAAGAAAAAGCTTCAATGGTAGATATTCGTAATGGAATTTTTAAATAATATTGTCTTTTTATCTTCTCCCAATTCAAAAACAATGCCTCTTGAATATAATGTCTTCTAAAATACCCCTGTGTTTTAGTTCCCTTATACCAAAGGAAGGCATGCCATCCCAACAGCAAGTCATGCCCTTTTAAGGTCAATGGTCTATTGTTCCTTAATGTTATCCATTCCTTTACCCACATCAAATTTGTCACCTGGTAATACAACTCCCAGTTAGGCAAAGCAAAACCTCCTCTTATTCTTGCATCTTGTAACAATTTTAATTTTATTCTTGCTTTTTTGCTCTGCCAAATATATTTCAGCACAATTCTATTTAAGTCTTCAAAAAACTCTTTCCCTAGTCAGATTGGAATTGTCTAGAATAAATATAAAATTCTAAGCAATACATTCATCTTAATTGTGGATATTCTCCTAATCAATGATAATTGTAAGTTTCCCCATTTTGTCAAATCTGTCGCAATCTGCTGTTTAAGTTTAAGATAATTGTCCTCCTTCAGTGTGCTACATCTTGGTGTGACGTATATCCCTAAATGCTTAACCTTATTTGTTACCTGTATTTCTAAAACTTCTTCCAACTCTTTCTTTCATCTTACTAACATATTCTTTGTTAATATCTTTCTTTTATCTTTGTTTATTTTCAAACCTGCTACTTTTCCATATTCTTCTATTTTTTCTATTAATTTAGGTGCTGTTTCCAATGGATCTTCTAATATAAATACCAATTTAAATATAAAATATAAATATAAATACCAATTTATACTCTTCCTTTTGATTTTCATTCCTTTTATTTCTTTGTCTTCTCTAATATTCCTATTCAACACTTCCAATGTTAACACAAACAGCAGGGGTGACAGTGGATAACCTTGCCTTGTCCCTTTTCTTATATCTATAGATTCTGTTAGTTCTCCATTCACCATAACCTTTGCAGTTTGTTCATAGTATATCATTTCAATGGCTTGAATGAATTTTTTACCAAAGCCCATTTGTTCCAATTGCAATAACATAAATCACCAACTCACATTGTCAAAGGCTTTTTGTGCGTCTAAAAGCATTAAAGCCATTTGCTTCTCAGGATGAGCTTCATAATATTTCAGAGTATCCAAAATAATTCTCACATTGTCTTTGATTTTTCTCTTTGGCAGGAATCCATTTTGATCAATATGAATAAAGTTATTTAAATATCTTCTTTGTCTTTCTGTCAAAACTGAAGAAAAAAGTTTATATTCTGAATTTAATAGGGCTATAGGTCTGTATCCTCCTTCAGTATAAGTGTAATATATGCTTCTGTCCATGTTTTGGGTATTCTTTTCTTTAACTTCGTTCATAAGTTCTAATAGGTGAAGATTCAATATTTCCTGGAAAGTCTTGTAAAATTCTGCTGGTAAGCCATCTGGACCTGGTGCTTTTCCAACATTCTGTTTTTTTAAGGCTTCTGTTAGTTCCATCGTTGTTATATTCCCTTCTAGCATTGTTTCAGTATCTTTAGGTATCTGGGGTAAATTTGCTTTCTGCAAATATTGCTTAAATTTTTCTTCTTGAATATTCTCTTGAAAATACAATTTCCCATAGTAATCTTGTATAATTTTTTTCTTCTCCTCATTTCCATGGCAAGCATGTCCTTCTTCATTTATTAGTTAAATAATCCTTCTTGATTCTCTCTCCTTTCTCAGTTTATAGGCTAGCCATCTACCTGGTTTATTTGCATCTTCAAAGTAATTCTGTTTTATTTTTTTGTGCTAGTTCCTCTTTTTCCGTTTTATGTTTAATTATATCCATTTTATTTTTAGTGTCTTTTTTTGCGGGGACTTCTGCAAAAAAATTTCTAATTTTTTATAATCATCCTCCAATATTTTGAAAGTCTTTTTCTGTTTTATATTTCTTTTCCTTATATAGTCTATTATTAAGCCTCTTGTGTAGGCCTTCATCGTGTCCCAGAGGTTCTGTAGAGATGTATCCCCTTTTCTATTTTCTTTTTTAAAAAAAAAAAAAAACAAGTTCTTTCTCTATTTTCTGTTTAAAGTCTTTTTCTTTTAATATTGTATTATTTAAGGTCCATCTGGCTCTCCTCTGATATCCTTTCCAAGTAACTATCACTGGATTATGGCCTGCCCAAGTGCTTGTTTCTATTTCAATCTCTCATATATTAGCCAGTAATTCTGCTGACATCCATATCATGTCTATTTTAGACCATGAAGCATGTCTGTCTGAGTAAAAAGTATATTGCTTACTCTACACATTTCTCTCTCTCCATGCATCTTTTAAGTTGAATTCTTCTGTTGTTCGAAAGAAAGATTTTGGTAATATCTTTCTAGCTTTCTTTGTTGATTTCTGCATTTTGTAGTCCAACCGATCATTAACTATTCCATTAAGATCTCCCATCATACAAATATTAGCATAGTCCAGTTCAATTATTTTCATTTGTAATTTCCTGTAAAATTCTTCTTGGTTATCATTTGGAGCATAAATTGCAATTAAAAGTGTTTTAACATTATTGTCCATTATTCCCACCATCAAAATCCTTCCATCATCATCTGTGTAAATTAATTCCACCAAAATTGTGTCTTTTATATATAAAACCACACTTCTTTTTTTAGATTGTGCCAGCGATGCAAATAATTTCCCTATTTTTTTTGTTTCGGTATATATTCATGTTGTTTTTTAATATGTACCTCTTGTAAGCAAATTATATCAAATTTTAATTTCTCTAGTTTATGAAATGCTTTCCTTCTTTTAGTAGCCAAGTTAAGTCCATTTATGTTAATCATAATCAATTTTCTTTCATCCATGTTAAACTTTGTGGGGGGGGTTTATTGCTCTAGTAGGTCTTAATTCTCGCTGCTCTCTGAGTACACCACCTACTGCACCTCCTTCTTTCTCTTTTTCAATTACTGCTATACACTCCTCTTGGAATTCAGTTACTGACTCGTCCTTTCTAGATTCTTCCTCCTTTCCTCTGAAATATTCTAAATAGAATAGCTTGGCTTTTTCAGCTGTGTCAATTCTGTGTCTTTGTTCTTGCCAGGTGAACAAGAGGCCTTCTGGCATCAGCCACCTATAATTTACTCCTCTTTTGAGAAACTCTTTGGTAAAAAAAAAAAAAAAAATCTCTTCTCATCTCTCTTACTCTTCTTGGTATCTGTTTCAGCACCACAATTTCTTTATCTTTGTACTTTAAAGGTTTCTCTCTTGCAATCTGCAGTATCTGTGTCTTAATAATCTTTTCAGTGAATCTGATATGAACTTCTCTTGGTGGTCTGTTTCTCATTGCGTATCTTGTATAGACATGGAACACTTCATCCATCCCATCCATCGTCTTCTCTTTAGTTATCTCTAACACTTCTGCCAGTATTTCTGTCATTATTTCAGCAAGATTTTCACTTTTCCTTTCTTCTACATTTTGAAATCCTAAATAGAATTCTGATCTGTCAATTTCCCATCCTAATAGTTTGCATCTGCCCTTCTCGACATCGCTCAATTGAGTATCAATATCTCCAATTTTCTTGTCCCTTTGCGTATCTTCTTCTTCAATTTTTTAAAATCTATCTTCATATTGCATCTTCATCTGTTGAATACTTTCTACTTTCTCATCTGTCTTTTCAATTCTTTGCTCAATATTCTCCATTTCCTTTTCAATCTTCTGAATTCCTTGCCTAATCATCTATAATGTCACTTCCTTCTCTTTCTCCTGTTGTAAGATTGTCTGCATTGATCGTTGTCCTCTGGATGGTGAAGAGGCTATTGGTATTGAGGAAGCTGGTGCTGTTGTCTTTCTGCTCATCTTGCAGTGCTTACCTGTAGAGAGGGAGAAAGAAAAAAGAGAAAAGGAAAAAGGAAAAAGAAGGAAAGAAAAAGGAGTACAGGCAGGCAATTGCCACTCCAAAAAAGAAAAAGGAAAAATCTTCAAGCACTTATGTACCTTAATCCAATTATTTCTCTTAATAAAAGAGAGAAAAGGAATAGGATGAAAAAAGAAGTAAACATTTATGTTCTAGTTTCTGGAATAGAAGGTTAAAATCCAAATATAAAAATCCAATGAGCGGGGAGTAAAAAAGGAGATGGAACATAACCTAAAGTTAAGCCAGCTACTGCCACCGAGTATCCAAGGCTCTTTAATAAATCAACTCAGTGTTTCTGGTTCCAGTATTTTCAAGGTCACTTCAATCTTCTTTCTTTCAACTTCAGCTCAAAGCTCTAATTATTTAGTTTCACAGATGGCCACCTGTATAAACAATCTGCCATGCTTATCCCACTATCTTTTCCAGTGCAAAACTCAGAGTCCTTGACTCTAGCACAAGTACATAAAAGAACTGAGGAAAGAAAGAAACAATACATCCAAGCCTCAAGATGGCAGTGCTACTTTTTTCCCTTCACTTTCACTCCCCCCTCATGTATCTAATACCCAGAAACAAAAAGAGAAAATGGAGTCCTTCCTTTTTTAAAAAAAAAAAAC
Source organism: Pseudonaja textilis (assembly GCF_900518735.1). Next base: position 1,284,989 of record NW_020769406.1, read on the forward strand.
AACCCAAATCCAAACGAAGAGTCTTAATCAAAACAGACTTTCAAAAAATTGTTTTAAAAAATAAAAATAAAAACAAAGATGGAAAATTTAAAAGAAACCAATCCAGTTTAAAATTCAGTAACTTTACCAAATTCAAAGTTCCAATAAAAAGGGGAAAGGAAAAAATCTTTCACTTTAACTAGCTTAATTTTGCCGCTTAAACACTTTTCTCTTCACTTTTAATTTCACTTTAAATCTTTCAGGGTGTTCTCTTCAAAAAATAATAGGTAAAAGTTCATCTCACCAAACTGACACACTTTCCTTCAATCTCTTCTATTCTGGAGCTGTCCCAGCTTCAGCAGCTTGAATGGCTGCCTCTCTGCCACCGGCTAAAGGGTTTTTCCTGGATCAACCAGGAACTTTGCGATGTCCCTGGGATTGAAAGGATGTGCCCTCCTCAGTCACCATCTCTACGGGATGGTTTAGATCCAGTGGGACCATCCTGCAACAGAGATATCAGCGGTGATCTTGGAGCTTCAAGATCGCGCGCTGTACCACTGAGACACCAGCTCCACCCCCCTAGATTTGATAAAGATGTTAAAACAGAAGGTATTTATGATAAGTTGACTGGTTTAGATAAAATTTTGATGGGTACTGATGAAAAGATACTTTAAAAACTTTATGGACACTTATTAGAATTTAAATTGGAAGAGGAACAAGTTAAAGAAACGATGATTGCTTGGGGGAAAAATTTGGATATGGGATTGATTTAGAAAAATGGCAAAAATTGTGGTTTCAAAATTATAAAATGACAATGTCAACTGCATATAAAGAAAATTTGTATAAGATGTTTTACAGGTGGCATCTACCCCCGATGAGACTTGCGAGAATGTTTAAGAATAAATCGGAAAAATGTTGGAAATGTCACAGGTTTTCCTCTTGTTTAATGTGATAATTCAGTCTTCATCTGGTGGCATAAATATTTGTGTCGGCTTTTGAAGTTGGCAACGTGACCAGATTTGTTTTTCTGCCAGAGTGATCTCTTTTGGGAATTGCAGTTTCCTTATTGTTATGGGTAATCTGTTTTTTTTGGGGGGGGGGGGGGGAGTTTGGGAATTGTTATTGGTACATATAGTTTGATAACTCTTTTGACTTCAAGTAAAAATATGTTGTAATGGTCTTCAACAGTACTGCATCCAGTGAATAGAGATTGCCAATCAAGGGATGAGAGATCGTTGTCTATAAGATCATAGTTGCCTTTTTTGAAGTTATAATTGGGGAATACGTCATTGTGATGATTTTTGTGTGGGTGTATGTTGAGACAAAAGTCAATCATATTGTGGTCACTGTTGGAAAAGGGTTCTTTAGTTTGTATTCTGTAAACTAAATTCAAACTATTGCAGAATATAAGATCGAGGCAGTTGTTAAGTCTAGTATTGTTGGTTACTAGTTGTTCCAGTCCCAGATTTGTAACAGCATTGTAGAAGGTTGCATGTATGGGTTCAGTTATACATTCATTTAGGGTCCAGTCAATATGAGGTAGATTGAGGTCACCAAGAAAGATAAAAGCGTGTGGGCAGGATGTTGCCCATGTTAGTGGTGAATTTATCTTGTTTACATGTTCGATGTCATAATCAGGTGCTCTGTAATATAGTAAGAATCGAAATGTGATATTTAAGGATAAAGATTCACAGATGTTGGTCTCAGGAAGAGCAAGCTCCTGAGTAACTTGGATGTTTTTTTAGATGTAAGGACTTTTTATAGAAGATAGCAACACCACCTCCTCTACAAATTTCATGATCTGATCGGTAAACATGATAGTCTCTTACTGTGGTAATGGAGTCAGAGAGAGATGTGTTGAGCCATGTTTCACAGACAAATATGATGTCAAATTTAGCCATATTTAGTAAGAGGAGAATTTCAGGTATTTTATTCACAAGGCTTCTTGCATTGAGTAGCTTGCATTTAAGGCCAGCAGTAGTTGGAATTGAGGTAGATAGGGGTGTGTGTGCCTAGTCTTGGGTGATGGTGGATTGGTTGAGGTAGGGTTGAGGTTGAAGGTTAAAGCTGATTTGCGGGTTGTGTGATTTACTTTTGATTCAGTCAGCAGGTAGTCAATGTACAGGTCCTTCTCTCCATTGTCTAAAAGTTTTTTGAGTTCTGTGAGGAGTACACAGGAGCGGGCACTTTGCTGTATGGTTAGGTCAGGGTGAGAACGGAGGTTCTTATGGTTGGTGTTGCTTTTGGCAAGTGAATTTACAGTATAAATGAATTTACGTTTGCTTGATTCATTTTTGCAAATGACCCTGCAGAAGCGTGGGGCCACAGAGCCATGTCTGTTTTTGAGCTCTCGGCCAATGTGGGAAATGTCAAGTATTTCAGCAGGGGAGATGGTTGATGCTTGATAATCACTGATGATGTTTCAGACAGTTGTGATGTCATCATTGTCATTGATGTCCTCTAGACCAAATAAGATGGTGTTTGGACGTTTCCGTTCACGCTCAACAGCTTCTCTGATGAGGATTGGGATATCATTATTTGTCTGATTTATGTTTGTTTGTGGATTGGGTTGGGGATTGGGTTGTGGTTGTTAGGTAGAGATGTGGTTTGTAGTTATTGGATGTTCAGGTTTTTGCATTGTGTCTTTTTTTTCAAAGTTGGATAATCTTTTTTTTAAAGCATCCAGGGATGTTACTATGGTGTCAAGGGATGTTATTCATGTTTCTATGGTATCAAGTCTTTCAAACAGATCCAGTTTGGGTCTGCATGATTTGCAGAGATATGGAAACTAATTGGATGATTCTAGGTATTGAATCATTTGCTCGGGTAATCCCAAGCAGTCATGATGAGCGTATTTGTTACACAGAGAACATTTGATGGAGTTTTCATTATCCTTTAGAGTTTTATAGCATCTAAGGCATGTGCAGGAGTCTTGTGGTTCATTGGTGGGGATTACTTTCTCTTTAGGTTGTAGTTTGGCATTGGATTTTTTTTCTTGGCATGGTAGGTTTGTTAAGATGGTACGTTGATTAAATTACTTAATGGAACAATTTTGAGTAATCATTATAGCCAATATCACACCAATCAATCAATTGGGGGTACATACATATGAGTATTTCTGAGAAAGGGAAACTGACCTGAGAAATGATTAAAGGAGCAGGCTGCATAACTATAACAGAATATTTAAGAAGGTACATGACAAGACCTTGCACCTAGTTAACTATATCCCCAATTATCAAGAACATGTCTAAACATGCATAATTGCTTTCCACCCAAGAGAATAATTGGTTCAGGTTGAAATAAATGTCTAGAGATGTTCCAAAGGAGAAATATACATTTTCTAAGCAACTGAAGAAAATATTAGAAAAGAAAGACAATTTTGAGAAATGGAGACATCTCATGGGCATAATCAGTTAAGGAACATCATATGGAGGTATCCATAGAGGAAGGAAGAAAATCTTTTTCTGTGGGTTTATGACAATTTGCTGTGGCCAACTCGCCAGGACCAATTCACCACGGCCAACTTGCTGCAGGACAAGAGTTACACTAATATCAAAGAAATGATGGAATAAAATCATGAAAGAAAGGTGCAAAAGGAGGGACAGAATGGAATGTGAATTGCAAAAATACAAAATACTTAGGATTATCATTCATTGAAGCACAAGTCTGACAAGACTAAATGGCTGACAAGACTAAAACAGATAAATGTGCCAAAGCTAACATGTTTGATGACAAACAAGAATTCCTTGTTCAGCTGCCCATCTGATGAAGCCATATCCAGAACAATGTATGTGAGCAACATGTACCTCTAAAAGTGCCTCATTGAACTGAGATACTTCCCATTGAAAGCAATAGTGGCAACTTGACTCATTAAGTCCTTAGCTAGAGAGCAACACAAAAACTTTCAAGATCATAGAGTTGTAGGGCTTGAAGGGACCTTGGAGGTCTTCTAGCCCAGAGTTCCCCAACCTTTCAGGTTTTGCAGACTGGTAGTGGGGAGGACAGGGGATGGTTCTGCTTGAGCAGATCATGCAAATGGAGCAGACATGAACACGCATAGAATAGAATAGAATAGAATAGAATAGAATAGAATAGAATAGAAT
>NW_020769406.1:1289080-1334373 GCF_900518735.1 Pseudonaja textilis
ATAGAATAGAATAGAATAGAATAGAATAGAATAGAATAGAATAGAATAGAATAGAATAGAATTCCTTATTGTTAAGTGTGATTGGACACAATGAACTTGTCTTGGTGCAAATTACCCATTGCTCATACAAGTGGGGATGCACATGTGAACATGCTTACCCACTTTTTCCATAGCCTGGTTGCAAGCATCTCACAGCCAACTAGAGGGCCATAGTCCAAAGGTTGGGGACCCCTGTTTGAGTCCAACCCTCTGCCTAAGGCAGGAGTCTTTATACCGCTCCTGACAAAAGGTTGTCCAATCTTTTATTGAAAACCTCCAAAAATAGAGGACCCACAACTCTGGGAAGTAAACCAAACCAGTGAAAAGGGATTTTGTAAACATGACTTAATGTCATTTATTTTTCAATATCTTACAATGTATCGGTCACAAAGGGAGTTAAGGTCCTGAAAGAGAATTAAGGATTAATCTTGTGCCCTCTCTTTGTCACTTGTTCTTTCTGCTCTTGTTCTGTGAGATTGTTAATCTCAGTGTTACATCTTCTGTTTTTGATATATGCACGCATGGAATTCTTTTTTTCCCCACTCTCCCTCTTCTAGTTACTGGGTTTTATTTGTCTCTATCATCCATTTGGATGAATACATCTTTCTGTTAGTGCTAGAAGTCTGTTTCACAAATCATTCATGGCTTAAATTCCCACTCTCAGGAACACTCGTAACATACACAAATACACAAATGCTTCCCTCCAACATGTTATGAGTAGTGTTCTTGATGGGTACATATTTATCTACAAAAATTCAATAACACTATAAGCAGGATAAAAAAAGTCCCTTTCCTCCAATATTAATGCCCCAGTCAGATAAAGCAACAACCTAGAAGCCCACTTTAAAAATTTAAGGCTACTTGCTCTATAGATAAGAGCAAAACATATTTAATATAAGGACAGAGGAGAGTGAAGGTAGAGAGAAATATTTCCCGTGAAAAGAGAATGGATTTTGTGAGAAACAATATGAGACATTTTGAAGAATGCTACAGAATTGAAGTGTCTATTTCTCTATGAAGAGAGAAACAATTGGGGTAAAAACTCATGAAAATGAGTGCAATCGGTTGAGTTTATTCCTCACCTTTTTTTTAAAAAAAAAGAATCCAATAAGCTCCATTTAGTTTCTGCTTTTCTGTTTCCTACCCTGGTCATATGTGTAGATTTCTATCTGTTATGATATTAAAGCCAGGGATAGATACCCAAGGAAAATCCAGCTTTGATACATTATTAAATTCCTACAGATGCGATGTTGTTGTTCCTCCTCCTACAGATGCTCAATTCAGAGCTTCAGGATGTGAGCCAAAACAGCAGGTCTTCTTTTGATTGGCTTGTCAGTTGCATAATTTAATTGATCATCAACTAGGAAGCTGGGAAATCATGGTGTCCAACAACTGGAAGGAGAGGTGTTTTTTTTTTCTGAATAAACAGCAAGATGATTAGCAAATTTCAGCTCAGGAAACATCTAAGGAAACATATAGTAGATGTTTCCAAGAGTAACAGAAAATGCCCTAAAGTTGAAACAAACAAGCAACCTTCACTTTTGTTTCCTTTCCCTTGGTCCTTCAATCCTTCTTCCTGTATTTTTGTAAGGCAATAACAGCAAATATAAATGTTTTATAGCCTGCTGAATCTCAGAGATCTGTTTCAGCCACGAGAAGCTTCTCAGATGGGTAAGCCACCCTAGATTTCAAGGAAACATGATGAAAGATGACTGAAGATTCTGGGTCCAGATGTCCATTGCATCTGGACAGCAGAAGAGGGCACGGAGATTGCACTTTTTGGTATTTGTTCTATGGAGCTGTTTAAAAATTATCAAGCCAATTTAATGGAATTGTATAATTTTTCAAAGCCTTATTTGTCTGAGAAATTGCATAGACCAGTGATGGGGTTCGATTTTTTTTACTACTGGTCCTGTGGGTGTGGCCTGGTGGGCATGGCTTGGTGGGCATGATAGGGGAAGAATACTGAAAAATCTCCATCCCCAGCCCACTCCTGGGGGAAGGATACTGCAAAATCCCCATTCCCTCCCCACCCCACTAACTTGCTTTCCAGCTCCATTCTCCTGTGCAGGGCAACAAAAGAAGACCCAGCCAATCAGCTGGGACTCAAGAGGCAGAGAATAGATGGGGGTGGGGCCCATCAGAGGTGGTATATACCGGTTCTCTGAATTACTCAAAATTTCTGCTACTGGTTCTTCAGAACTGGTCAGAACCTGCTGAATACCACCTCTGGCATAGACATTTCAGAACACACACCTGCCATTTTAGACACTGGTAGGTTTTCTCCAAAGAGGTTAACTAACCAACCAATCAACTAACACCCCCCCCCCCAAAAAAAAACCCACAAGCCATCATAAATATCTTTCATCACAGTGATTATAGGACAATTTCACACATACATATTAATTAAAAAGGCAAGATTTCAAATGTACACATACTTTATTTTTTGTCTATGAGGAAAGAACACTTTGGAATAGAGGATTAATCATGGCGGACTCCATTTAAGGCAATAGTACTTCTTTCTGTGCTGGCTGGGAGAGATGGAAAGATAATACTTTTGGAGGACATCAGGCTGGGGAACATAGCCAGAGGATGTGGCTGATTTTATACACAGACCTAGACACACAAATAAAAAGGAGGACGAGGAGAGGGAAGGCAAGGAAAGAAAGTGAGGCAAATCTGCTCAATGCCCTTAATAACAAAGAAATAGTTTCCTTAGCAACTGTGGTACTTTAGATAATTTAAACAACTGGGTACATAGTGCTTGATTTAAAATCTTTTGCTGAAGATGGAAAAAAAAAAAAAGTAGCGCAAGTGGAGACAGAATTGATCTTTGGCAGGTTCCAAAAGCTGGATGCCACAGACAAACAGCAATAACTGAAATAATTCCCATGGAATTTAGGCTCATCCTGTGGGCGTCCAAAAGATTTTAGGAGAGATGTACAGAAAAGGAACAAAACCAATCAGAATCGATTAAATGGATGTTCACAGCTGTTGGGAAGGGAGACAAACTATAGAAAAAACTACACCACTTTCCATCATTTAAAAGAAGAGAATATTTGTAGCTCAGGGTTAAACTGTGGGGTCCTTGGTGCTCTCTGAGCTCAGTTGTTTCCTTGCACAGGTTTCATTACCCAAGTAGGTAGCATCATCAGTGCTAGTTCAGCTGGGTAATAACGAAACCTCTTCAAGAAAACATACAAGTTCAGCTAGTACCAAGGACTCCAAAATAACAAATCAATCAATCAATCAATCAATTAATTAATGACCCCAAAGAAATCCATGGAACCCCAGACCAAACCCAAACTCATATATAATCCAAATTGAATAGCAATGACACATGGCAAGGAATGAAAAAAAAAATTGGCATAGAAAAATATAGTGAGTTTAAAGTGGGACAAAGAAAGACACAATCTCTTTTTTTCCCCTCTGAGGGACTTGCATAAATAGGGGGTTGCCCTCACTCTAGTACCAACTAACTGGATTTATTCAGCTAGGAAGACATGCAACATTGGATTGTAACCACAGTTTATAGGCAGATTCATGTTGAAGTAGAGGAGCTTTCAGTTACCTTGGTTCTAGGCTGTTTATGGATATTTCAAAGGTAAAAATCAATGGATTCTTGGCCAGCAATAAACAAAAATTCAGTACTGGTTGTTCTCACTTATTGTTGATAATTGGGACATGGAACTCCATGACTAAGTGGTACAATCATGTGATTGGGCCGATTTAAAATAATAATTGCGATGCTCTCAGTTGCCATCATTAGGCAAATTCCATTAAGCACATTATTATGTCATTGCCCAGGTCACATGACTATGAGATTCCAGACATTCTAATTGCAAGCTAATTCATCAAGTGCCGGAATCACATGGGGATGCTGTAACTTAGAAGGACCTGCCGTAAGTCCCCATTGTCAGCGCCACTGAGTAAGTGAACATTAAACAAGACTCACCTATATAATGTAAATTGCAAAGCGTGGTGATGGTTACAAAAACCTAGCAACTATATCTTGTACTGGCTGCAGTTCTCTTGGGGACAATGTGGAAATGGTTTATTATTAATGTGTTCTGGGTATTTTTTTAAATAAATTCCTATTTTAGATCACAGACCTGATGGTATCCCATTCAAGCATCAATAGAATATCTGACTGTAGTAAGGCTAAGGAGGTCAATCAAACCACCAAGTGGTGTCACCCAGCTGGGCTAGACATTGCATGAATTAACCTGGGGAAAAAAGCAAAACAGGTTTTTCTATAAGGACTTCGAAAGTGATTGTGGAAGCAAAGGCACCACTAAATTTGTACTTTTAATGTTATTGATTTAATGCATTTTTTAAAATTATTGGTACCGATAGTTCAATACCCAGAAATTGCCTAGAGCCCACCAGGACTGAGGCAGTGAATAAATAGCCCAAACAAATAAATAAATGCATTGCTTTCTGGGTTCAGTCTTGGAAGAGGTTGTCACTATTTTCTTCTGGAATGTTCTTTCCACTATGTAGTCTATCCTAGAATCCCAAACTTTCTAGATCAGGACTGTTAAACTTGTAGCCCACAGGCTGGCCATGCTCATGTCCAGTTTAGCAAAGGGGGAAAAGGTTGTGATACATCGTGTGACAACGCCGTGATGACTCAAGTTTGACGCCCCTGTTCTAGATGTTGCAAGTCCAACTCAGCTTATCTTTCTAAATCACTCCAGGTTTTGCTACTGTTTTTACATTCCAATTAAATGAGAAGGAAATTATTTGGATACCTTGATTTCAGGAGGAGGAGGAGCAAAAAGAATTTGCATTTTCTGCCTTAAATCTAAGCATATTTTATATGAGAACAGAAACTCTTTCATTGTAAAAAAAGGAGAACAAACACTTTGAAGTAGAATGTGAAAGCTTGGCTATCCTGGTCTGTGGAGTCCTTGGTGGTCTCTGAGCTTGGTTCTTTTTTTGAACATCAGCTTAGAGAGCAACAAGGTCTCCACAGTTCAACCCTAGCTACAAATATTCTCTTCTATTGGTTTGTCCTTGTTCTATATTAACATTCTCAAAATCCTGAGTTCTGATTGGTCCATGCGGACCACAATCTGATTGGCTAACTAAACCACTGTGATTGGTGCGCTAAGAATCCACCGCGATTGGCCGAGCCAATCGTGGGAAATTCAAAGCGCTGCCATTGGCCACCGAGCCGCCGGCCGGCTGAATAAAGCCAAGTGGCCCGCAGGTCTTGGACTGAACTGTATATTCAATAAAGAGCTGAATATGCACTTTGAGTCTCGCCTCTCTATGTGACCCGATCTACCCGGGACCGATCTCCTGGACTTAACAATCCTAGCTGTTCGCATCTTTGAAAACGCAAAAAGGAAGGATACTGCAGTGATCAGCAACATGTTTTGCGAGTTCCAGTAGCATGTTTGGCCCTCTTCCCCGGGCTGTTCTGAGTCATCATTTGCCCCATTCCATGCTAAGCTACAGTGTCCTGGGCTTCAGTGAAAAGGTCTAGCCCTAACTGCATCATCATTTGCAATTTATTGTTACTGTTCATGCTGCTAGCCTCAGAGCAATTGGTATGTATATCCTAGTATGAAGAATAAAAATGATGGTGTAGCGTTCATCAATTTAAGTTGGCATTTGGTTAATTAATTAAAAGAGTTTATGGGAAAAGCTTTTATCTATGGCAATTGATCGGGGACACCGTGCCCTCTTCAAGATAGACGAATGGACTAAGATGAGTGTCTCGTTTCAGAGGCCAGTTATGGCCTGCCTTTCAAGAGAAGTGGGGAATCATTGATGGCCCCTTCGTGAACCTGATGTGATTTATCTTCTTGTCCATGATTGTCTCTGTCATTAGAATGGAAGGAGCCCCAGGAAATAAAGCAGAGCAGTAGCCTCTGTTCAAGTTCTGGCTCAGGCACTGGCCTTTAAGTTGCGATATCACCAAATAAATCATTTCATCTATGAGATTACTATATTTCTGTTGATTTAATTTGAAATGCACACACAAACACACACACCTTAAAAAGCGTTGTATATAGTCACTTCAAAACCACAATTAGAAACTGTGCAGATGTGGAAAATGAGAAGTAATGAGAAGGCAGAAGTAAAATGGCATACTAAAAATGAAATGTGTTTCCACTGAGATACGTACCATAAAAAGCAAAGAAGAGTTCTGCATTACCTTGCCAGGAAAATACATCAGGAAATGTTGGATTGGCTCTGGAATGCATCAGTTAAGGAGGTAGTCAGTCGAATATATGAAATACATTCCAATAATACACATGACATCTATGAAATGTTGATAGCAAGGTATTTTATAGACAGGACATGATGCATAGTGAGAAAAACACTTATAAATGTAACTGGGTTTTTGGTTTTTTTTTGCTGGTCCTCTTATATAAGAGGAAATGAAGACTTGCTTCATTTTAAAAATGTCACAATGATAGGAAAGGCTGAATGACTCATGTCTGTCTACAGCTACGGTCCTTCAGTGTATTTTCTTCCATTATGGAGCGAGAACAAATTGGGTCAGAGTCAGAAGAGAAGGACAGCTGAACTGAGACAGGTAGGAAAGGCTGAATGTCCAGCAAGAGTCATGTTGCAAAGAGACATGCAAAGGAGCTTAGAGCAGAAAATTGTGTGCATTTCTTCTGACAACTATCTTTACATCTGTTGCCCCTAACATTGCTAAACACCAAAAGTTAGTGCATGTGAAGTTGAATTTCAGCATAAAATGTACTCTCAAAATTTATCATAGGAGGAACTATAATTATTGCCCCATGTAATAAAGACAAAAATACACAGTGTTTGCAAAGTTTCAAATAGGTAATCATGTTTTAGTTAGCTCATTGTTGCATCTAAGAAGAGAAGAGAAAAAAACTGGCTTGTATTAGTTCAAGAATGATCTCTGGAGAGGAATTAAATCTACTGAAAGCTTTTTGATCTGCTTGTATAGTCTCAGATATGGTCATATGTTTTCACATTCTATGAACATTTGGGCTAACGAGAAGCTTAACTAAAGTTTAAAAAACTGTAAAGTTTAAAAAAAAACTTTGGTGACATGCAGCAAAGGACAAGCTTTGACTTTCCTAAGCTAGTATTCTAGTAGATAGCTCTATCCTGACATTCAACCAAAATGATCTTCAGTTTCATTTTATAAACTGAAGACTTTTGAAGACATAGAGAGGATATTGCAAGGGATTATCATTTCCTATGGTCATTTTTAATATGTTTGGCCTCTAGCCATTCTTGGTTTAATTGGTTTATAATGCAAATATAAATCATACGTGAAGTTTCCTTCATATGACAAATGCTTCTATTCCACTTTCTTCTCTGCATTAGTAAGGAGCAAATGGTCATAGAAATACTGTAAGACCGCCTCAAAAGCTATGTAGATCTCGGGTTGAGGGTTGCAGTGAAGGAGTACTATAAAATCTACCTGACAGCATTCTCATAGATCAATCATTTCTGTGCCAGATTGACCACCACAAATCATTTTGATGACAATAATGAGATTTCTTTTCTGAAGTCAAAGCCCCAGTCTATTTAGAAAAACAGTGTAAGTTGCTACACATAACTTTCTTGAATGTAGCATTCATTTATAAAACAGCAACCCACTTCCTGATGTTGAAAATTCCCTCCTTCTTTGACTAATATTGCTACCAAACTTATTTAGAGAAATCGAACAGTTTCAGCATTAAGCCTAGAATATCTATTTCTTATGGGACGCAGTGGCTCAATAGCTAAAACACTGAGCTTGTTGATCAGAAAGATCAGCAGTTCAGCGGTTCGAATCCCTAGTGCCGAGTAACAGAGTGAGCTCCCATTACTTGTCCCAGCTTCTGCCAACCTAGCAGTTCGAAAGCACGTAAAAATGCAAGTAGAAAAATAGGGACCACTTTGGTGGGAAGGTAACAGCATTCCTTGCGCCTTTGGCATTTAGTCATGCTGGCCACATGGCCATGGAGACGTCTTTGGACAGTGCTGGCTCTTCGGCTTTGTAACAGAGATGAGCACCGCCCCCAAGAACTGGAAACGACTAGCACATACGTGCGAGGAGAACATTTACCTTTATCTATTCTTGGAAATGTGTGTTTGGAATTTTGCAACATCAGGGAAAAAAATTCAAATTTTCCTTTCTTTTTACATGTCCCACTTCCCAATGTGGAATTTAAAGATTCTTTTCATTCTAGAATTCTAGACTTTCTGGCAAGTAAGTTCTCCCTGCTAACGCCTTGCTTTCCCCAAATTTTTCATCATATTTCAATCACATAATTCATAGAGATAATAAGGGGTCCTTGATGCTCTTTGAGCTTTTTTTTCCCTGCAGACATTTCATTACCAAACTGAATAACATCATCAGTGCAATGATGGTGTTATCGACTTAATGAAACATCTGCAAGAAAACAACCAAGCTCAGAGAGTACCAAGGACCTCTTATTTCAATCCTGAGCTACAAATATTTTCCTCTGTTGGCATAATACATATTGCACAAAATTGGGAAGTAAAATTGCCTGGATGAATATTATTTTGTTGGTGTTACATATTGAACAAGACAAAAGTCACATTCATGATTCATGATTGTTGCCACTTTTGGCTTCCATCCAGTACATTTTTGGCTTTAGCCATGCTTGTTGCTGCAGCCTGGACCTTGAATGCTTTCAGTTAAAATAATATGGATCTGGATAGAACCCCCCCTCCCCTTCTTTGCCTTATATTTTATTAGAATAAAAAATTGCTTCTCAGATGTGCCATCTTTGGAATAATCAAGACTCCAGCTCTCTGACCCAGATCCTTGCAGGAAATAGATCCTTTGAAAAGTTACATATGCCATGTCCTCAATTTCTTCTTTGCAGTGTAACAGCCATGCTCCTATTTTTATATACTGAAGTTGTTTTTGCCAAATGTCAGGTTCATGATCAGGTGCCCAGGCAATTGGTGTTTTTGGATCCAGATACAATAAGCACACCAGTAAATAAAGGGATTTTAAGCTTTCTTTTTTATTAACTCAAGCAAACAGATTAAAACGCAAAACATAAAAACCATACATACCAAGCAAGATGATGCCCAGATCTCTTATAAGCTGGCATCAGCTCCTTCATAATCACAGCAGAGATACCAACTGGTGTCCAGTTTCCACAAAATCTAATACAAGGTTCCATATAGAAGCTTCCCACAAAGGAACAATAACTCCAAGGTGGGGTTTTTTTCCATCAGAACCTGGCACCATGTCTTCATGCCCTGCTATGATGAGCAGACTGAAGATCTGACCTTGACTGGCTGGCACATAATTCTGGTATGGGAATCAAAAGTCTGAAGCAGGCTTTGAAGACATCTCCTTACCCAAACTAAGTAACATCATCAGTGCTAGTAAGGAGTGGGATTTGCTCTCATTTTATAGTCTAGTGGCTTGCCCTGTCAGTATTGATGGGAGTGATCTTAGTAGCTCTTTGGTTAGAATATTTACCATTACCTTGTTTGGCACTTCCTTGATTGGGGTACTGTTTGTTTTTTGATTATTAGTCTGATGCAGTGGTGGTATTCTTTTTTTTTTACTACTCGTTCTGTGGGCATGGCTTGGTGTGCGTGGTGTGGCTTGATGGGTATGGCGTAGCTTGGTGGGCATGGCTTGGTGGGCATGGCAGGGGAAAATCTCCATTTCCACCCCACTCCTGGGGGAAGGTTACTGCAAAATCCCCCGCATTCCCTCCCCACCCCACTAACCTGCTTTCCAGTTCCATTCTCCTGTGCAGGGCAACAAAAGAAGATCCAGCCGATCAGCTGGGACTCAGGAGGCAGAGAATAGATGGGGGCTGGGCCACTCAGAGGTGGTATTTGCCAGTTCTCCAAACTACTCAAAATTTCCACTACTGGTTCTCCAGAACCGGTCAGAACTGGCTGAATACCACTTCTGGTCTGATGTTAATCACTGACATGCACTGATGTTAATCATTGACATATCCTTGTTTGGGTAGTGAAACATCTGCATATTTCAACCAAGTTCAGAAAGAATCTGCAGGTGTATATAGTTCATTGACTGGAATAGACATGGCAACAGGTCAGCCAATGGGAACTGTGTGGATACTGAAGCATAATATTTGTTTTGAGTGGGGCCATAAGAGACAGTTAGGAGTCTGGACATGGCTTTCACTTGCTGAACTGTATATAAGAGTTGGTTTGTTGTCCTCTGCAACTGAGGCCACTGTAAAGCTAGGCCTCTATATCTCTCTACTCTATAATGACTTGCTTCTGTGAATATTGCTTCTGTATTCCTGCTTTTTGTGTGCTGACTTCTGCTATATGGTATTGTACAAAAAGAAGTTTCTTATGTAAATGAATCCTGCAGAATTATTTTACTTGTGTGCTAGTCGGATGTTCTGCAAAAACTCTTGACAGAATCAAGAACCCATCATTTCAATTCTGAGCTACAAATATTCTCCTTTATTAATAAATGCTATGCCGTCTGACAGGGGAAGGCATTTCTTCAGGCTTAGAAAGTATCATTATGAATTAATTTATTCTTTGCTATTTGATCATGACATGGGGATATTGGGGAACCGTGTGGAACTCCCCAGTGCCCGTAGGTCTGAAGGACTGACTACTTCATACTACCATCTGGTTCTTGAGGATGAAGACAGTTCTTTTAACACTAGCAAGGCTAATAAGGAGTAGCTGGAGACTTCCTGGGTGTGTCTTTAGAATGGCAAGTAGTTGTTTGATTTAAAATGACTGTAAAACTACTCTAACAGATCAAACCTTGTTTCTTATACCAAGGGGGCAATAGTACATTGGTGCAGTCTTATTTTATTTTTTTTGTTGATATTATAGATGTTTTGCCCACATACCTACTCATATCTGCCTTCAGGTAATGGTGAAGGTAATTCTGTTTATCGAGGTAAGCATAATTCTTCAGTAGCTACAAGTAAAGGTGACTTTGAAGAAAACAAAACACTGTAAAATGTAACATTAAACAAAACACTTCTAAGAAATAGCCCTCAACTAAGTTAAATTTCTAGTATAAATATATAGGGCATTAAAAACATATATGTATGGTTATTATGACCAAATACAATATCAAACTGCTTTTTAATAGCTCCATTTAAACAAATAGGTTCCAGAATATTAAGTAAGCAAAAAGTTATGTAATATTGGATAAGTAGTTGCTCTATTGCCTTTATGAAATTTTGATTATTTGGGGTTCTAATATAAAAACCATTAGTATTTCACGAGACTATGAGATGTAGATTATTAAACTTTGAAATCATCCAGAATTGCAAAGATAATACTTTCCACAATGCAGCCCAATCAAAATGTTAATCACCAGGTAGAACTGGGCTAAATTTGCCTTTTTATTGAGATTTTATTATTCTATTGGATTATAATAATTTCCCAGGGCAGTGACATTTTATCTACACATGGTGCACTCCATTGCAACTTGACACAATCAAAGGAAAGAATAATTTGCCATCTTGTCTCAGAGTTCCTCTATATCACAGTTACTTGAAACAACAAACAAGGTTTTCATCCTTTGGAAAGCTGTTGTTTAGCCATAAATAAAGTATTCCTTCTTCTTTTATAAAATGTTTTCTGCTTATATACAACTATGAGACCCTTCATATGAACATTTGGGAAAATGTCTCCCTGAATAAAGTGCAGTATATGTCATCATTACATTTACTTCTTGTTAGTCTGGTTTTTTTCTTGGGAGGGTGTGTGTGAAAAAACATGTATTTGACCTGAGGTGGCACAGTGGTTAGAATGCAGTATTGCAGGCTACTTCTGCTGACTGCTGACTACTGGCAATAAGGCAGTTCGAGTCTCACCAGGCTCAAGGTTGATTCAGCCTTCCATCCTTCTGAGGTTGGTAAAATGAGGACCCAAATTGTTGGGGGCAATATGTTGACTGTAAAACTGCTTAGAGAGGGCTGTAAAGCACTGTGAAGTGGTATGTAAGTCTAAGTGCTATTGCTATTACTATTTCTCCATCTCCCCCCAAAAAAACTGTGGTGTTCTGAAATGGCAAAATGCCAACCTCAGAATTTAAAATTCCCAGTTTTAGAATTTGATAATATTTTTCTAGCCAAGTATCCTCTATTCCTAACCTGCAGAGAAAATATTTTAAGTGTAGGGATATTGTTGTAAATTGCTAGAGTGATTTATGTATTTTATTCATAAAGAAAATTTATATCCTCACCCAATTCACTGATGGTGACCTCTTGGCAGCTTACAGAAAGAATAGATATTATTATATCATAATATAATTAATATCATATCATCATATTAAAAAGGTAAAGGTTTCCGTGTCACTTGTGTCCAGCTCTAGGCATGGTGCTCATTTCTGTTTCTTGGCTGATGGTGCCAGCATTGTCCGCAGCTATGCTGGCCACATGTGGTCATGTGGCCAGCCTAACTGTATGCCAAAGGCACACAAACACTTTTATCTTCCCATCAAAATGGTACCTATTAATCTACTCAATATTTGCATGCTTTTGAACTGCTAGGTGGGCAGGAACTGGGGCAAGTAAAGGGAGTTTACCCATTGCGCAGCGCCCGGGTCTTGAACCAGGGATTTCAAAAGCTTAGCATATTTAACCACTAAACCATCATGCCCCATATTATATTATATTACATTATATGATGATCTAATATGACATGACATTATATTATTATATCCCATATTATTAAGCTTGCGGCATATCATGCATATCAGACTAGCAATATAAACTAACATTTCAACTAAATTTGTATAATATTATTATATGATCATTATATTGGACTATATGTTAGTAAATGCTGATGCAGCTATATATCACCAAGAGATATCAGAATAAACTTTGGTCAAAGGTTTAACTGATAGCAGGGTCCAAATGTATGAATTGAAGGAGGAATAAAATAGAGACTGCCAAAATGATTCCACCTTACCTTTGGTTAGTCTGTGTAAGACATTTGTCAAAATGTGGTCTGAGATTAGCAACCAAGGTTGGTAAAGTCTACCAATGATGGGATTATTCTTGTTCTCTGCATGAAATTGTACAGCCATCTGACAAATCTGTTTTCTATGATGAGTGACTTATTTCTCAATATAATTATGAAACTGCTTCCCAACTCTTCACCTTTTGACAATTAGTAGTAATCACTTGCCACATCCCAGTGTATACCTGGGAAGCTGCACAAAAGACTTTAGTAGGATATTTCTGTGTTATGCACCTCCAAGAGAAAACATCACATAGTGACACTATAAGATGGATGAGTATTTTGTTGGCTTCATTTCTTTCTGTTTTCTTCAAAATTTCTACAAAATCAAGTCTGAGATTTATTACATATAAACATGGGACAGAATAAAACTGACAGAGATTTGAGTACTTAAATTAAAAAGTATCCAAGTTTCTTTATTGGTGTAAATTTAGATTTTCCTGCTTTTTTATTATGTTTAACATCTTCCTAGTAGAATGGTTAAGTATAGTGATCTTTAGCCTAGAAATAATCGGTTCAGGTGAGGGAGAATTTTATTAAACTGCTTTTAAAACCAAAATTTGAAAATGCCATAAACATCAGAGACGCAGGGGGCGGAGTCAGAAAAAGTAAGTATGTGAAAAGGCATACTTTCTCAATATTTTACTCCTAGCTTTAGGAGATTCTACATACGGTCCAGGTTTTCAAAGTAAAGAAAAACCAAGCTCGCAAAAGGACAGCATGGTGAATGAAATGGCATTCTGAGATTATTTTAAAAGGCAACAAAAAATGCCATGGCAAAGAACAAATTAATTGTTAAAAAAAAAAAAAGACCGCTGCAGAGATCAAACGCTGATCAATAAAAAGCATGAAGCTTTTTTGAATTCCGAGATGAGCACCCTGGAAATAGGTGATGATCTTGGTAGCCTCAAAAGAGGGAAAGAAGTTGAAAGCCATTTTGGAGACATGTAGATTTCAGACAATCTTTTTTTTTTTTCCTGTTTCATACAAAAGTGGAGTCATTTCACTTCTCTAAGGTCAGCAGCCGCAAAAGAATAAAACTTCAATCTTAAGGTGCTTATAATTGTAACATAAGGTTTTCTTCTAAAGGACTACTGTATTATAATGTACTTAAAGATTCCAGAGGGAAAGAAATCAAAGAGGCCTTTCACGGAAGTAGAAAATTTGATATGACAAATAGTTCACAAAAGGGAGGGGGGAAATCATTTAACAGATGAATTGTGCGTTGTAAGGACTCTGCTGTGCTTTGCATTCTCTTTCCTCCTGGCTCTGAATGCTTTAAGTGAGCGCACTGGAAATAAAGCTCTTGAAACTATTACTTGCACTCTGGAGATCCTCCGGAGTTTAGTTTTGTTTTGTGGGGGGTGGGAAAGAGGGCCCGTTTCAGAACAGGCTGGAAAGTGCTCAAGTTTCAACTTTAATAGCAACCATTATGCAACACACGGCGCACAAATAACGAAGATAAAACAAAGCAATCCGTGCTTGCCCTAAAAAAAGGCTACATCTGTGTTCATACAATGCCGTAATTATGACCAATGAACCATGTACAAAAATGTTCTGAACTTAAGTGGTAGGTATACAATTTCTTCCAGCTTCTTACATTTTTAGATCTATATTTGCCCCTGTAGAACAGAAGTGTGCTACGTTGCTGCGGCTTTGATGCTATAATTGGGCTCTTCCAACTTCTTTTAACATCCTATTTGTGTTAGTAGAGAGGGCCTACTTCAGACAAAGAACTCTAACTATTGGGATTCAGAAGAAGAGCTTTCTCTACCACACTTTGGAACATCCTATCTTTGAATGTAAGATCTGGCCCCACTATCCTATGCTGCTGCAAGTACCCGAAGACCTGGATCTGCCAATTGGCCTGGGGACTCAATAGGGGAGTTCCACACTGGAGGCAGCTGTTGGATTGATGGCAGACTCCATCTCCCACCTGTACCCCTTGGTCTCTGCTCTCCACTATCCATCTTTTGGGTTAATGCTATTGATGTATTTTTCTCATTGTGTTCCTCTGTCATTTTTTTTTATGGTTCTATTATTTTACTTCTGTTCTGTTTGCATTTCTTTCTTTTCATTGTTATAAGCCATCTAGAGTAGACCCATTGCAAATAAGTTTAACAAATAGCTAAATAAATGAATAAAGAACATAGTTGATTTGATTTCTGTTTTCCACCTGATAATGTCCATTTCTAGAGGTGTCATTTTGATCAGATGAAGACAATGTTAGGGCAATGTTAACAGTGGAGAAACCCTTGAAGGAGCAGAAATCAACAAGCCATTCTCCTTTTTAGTTCAGTTTCCTAAGCCATACAATTCAATATATTTCTCTTTAATATTTCCATTAAATGTTAATGGAACTTTGACATTCCAGTCTCCAACCACAAGCTTGCATGACTTGTCAATTTCCAATTGAATTTGATCATAAATCTCATCAGCTTCTTCTTCTAACAAATGTCATCAGTATCAGGAAACCATAGGTTTTTGTAGCAAGGGATCTGGGGCAAGTGTTAACATTTGGATTGTATCATCATGACACAAAACCCACAACTTACATGGTTGGGTCCAATGTTGGGATGTAAACATGAAAGGTTTTCAACACAGCAACAAAACTCATGTTTTATCATTTTTGCCTCACCATAGCTTGTAGCCAATGCCTATGAAATAATCCCTAACTAGAAGGTTGAACTCAACCAAATAAGCAAGCATCTGCTCTCTGGAGAGACCTATATTGAAAGAGGAGAGAGAAATGATGTTCTAAACCTTTTAAAAAGATACATCAAAAACAGTTGAAAGAAGTGGAGACCAGGGGTGGGATTCTACCAGTTCTGTCCACCTCTGTAGAACTGGTAGTTCTGAAGAGCAGCAGACAGAGAGCATACATAGAACCGGTTCTATGTCTGCTGCTGTTTTGGCTCAGGCACCTGCCAGGGCTCTTACCTGACCTTTATTCCTGCTTTTTCAACCACAGCTGCTTTGCGTGACATAGCTGTGGTCGAAAAAGCAGGAAAAAAGGACTTTTCCAACCATTGCACATTTGCATACAGCTCTGCTCAGCTGTCCAGGGAGCTCAGCAGGTTGTAAATTGCACTTGCGTGATGCGCAGCAACAGAACTGGTAGTTATACCGGTCAGATCCCATCCTTGGTGGAGACTCTCTCATAGTTCCCTCTAACTAATGCCTACTCGTTAAAGGACTAAACTTTAAGCACAAACAAAAAATCCTATGGGAACAAAATGATGACAGATATAATGGTTGTCTAAAAGTTAGGCAGCCATGTTCACTCTTTTCCAGCAAAGCTTTAGCAGATATTAATCAATTGTCTAACAACCTCACTTTTTTTTCAGAGGTGTAGCACTGTGTCCATTTGCCATATGCTAAATAAACAAATACTGTGTCCATTCAGAAAGGTATCTATTAAGCCGTGTGTTTCTTGCTTAACTACTTTGCTCTAGTACTCTAGCTCCATCCAACCCCATTGTTCTACAGTGACAAGGACGTGGTCTGTCCTTTCTGCTCTACTGGCTAGGGCTACAAGCAACCCACTGAAAGGATTCAAAAGAACAAAAGCAGAATCACAGGGCTCTGGTTGGTCAGGACCACTTGAAATGATGCTACTCAAAATGGCCACATTTTGTTCCAAGGCTGAAATACTTGTGCTTTGCTTTGAGCTTGGAACAACCTGAGCAACCCTTCAGGACACTTTGCACACATCCAGGGTATAAATGGAATGTCACCCGACTGACGTCATCTGAGGTCAGGATTGAAGCAGATCTTCCTAGTATTTGTTCAGAGGACTGAGAATAGTATGGTTGTCTCCTCAAGTGGGAAGTCAAAAAACATTTCAGAACAAGTGAATGGCAAAATATTTCTATCCTTTGGCTAAGAAAACTGTATTTTTTTCCATGATGTCACCAGGAGTGGAGCTGAATTTAAAGAATATTCAAGATTTTAATCATTATATAAGGCATATTTTCCCCTACTAAATATGAACTACTAAACACCCTTGCTTATGACATTCCGGATATTCTGTAAATTTTTAATCCAAAAAGAGTCTCTAAAGTTTTGTCTCTAAAGAAGCCAAGAAGGAATCACACTTCTTTTTTTTTTTTTAAAAAAAAGGCTTTCTGGTTGATATCAATCCAATGGCAATACATTTCACTAAAGCTTAAATATGACCGGCTGTGTGCCATCCTATCAGGGTCACCTATAAGTGACTACACAAATAAGTTTTCTCCAGCATGCTCTGTCCCCAACCTTTGGACTTTCAGGTCTTCCAATAGTGTTCTCATCAACACCAAAATAAACTTCATGCACCTTGCTGCTAGTCATATTCATCTTCTTTTTCCTTCCATCTTTCCCAGCGCTGTGGCTTTCTCTAGGGAATTCAGTCTTTGCATAATGCATCAGTTCAGCTACTCAGTAAAATATTTATTGTATAATTATTCTTCCGGTGTGTAAATGGACAATCATTTCTCTTCTGCCTACTTGACCATTCCCTGTTCTTGCTTGAAAAATAAACTACACATATTTTATATTAAACTTATAAAATGTTGTCCCCAAAATTGATGATGATGAAGAAGATGATGATCAACCTAAAGCAAATAGCCCAGCTATGCCACTGAGATCACTGTCAATTCTGTAAACCAGAAACATGGATATTTTCCATTTAGGTACCCAAATAGGGTGTGGAGGTGGCAGACGATGAACATAACCCAAGACAAAACTATTTGTGTTAATAAAGAGATTCAGGCAGTTCATATAAGTATAACGATTTATTGCAAGCTTAAGCTCTCTGTAAGAATCTGATCAACTAGCAGGCAAGGGAAACAAGCAGGAGATAAGAGAGGCATTCAAAGTGGGCTAGACTTAGATTCCTTGCGGGTGCACAGGGACTTATGACTTATAGGATGTTTAACCCCTTGGCCCCTCAGCCTGCTCATCTCCTACAAATACTAACATCATGAAGTAAATTAAGCAATTCCTTCACTTCTATCAGGTGCTGTTTTGCAAGGGCTAATTTACCATTGTATTGTCATTTGGATGTCAGTTCAGCTTGTTATGGATACACTTTTTCCTACAGCATTCATTTAAGAAGCAGCTGGAATTTGTTCCGAAATACTTTTTACACCGTGCAAAGCAGATATGCTAATTAAAATTGTCAGTTGGTGATCAATCAGTTCGTATTGCCTAAGTCTCGTGGCATGCCAGCATCTGAGTTATCTTAAGGTTACTGCTACACGCTCAGATCCTAGCTGCCAGCAGGATTTCACAGAGCAACTGTCCTCTAACTACAGTCTGTTCCACAACCTTGTGAAGTCATTTTATGCCTCAGAAAAAAATAAATGAGGGGTTGCTGTGGCAAAGAATATGATATTGCAAATGCCGGGCTGCAATTTAAATTAGTAAGGTAAATAATTTAGCTCCTTGCAGACTACTCTTTATGCAAGTTCTGGCTTGCTTGCCCTCTGAATAATACATGTTATGATTATTATGAAAATGTCTGATCAATGAAAATTGACAAAAAAATTAACCACAAAGTCCATCAGGATCTTCTTGATTAATATCCAGCCAAGCTCCTGGATGCTTCGGTTGCAGGAGTGAAGACTCCCTGGGATTCATCTGTGTTTTCTCACCACTATCTTCCGTTTGTGATTTTCTCACCCTCATTCTGGGAGGAAAATCCCAAGTCTCATCTTAATCAGAGAAGTAGGAACACCAAGCTAGGGAGCAGTAGGAGCAATTAACCTCTGGTGCTCCTGTTCACTCTCTGCATTGTATGTGAGCTCAGACCTAGCTGCCAGCAGTCCACTAATGATGTTCAGCCTTGCTTCTGATTCCTGTGAGCTCAGGACTCAATATCTTTAGTGCTTCTCCAGACTCTAAAAACTAGATTGGGGAGGAGAAGCTGAAACTGAATTTTAATGAGACGGAATTGTGACTGAAACCCGAGGTTGGATTTCAGGTTTCAGCAAATATTGTTCTTTCAGATGGGGTTGAATTCTTTCCTTAGGAGGAATGCAGCAATGATAATGAAGGGTCCCACGATAACTATGGCAGATGGGGCCTCTCGCTAGCTTTGGCTGATGATTCAGTTTTCAGTTGGAACTGGAGGACAGAGACTTGGCTTCCGTAGCGATGTAATGATAACCTCACTATTGCTTAATGCTATGTGCTCTTCAGGAGGGAGCCCTTGAAGGTGACCTAGAAATTGCCCCAACTGTTGTTAGAGTGTGACTTTAACTTGTACTTCCCAGAAGTGGTACATCACGCCTATGTTAAAGCAGCCGATTGTTGGGGACTTTATCAACTCACATTAGGGTGTTCTCTCTGGTGTACAAAGTCTTACATGGCTTAAACTAAAGTTATTTAGTTTATCTAATCCCAGTCAGTCATATCTTTGCTCTAAAAGCTTCACCCCACCTCCAGATATATATTACATCATGGGGTCTGTATTGTGGAACAAATCACTTTTGAGGTTGAGTCTAGCCCTGTTCTTAATACATACCGGACTGTATTGAGAACAGGGTTAGCCTCAACTTCAAATAGACATCAGAAATATCTCTTTTTACCTAGCATGCTAACTTTTTTAATGCTAATTGCATCTTTTTTTAAAAAAAAATATATTTATATTTATTTGTTGATCAACCAGAGCCATTCAGAAGTGGACAAAATATACAGATATGATTTTTTTTAAAAAACTTTAGCTCACCTTTTTCATCATATACAACTCAAGGTGGTAAATATACCAATACTTCTTTTCCCCAACAACGATTCTAAGAGGTAAACTGGGCTGAAAGAGAGTGCCTAGCCCAAAGTCACCCAGCTGGTTGGTTTTTTTTTCCACGCTTAATCTGGAACCAGAGCTCACCATGACCTGATTTCTAGGCTAGCATCTTAACCACTAGCCTGAAACTGCCTTTTAGATTTTTTTCATTTATTTTTTTAAAAAGCATATGCCAGTTTCTGAAATGCTCTTTCCTTGCTGTAGGTTAGGATGGGTTAGTAGAATGGAATGGAGCAAAACCCATTGCTATTTTGTGAGACCGAGGAATAGCCAAAAGAAATGCTGGTTGTTTTTTTTTTAATTTGAATGTGACTTATGTGTGGGCACATATCTTTGAGTCAGTCTTGACTTATAGTATTTGCCAGGACTAGTCTGTCCAATTTTTTTTTAATCATTTGCCCTTAGCTCCTTCCTAGAGTTTAGGCCTGAGAGAGAGTGACTGGCCCTAGGACTTCCAGTTGACTTTGTGCTTAAGGTGGAACTAGAACTTTGTGCCTAAGATGGAAAGTCAAAGGTCAGTTGACTTTGCACCTAAGGTAGAACCTGGTCTTGCAATTTCTAGCCTGGGTCTTCTGTGTTAATCCCATCTCCTGGAAAAAGAGATTCTTCACTTCCTTTCCAATTTCAAAGCAAGAAAATGTTAAATATCTCCAAACACTTGAGCAGCTTTTGCATATCAGAGTCATAAGTCTTTGTAGCACATATTAATCTAATGATTGACTAAGACTAGTAGTTTCTGACCCATGTTTGATGGATAAAAGGTTTTTTGTCCATTTTGGACCACCAAAAGCTCCCCCCACTCCCCAGTTTCCCATACCAGTCATTTGATGTGCATATGTACCAACCCCACAGTGACAAGGATATTTTCAAATGCATTTTACATTGTGTATCTTTGCAATGGTCACATCACGGAGTTGTTCATTAATAAAAGAGATCATCCCCCAAGCAAACTTATCTGCAGTCAGTTCGTGCAACAGTCATTAATATATGTTTGAATGTTAGCAAATTGTTCAATTTGAGCCTTGCTGTATGCAGATGATATAGTAATTTTGTCTCTCTCCTGGGTGGGAATGAGAAGGGCTTTGAGGGCATTGGCTTCCTTTTGCCTAATAACTTGTAAGTAAATGATAAAACAACTTAAGTCCTGGTCTTTGCACAACATAACAGTGGGATGCCTAAATGGAAAATTAACAGGACCCTAAAACAGTAGGAATGTACTTATAAATAACTTAGGGTACAATTGCAAGTTTTCTTATCTTGGAACACACATTTCTCTTATCAGGCAAGTGTTGCCCAATGTAGCTCCACAGCTGTCTGGGTTTTGGTGGCTGGGGTTTTGGTGCCATTGAAGTTGATGCTATGACCTGTGGCTTTCATGTGTTGGACTAGTGAGGAAGTGTGTTCCAGCTTTTTGACTCCATTTTTGTGGTTCATCCAGGCAGGTACTAATTCTTCTATTGGTCTGTCCAAGGTATGTGGCCGGGCATGATGCACAGGAACCACTATAGAAAACCCCAGCCACAGAATTATCAGAGAAGCCATAGAGATTGAAAAAAGACCAGAAAGCATGAATAGAAGAGATGAATCTACCAGACTGTCAATCATTTGGAAGCCTGCACTCACAAACAAAAATATCTCCACACCACAAGCCAGGCAAACACCTGGGCACAGACAGATCCCCCCTGATACCTCCAGCTCAAACACACCCCAACCAGGCACCCAGATGAAACCCAGCTTCCTAACTAATGATAGGGTCCATTTACCCGGAGCCAAGCTGCACTAAAGGCCTCCAATAAAGTAACACAATGTTGCCAGCCAATCAAGAGACAAAAAGAGCCAAAAACCAGACAGGAGATATTAGAAACACCAATCAAGCGGAACACAGCGAACTCCAAGACCAATAAACACAGACCAAGACTCCTAACCAATCAGGGTGAAGAAAAAACCATTCTGGCACAGCAATAGACTTCCCCAAATTTAAATCTGAAACCACTATAAAAGCCTGACTCACAGATGAACGCTATGACGTGGGAAAATACCCAAACAAAGCCGAATGCCATATATATATATATATACACACATATACATACACATACACACACACACACACACACAGAGAGAGAGAGAGAGAGAGAGAGAGAGAGAGAGAGAGAGAGAGAGTATATATATTTGTAGCAGGCAAAAACTTTTTGGAATTTTATCATTAGTAGCAAGCAAAAAAAGGAATATGAGCCGAAGAGAAAACTCTTCTCTGTAATGATACCTATTTTTTTTCCTGAAAATCTACTGAAATTCTTTAATGTTCTTGAACAGATTTATTTTTGTAAAATTAGTGGAAATTATGACTGGGTTTTTTTTGTGATACCACATATGGACAGCAAAATTTCAGACAACCAGTAAATAAATAGCAGCTTATGATCCTTTTGTATTTTTGCAGTTTGATCTGTCAGTCCTATTTTTTACTTCTAAAATAGGATATATTTTTTAAAAAAATTATATTGTTTTTTTAATGTCTTTTTAATTGATGGTGTTTTGTTGGAGCTTTTGTTTTCTTTTGAAGTTGTGAGCCATCTAGATGATTGTAGAGTTCACAAGCCTCCAATTAATTCTGCAGGGAAAAAAAATGTTTTTCCCCCAAGTTTTTTTCAAGTTCAGTTAAAATCTTACATTGAATTCTCTTGACCAAGTAGGTGGGTAACATTGTTTTGTGCTCAGTGTTATACCTGAGGACAACTGAGGCCAACTCAGTAATTTGGGGACAACTGAGAACTGTAGAAAGTAGAAAAGATTTTGCCAGATGGATGAAGTCACATCACATATTTGACTTGGGCTGGCTTTTTTTAATATTTCTTGGAGAATCTTTGTTGTTGTTTATTAGGTTATTTTGGAGTTGCATAGCAATTTTCTTGTCTTCCCTTTCTCAAAATGTAAGGAAAACAAAATTCAGCCATGAGTCTGGAGACGAGTGTGTAGGCTGCAAAAAAAGAAAAAAATTGCGGTGCTACAGGTTGCCCACAAGTACTCCAGAAATGTTACAGATTGATGTAATGACATATTCAAACCAAAAGTATGCCTAACAATTATAGTTAGTAAATAGTCAGCATCTCAAATAATGCTGATTATCTATTTACCATAATCAGCCCTTTATAACAATTCTGGACAGTTTCCATCCTTGAAAATTCTAAAACAATTAAAATTAAAGCAGCAATACAGCATCATATCACCATATCTCTCAAACTGTGTCCTGCAACTATAACGTACAGCTCTTTGGAGTACAATCCTAATGGACTCCAGGAATGACAACAGGGGGGAAAGGGGGCATCTTAACATTAGGATGGGGACCATAGATCATTCCAGAGTAAGGGGATTATAATTGGGAAGGTGTGTTTTGGGGATCCTATTTCATCTCTCCAGCCCCTAACATGCCTTTTCAGCCACATTGGGCTGACAGATTCTATTTCAAACAGATAATTCCAAACATTATGTTTTAAAGCAAATTACTGTCATTTAGACTTGGAAGCCAATGGGCAACCAATGAGTCCCATAACATTGGTGTTATTGTTCTATAGTAGCTCTTGTCTATTAAGTGGACATTTTGGGGCAGCTGTAACATCTTCAAAGGTGATCCCATATAAGGAAGTTGCAGTAATCCAACTGTGATAAAGATATGTATTAACTGAAGGTATCTTCTGAGTTTCTACTAGTTCACCAGTTAAAGCTGCCCAATAACTTCCTGGCCACAGCATCTACTGATTAATCAGCAGTGGTGGGATTCAATTTTTTTTTTACTACCGGTTCTGTGGGCGTGGCTTGGTGGGCGTGGCAGGGGAAGGATACTGTAAAATCTCCAGTCAGAGGTGGAATTTGCCGGTTCTCCAAACTACTCAAAATTTCTGCTACCGGTTCTCCAGAACTGGTCAGAACCTGCTGAATACCACCTCTGTTAATCAGGCAGGAGTAATGAGCATTAGATTGCATACCTTCTCCTTCAGGAGATGTCAGCCAGTCCAAAATTAAAGATGGCCTTCTCTCTTGAAGCCAGAACCATTTATGAACAAACAATACTTACGTCTTACTGGGATTCATCTTAAGGTAATCCTTGACTTACAATCATTCATTTAGTGACTGTTCAAAGTTACAATGGCACTGAAAAAGTGACTTATGGCCATTATTCATACTTAGGACCGTTGTAGCATCCCCGCAGTAAGGTGATAAAAATTCAGACACTTGGAAACTGGCATGTATTTATTGCAGTTGCAGTGTCCAGTGTCATATGAATACATTTTGGAGTTTGATCCTGATGAGGCTCAAGGTTGACCAAGTCTTCCATCTTTCTGAGATCTGTAAAATGAGGACCCAGATCGTTGGGGACAATTTGCTAACATTTGCTAACTTCCAGAGAGTACTCTAAAGCCGTCTGGAGCACTATTTAAGTCTAGGTATTGTTGTTTCTCTTCTGACAAGCCAAGTCAATGGAGAAACTAGATTTACTTAACAGCTCTGTCACTGTGTGGGATTCTACCGGCTCAGACTGGTTTGGGTACACTGGATGTTAAATTTACATTTGGTTTGCCGAACCGGTAGTTGAACCGACTGACTGGCCCGGCCCACCCCTCCCTCCTCTTCCAGGAGTCTCCACACAGCCCGTTTTGGATGCAGATAAGTGCAGGGTCTGTGCGGAGGCTCTGAGAGGCCCAAGGGAAGGGGTGGGAGTCTACTGGAAGTCTGAGGGAGCCCAGGGAAGGCTGTTTTTGCCCTCCCAGAGGCCTGAGAGAAGCAAAACAACCGGCCTGCTTGGAAGTTCTGGTAGGCCACGCCCACCATGGCCACACCCATCCCACAACCAGGCAGCAAACCAGTTGCTGGGATTTTTGAATCCCACCCCTGTTTAACACCTGCAGTGAGTTACTTAACAACTGTGGCAAGAAAGGTCATAAAACGGAGCAAAACTCACTTAACAACTGTCTTGCTTAGCAGCAGAATTTTTTTGGCTCATTTATGGTTGTAAGTCCAGAATTCCATGCAAATGGAATTGCACATCATTGATTAATAATATCATTTACAAATTTGAGTAGAATGAGAAAAAATAATAATAATTTAATTCACCAAACAATCCCATTTTCTAATATCATATTTTCAAGAAGTATATTACCAATTATTATCCTTCAAAAATCTTGGTGGAATGGATATATTTCCATGTACTGATTCTTTGTTATTTTTAATATAATATTTGTAAAAAAGCGCTTAACTTGAAATATGTTAATATTTCAAATTCTGGAAAGGACAACAAAAATCCTGATAGAACAGATGGCTTTTTTAAAATTATGTCCTAATGTACCATTTCTGTTTCTGTTCTGTCTAGTCACTTGCTCAGGAAAAAGAAATGTTGTAGGGGAATCTACCAGTTGGCTTGTCAAATGAACATCAAGCTCTAGTTACGATGGGTGTCATGTCAGAACATTATCTTGGACCTTCTTCAGGAAATCCAATTAAGATATGTGTTGGCAGGTGTTCATCTGTCAAGAAAGCTTGACCAATCGAAATTAATTTCTATTAGATGTGCTTAGTCCTTGAGGAATTACGCTATTTTTGTTCTGCTATTTTAAATACATAATTTTAAAAAGCAGGGAGTCACAAATATCTGCTTTTCCATTGGGGATTCGTTGGGTTAATTCTTGAATCTGTCATTTCCAACACCAATGAGCAGTCTGTTTGATGAAATGCAGCTCTCCCTTAGCCGTTCAAGAAAGGGTGAACATGCCTCTTCAAACTCTATTCCTAGAGACTTGATGGACACATCCATTTAGTTGTCTCATTAATAGCTTAGAAGTGATTTGCTATTGCCTTCGTCTGGATTTTTTCCCCTATTTCCCAGTATTTCCTGTTGTTCTTTAACACAAGCATCAACTAACCCTGCTAGATTTTTGGAGAGCAAACCTGTCAGTGTTCCAATTAACAAACTCCCAACCAACGAACTCCGAGACAAGCATTTTCTCAAAGTTCAATTTTATTAGAGTTGTCATATTGGCACACCATGGAAAACCCGAATCTGAGAGTTCCAGGTCTTCCCTTCCCCCCAAACAATCAAAAATCCTTCATCACATGGCCCAATCAAGCATTGTCCCAACTGGAGGCATTCCTCTAGACACTCTTCTCCAGGTGCAGGGTGACTTTTCCTTGACTTTCTGAGAAAGAATGTTGTTGAGTCTAATTTCCTACTCACTAAGAAATTCCCCCCTCCCAAATTCCCAGGCACTAAATGTGGCAGCCTCGAAGCTTCCAAGTAAAATATGACTTCCAGGCTGACAAAACCAAGACAGTTAGATGTTATCAGAGGAGGTTGAGAATCCTTTAATTTGTACCTGCACACTAGGGGGTGGCTGGATTTCTCATATCCTTTAGGACAGAGGAGTGGTGGCATTCAGCAGGTTCTGACCAGTTCTGGAGAACCGGTAGTGGAAATTTTGAGTAGTTTGGAGAACTAGCAAATCCTACCTCTGACTGGCCCCACCCTCATCTATTCTCTGCCTCCCGAGTCCTGATTGATCATCTGGGTTTTCTTTTGTTGCCCTGCACAGGAGAACAGAACTGGAAAGCAGGTTAGTGGGGTGGGGAGGGAATGGAGGTTTTACAGCATCCTTCCCCTGGAGTGGGGTGGGAATGGAGTTTTTGCAGTATCCTTCCTCTGCCAGGTGCACCAAGCCACGCCCACTAAGCCACACCATACCCACCAAGCCAAGCCCACAGAACCGGAAGTAAAAATTTTGAATCCCACCACTGGTAGTGACTGCAGTTTCAAACTATAAAGCCCCAGAACAAGGAGCTGCGTCTATTTTCATTTATTCTGTTTATAGGGAGTGTATCAAAAGCCATCATTGAGAGTTATCAAGTCCCTTTAAGGACACTGTATCTGCTATGAACTTCACTGAAATGAAAGAGAACTACAAGTAATTCTTGACTTAAAACCGTTTGTTTAGTGACTGTTTGGTTACAATGGCATTGAAAAAAAGTGACTTATGACCATTTTTTCACACTTGTGACATGATCCAAATTCAGACTCTTGGCAACTGACTCATATTTATGATGGTCACAGTTTCCCGGGGACATGCGATCACCTTTTGTGACCTGTGGATGAGCAAAGTCAGTGGAAAAGCCAGATTCCCTTAGTGTCGTTTACATTAACTTCTAACATTAAGTTAACTACTGCAGCAATTCAGTTAACAATGATGACCAGAAAGGTCATAAAATGGGGCAAAACTCACTTACCGGTGATCTCACTTAACCACAGAAACTTTGGGCTCAATTGTGGTGATGGGTCAAGGATATCTACATAGATAAAGGAATATCAGAAATATAAAGTTTTCTTGAACAAAATTTAAACTTTGCTGTTAATCTGTTCCACAATTAACTTCCATTTCATTTTCTACTCCCAACTTTGCTGACACGAGGTTTTATTTGTCTATATCTCAAGGGACAACTCCCAGACCAAAGATCTGGGAAGCTAGCCACTTTTTTCTATTAACACAATTAAGCTTAAGAATGAAAAAGATATAGTCTTACTGACTCAGGACAATGTACCATTCATTCCAATATCTTGGAGGAGAGAACTCATGGCTATAAAACCGTGATTTAACACTTCAGGTTGAAATATTCTACAATAACCTACAAAATGAAAGAGTTTAAGCCTTTCTTTCTTTCTTTCTTTCTTTTTTTCCATCCCTTGAAATCTCAGGTCAGAAAAGCTTGATGTAATTTCACATGTATGCAAAATTTAAATTGGTTTTGGAGAAAGAAGCCAGGCTTTAAAAAAAAAAAAAAAAGCCCCTATTCATTTCCACACATTAATGCTGAATTAAATATTAGATTGTTAAATCAAATAGAAATACAGAACTAATAGTGTAAAATAGGTCCAAAGGCAGCTTTAAACATGATAAAGGTTTCGACTTCTGTTTTGCTTTATTGACTGTCAGCATAAAGCTATTTTTGCTATTTTTGTCAACTGCAGCAGACACAACTGCGGGACAGGATGCTGTTCTTCACAAGCCCAGCATGGCTGTAGCAACTCACAGCCAGTTTAAAGACTGTCCAGATCACAGCATTATTAATTGTGCATTATTTTTTATTTTCCTTTTCATTTCTTAGGATTTTATCCATTACTTGACTTATTAAATAGTACATTGGATTTAAAGCTAGCATTTCAAGTGTCAATTCACTGCATTTCATTTTATGCTTTCATCTTGAGGTAAATAAAGATAAGATAACCTTTGTCATTTTTTTTCCCCATGGACACACTGGCACATATTGAAAATGAAATTCTGTTGCCTGATCTCAAAAGTGCACACATATATAACACCCATATAGCATGCTATATACATACATATTTATATAGCTACTACACTCTAACATATAAATACATATACATATTAATCACTGTCCACCTTGAAACAGCGGAAAGAGGAAGCTTGAGTGTTCACAAGGTTGGTACTCAGGTGGCTGCTGCGGGTTTGCAGGAGTTCAGGAGAACCCCTAGCTAAGATTCTGCACAGCTTGGAGAACGGCCAAATGCCACTCCTGGCTGGCCCCACCCACTTCTCCCCTCCCCTCCCCTCCCAGGAGTCCCCATGCGACCTGTTTTAGATTCAGGTATGCAGGGCATGTGTGGAAGCTTGTGGAGGGCAAAAAACAGGCCTCCCGGAAGTTCAGGAAGGCTGGAAATGGGCCCATTTCTGGCTTCCAGAGAGCCCCCGGAGCCTGGGGAGGCCATTTTTGCCCTCCCGGAGGCTCAAGAAAAGCCACCGAAGTCTGGGGAGCCCCCCCCCCCCATGGTTCAGGAGGCTGACTAGGCCATGCCCACCATGACCACACCCACCCAGAAACTGGGCAGAGAACCCCTGGCTAAAAATTTTGAAGCCCACCCCTGTTGGTACTGTATGGAACAAACGTGTGGCTGAATCTGGATGTTCTGCTTTGGATACCATGAAGCCTCCTCCGAGAGGGTAACAAGCAAAACAGGTCATGAAGAGGATGTTTATAGTATCCCAGACAATCCTGCAGACCCTGCTCAAGAGCACTTACATGCCATCTCCTAGATAGAAGGGAGTAAACTGCCAATAATCTTTTCTGCCATCCTCACCACTCTCTGCACTGCCTTCCTGTCTGAAGCAGTAATGCTTCCAATTCAGATTATAATGAAATATGCTCTTCATCGTCCCTCTATAGAAAGTGGTGAGAGCAGGGGTTAGAAGATGTTCTTTTCTCATGCAGTGCAGAATATAAAGCCATGGTTACAAATAGAGTCAACCTTCAAGAGGATTGATTCCAGAGCTGCAGAGCCTCTGCACAAATTTGTACAATACTGCCTCTGCTAAAAACCTTGAGCCACATGGGACCTTCTCTGGTAATGGCAGCTAGCAGCTACTTTTTTCCACAGTGTCCAAGAATGATTGTACTTTGTCAGAGGCAAGCCAGGAGTGGTGGGATTCATTTTTTTTACTACTGGTTCTGTGGGTGTGGCTTGGTGGGCATGGCAGGGGAAGGATACTGTAAACTCTCCAGTCAGAGGTGGTATTTGCCGGTTCTCTGAACTACTCAAAATTTCCGCTACTGGTTGTCCAAAACTGGTCAGAACCTGCTGAATACCACCTCTGGTTTGAATCCAGATAGGTACACAATTGTATACATACAAGAAGCCTGTATACAGCTGAAGAAAAAAAAAACGAAGGTATAAATTCATGCAGATGTTTTGAAATAAATATTTTAGTTGAAATGGAAAAGTAGAAGATTACAACATGGGAAAGAGACAACAAAGAGACAATCCACATGATAATATTCAATCCACCCTAAAGTGTAGAGGAATCCATTTTAATCGGACCACATGAGGATCCCACCCAGTGTTAAGATTTTCCCTTTTATTCTGCAAATAGACATATACAGTATGTAATCTGATAGAGCTACATGGTGATCTCTGAGGGAGCAAAGCACACATTCCTAGTGAGAATAATTTGTATTAGGCTTCACCTAGCAAGCCACTACAAGCCACTTCTTTGTAAAACAGACATCGCATTTTTGACAATATTTTATTATCTGTTCCACCAAGGAATTAAGATCATTTTATTGGAAGGTATAAGGGACTGTTTACTCCATCCAATATTACAGGGTAATAAATATGTATAATGTCAAAGTTTAACAATGCAAACCAATGTTAATTAACCATCCCCATGTGGTTATTTAGAGTGGGGAGAAAACACCGAAAAAGGAAGGAAAAAAAGTTATTCCAATTGATTTGTTCCAATTGATCTTGTTACACAAGATTGCCATCTAGCATAGAATAAGGGCGCCTCCAAGTGGTACATTTTTAAATTCTGTCTTGGAAACATGTTAGAATTCCAGACAAGTCCAGACAACTAAGATTTTTTTTTTTAAAAAAAATATGCATTTTAAATAATGCAGTGCCTATTATGAATGACACAGCATTAAATTGTGTCACGTCTAAATTAGAAGGATAGGGTAAATCATCTGCGCAGTCAGTTTTACTCTCTGCAATGGTTCCTTTTTGAAGAGGAAAAAAAATCTAGAGTGTGCAGCAATACTTTAAAGGCTGTAGGGGAAATGCTTTTTGATTTGTAGGAAATAAGCTCTTACTTTCATAAGATTGTTCAGAGATGGGTTTCAAATCAAGCATTGTTTCTGTGGCTCTCATTAGAAAATAATAAAAGCTTTGGTGACTCAAACCGATGTTTCTTACATTAAAAAAAAAAAAAACTTCCGCCGGGCTGTTTACAAATCTAACTCTTTCCTATAAATAATAATTGTTTATTATTGTTGCTGTTATTACCACTACTGTTATTGCTATGGGGTAGAAATTTGTTTCCTTTCTCCAGTAATGGAATTTTATTCCATTGGTGCTTCCAGGATCTACAAAAAAAATCAGAGTAGAGTTACCGTATTCACCAAAATCAAATGTTGTAATGCGGCTTATAATGAAAAGGCGGGGGGAACCTCAACATATTGGGAGAAAGTGTACATGTGGATGCATAGTTGCTTGCATTGTGTACAAATGCATAATGAAACCTTTATATTAGGTAAGTGTAGTTGGCAAAATGTATGTATCTCAGTAGAAGTAGAGACCAAAATGTGTTAGAGGAAAGTTTTAAAATATGCATATTGGCAGAAATGTTCATAAAAATATTTTTGAAGTTTTGTACAGTTTTTTAAAAACACACACACCCATTCACACCCATACACAAATATCAACTGAATGAACAGACTCTGCAACAATTGAAATAGAGTAGATAGATTTTTATAGTGGTACTGTCAGGCTCAAAGAATCAGGAGCAAAACAGTTAAGCTGCAAGTCAGAAGATTTATTGCTCAAGTCTATACACAAGAATCTAGTCAAGTAAAGTTTGGAACTAAATTAGTGCCAGATAAGCATCAATGGAATTCAAACCCTTTGTGGCAACATAACAAATCTAGGCTGATGACTCATTTCACGCCACCACTTTCCCAGCTCTACTTGCTCTTCTATAGGTCCTATCTTCTGCTAGTTAGGGTCTGCTTCTGCTCTACTAACTTTATCAAAATGGCTATTGATTTACTAATTTACACAATAACTATATAATGGTAGCAGTAACAGTAAATCTAGTAGTAACACAATGTTAATAAAGACTGACTTCCATTGCTACTGCTATTGCAATGTGTTATAACTAAGCATCAAGAATAAGTCAGCAGTTCCACAGAACCTTATGATATTTTCATGTGGAATGATTATGCTCAGGGAGATTTCTTTTAAGGACAACTGCACTAAAGAACTGAAAAGGAAAAATGATCAAATATCAAAGGATCCCGTGAAGGACAAGTAGCCACCTAATATCTAAACAAGCAGTAGATAGAAGACTGCACAACCTGCTATACTCATACAGGTAAGGATGAATAAATTATTTTCAGATACTTTGGTATCTAAATACTTAATAAGACTAAGTCTACAGTCTAAAGGAATATCAGATGCTTTGGATTGGAATTATGGGTTACTGTTATTCAACCAGCCAGGATTCTGGAATAAGCATAATTTTATAGATTTTCAGGCAGAGTTGCAATTCAGACCAGTGACTAAATAAAGACAGGCTGATTAACATTGCCGTGAAGACAAAGTATTGAAATTTAAGAGAGCTTAGTTCCATTAATTGCACTGATCCATGAACTGTACAACCATAAATGATTTTTATTAGATGTAGAAATAGCTCTTTATAGCAGTGCATTATTGCAATCCTATGGAGTCTTATGCAGGACTGCTTTAAAAAACCTGCACAAGTGGAATGAAAATGTGGAAGTTTATTCTTCATGACAAAACAGAACAAATTGGACATGGCCATTTGATTATAATTAAATAAATTGATGTAAACTTCAACTCAGAAAATTCTCAACAATGATCTTATACTGGCTGGGGAAATTCTGTGCCCAGAAGTTCACATACCTGGAAGATTCTCAGATATGGAAAGCAAGTTCTTTGTGTTTGAACATAACATATGAAAAACAATCTTGATCACACACACACAATATCTGACACACACATAGAGATCAGTAAATGTTATTGATCATCAAGACAGAGTGATAAATAGAGCTTAAGTATGCCACTGCCCTGATCCCAAGTGTGCTACCAGCATAATAATAGTGTAATTTCACTCTATTTGTAATTTCTTGGAGGAGTGCTACTTTTAATACAATAATACGAATATTTGTTTAAAAAAAAATGTTGCTCCTTCAAAGGTAACCAAAGCAACAGTAAAGAGTGGAATAGATTTTCCAAATCTTTATTGAAGGCGTCTTTGTGACTTTAAGCATATTGCAAGCAACTCTGGATTGTACAACCTTCCTCTGCCTCTGTGTCAGAGAGGATGGTCAGTGAAGCAAGCATTGCCTGCCTTTTGGGTTTAGATTCAACAGGATGACTCCCTGCCACTAAAGAAGGATATTACTGCTCATATTCTCTGATTATTACAGGAAGGAACTATGCTGAAGAGAAAATATATTCTGAAAATTTTATGGATAGTCTCTCTCTCTCTCTCTTTCTCTCTCTCTCTCATCCTTTTTTCTTCCTTTCCATTCTCCTTCTTTCCTTCCTATTATAAAAAGAAAACCAATGCAAATGAGCAGTCTTGCAATATTGAATTGAGGTTAGAGTTTGGAAAAAATAACATTGCCTCTAAAAATGAAGTACTCTTTTCCCTATTTCCAAGATACTTTCCCAGAATTTCTTTTAAAACATACCACAGGTTTTTTTAAAGTTATTTCTAACATAGCATCCAAATCACAATTCACAATTTCCATATAAATAAAGTTCTATCAGTTTCCCATTTTACGAATCCAAGGCACGTTCTCTTCAAGGCATAGTAAATTTTAAGGTAAATAAATCTGGTATCGGGGCTGTTTTCTGCTTTGCACACAGCTACAACAAAGAGCAAAGCATTGTTTGCTTGTTAGCGTACTTACAAAAAGCGTAGCAGAGCAGACTCCCTAAACTCCTGTTGAAGTGCAAATGCTTCTTTTGATACTGTAGAGTTAAGTGTTCTTTAGGCACTTCGCAGGCATCTCTTGTTAATATATTGGCAGCACACCAATACTGCAAGTATATAAAAGAGAAAAGTGATAGTATGTGAGCAGGGAACTCAACAAGTACATCCCAGTCATGGACAAAACAGATTTTATTTGTGGAGCAGACTACCCACAAAGGTCTGTAGTGACCTAATTGGGACTTTATGGTTTGGTATTTTATTTAACTCCATGAGACCATACCCTGTAACATATGGAAAGTCATTATTCAGAGAAAGAGGCTGATACAACCATTCATTTATTCACTTATTTACTTGGTTTTTTAAAATCCTACCACAATCTTATGACTCTCTGTATTTGCAACCTCACAATAAAAACATCAACAGGAACATTAAAACAACATACAATCCAAAACAAGAACTAAAGTAGGAGAGAGAGAAAAAGAACAAGAGCTGAGATTCTTGGATGCCTTTAGAAAAACCTACTTACTTCTTAATTACTTCCTAAAAACATTAAAGGGGGGTGGGAAAGGGAATCCCGTTCCACTAGGAATCTGAACTGAACTGCTAGTTACTTCTGTGTCTAAATCTAGTATGTCTAGTACATGTCTAGTCTAGTGAAAAGAAAAACTAGGGGTGACATGATAGCAGCATTTGAGCGGCTGCCAGAAAGGAGAGGGGGTCAACCTATTTTTTGAAGTACCAGAAGGCAAGACAAAAAACAATGGATGGAAACTGAACAAAGAGAGAAGCAACTTGGAACTAAGGAAACATGAAATTTAATGTGGAGAAAAGCAAGGTTTTACACCTAGGCAGGAAAAACCAAAGGTACAAGTACAGATTAGCTGAAACCTGGCTCAAAAACTGTAACTGTGCCCCCACATTACAAAAAATGATGTTGAGACTTTGGAAAAAGTGCAAAGAAGAGCAACTAAGAAGATTAAAAGCCTGGAGACAAAAAGATACAAAGAATGGTTGCAAAAATTGGGTATGACCAGTCTAGAGGAAAGAAAGACTAGAGGTGATATGGTAACAGTATTCCAATATTTGAAGGGCTGCCACAAAGAAGTAGAGAACTTCTCTGGCTGATAATAGTAGCTTGCACCATTCAGGGACATCATCCACTTGGATGACTGTAGATTCTCCGATTCCGTCACCTTGAAGCTCTGAAAGACATCACCATACTGAGTTCTTGGCAGTTCCAAGTAACAAATTGCTGTATTGTTCTGTCAAAGACAACTACACCCTTACCTTGAATGGACTGCCTGATAGTGGGGAACTTCGTTAGAGTGATCCGGTCATTTACAAAATAAGGACAAAGAAGGGGGGGGGAAATAGCTTCACATCCATATTTACAAGTGTGATGTTCTATTCTCTGGGAATTTCCAGATTTCACCCTTATATTTAAACTTAAGATACTGTTGCCATAGTCCTATCTCCTTCCCAAATCCAAGTTCCACATATCACTTTCTTTTTGCTCCATTAAAAAAAAACTCTTCTAATTATTAACAACTTGCCTTTCTCCTTATATTTGTTAATTTGTGATATTTGAGAAAATTAGCACCTCACCATCCTGTTATCCCAAGTAAAGCAGAAACAAAAATTGCCTCGAAATCCTTTTCACTACGATGCTCATCATTTAAGACTTTGGGAAACTTTAACTTTCTATGTGATGGTTGCCTCAAAAGTGCAAAAAGTGTCTTGCTCTCCATTTCTTTGGTTTTAGTATTTATGGGATTGATGATTGGTATGTAAGAAATGAAATAAGGATCTGCTCTTAACGTGTGCACTGCAATGTGCTTGCGGACTCCTTGGGATCTCTTCTTTAGAAGAGGCAAAGGATTGTTAGCAGAACTTTAAAAAAAAAGGCATTGCAATCAATACCAGCAAACCCAATGATCAGTGGTTGCTTGTTTTCTCCATGATGATGAGTCTTCAAAAGTAAGGCATTGTTTAAGACATTTTGGGAAATGAAATGCCAGAGGACATGCCCTCCAATACTTTT
The DNA here is from genome assembly GCF_900518735.1 of Pseudonaja textilis. The sequence goes on from NW_020769406.1 coordinate 1,324,419, forward strand.
GGTGGTCCAACACATTTGAAGAATGCCAGATTGGGAGAAGACACCATAGGCTTCTGTTCACAAGTTCTCCAGGCTCAGGATAAATAGATGAATAAAACAATGCCAACTAAAATAACCAATGGAAAATAACTCTACCATATGCTAGCTTGGAGGCTTCTCCTTGAGGCAGGTAGAATTAATTGTCATTGGATGCAGTGGAGTTAGTAATCCAGATCTTTAGTCTTTATTCTCATCAACTTCTTGTTGGTGAGAACTTTGTAAGTCCCCTAAGACAATGGTTCCATGCCTCCTCTTCATTCTTCAACATTCTAAGATATAGTTGCTACTCCACTGATACTCCACAGTATCCAGTCCCCTCTGCTAAAGGAGATGCTGGGGAACTGTATCTTGTTATTCAGGTAACTTGCTTTTCACATAATCTATTCCAGCCATTCTGGCTGTGAATTATTGGAATTAAAGTCCAATATATCTGTTAGGCTCTCAACTTGTGGAAGATTGATCTATAGTTTTAGGTCTTTCTTCCTTTGATGTAATTAGAATTCTATTAATAGTTAAAAGTAAAGGTAAACATTGTCCTCGCACATACGTGCTAGTCATTCCTGGCTCTAGGGGGTGGTGTTCATCTCCATTACAAAGCCAAAGAGTCAGCGCTATCTGAAGAGAGCTCCATGGTCATGTGGCTGGCATGACTAGATGCCGAAGGTGCATGGAACACTGTTACCTTCCCACCAAAGTGCTCCCTATTTTTCTACTTGCATATTTTTTACATGCTTTCGAACTGCTAGGTTGGCAGAAACTGGGACAAGTAATGGGAGTCACTCCATTACACAGTGCTAGGGATTCGAACTGCCAAACTGCCGACCTTTCAGATCAACAAGCTCAGCGTCGTAGCTACTGAGCCACGCCCTCCCTAATTAATAGTTAACTCCAGATAAAATATGGGTTTTTAAATGTAAGTTGGAGTTTTGAGCGTGTTTTTTTTTTTCAAATACAGGCCATGCTTAGAATAATATGGTCCATATTATTTGTCCTGTCATTCATCTGAGACAGCTTATTGCCATTTTTTATATTTCTTGCATGGATATTTTGGCTTACTTGAACAGACATCTGAAACTTGTACAACTATACTTAAGCTAAGTGTAATTCTCATTCTGTGAGGATGAATAGATTTAACTTTATAACCTCCAACTGCAATCATGCCATTCAAATAAAACTTAATGGCATTAAGTAGTGGAATTGTCTGTTAAGATTTTCAAGGTCATTACTTTTTTCTTGTATTCCAAATGCATCAAATAATTACACTAGTTAATAATGCAAGCTTTGTTTCAGTTAACGGACTGGTGGTGCCCATCTGAAATGCAGGGTAAAAATAATAATTTACAAGCACTACAAGATAAAAGGCCACTTGGCAATGTTTCTGGATTGAAATTTTGTTCTGAGTCATCTGCCATTTGTGGTCACCCACAACTTGGCACTTTCCCCAAACCATCTAAAATTGAAGACAGGATTAAGCTGAAGCTTCCAGAAGATAAGACTATCGATTCCCAAGTTCCAAAAGAATCAGGTGTGATGGGTGCCTTTTTATGGCAATGAGGAGATTGGAGTTGAAGAGGAGAGGTAACCATTTACGTGTAACAGGAAAGAAGTTCCAGGAAAGATGTTAGACTTGTAAAAAGCTGGAGGTTGATTCTGAAAAGAAGGTCAAGTTTTGTTCTGTGTTGCTAGCTAGTAATAATAATATTTCTAAAAAAATGCAGAAAAGGTCATTGACAAATGACGGGAATATGCATACTCAGCACAAAAAAAATATAAGGGGGAATTGTACTGTACTGTATGACATGATCATAACTCTTGGCTGGAAAATGTGAAATAAACCATAAACAGAAAAACAACAGAAAATTAATCTGGGACAGACAGTACAATGTGAATATACAGATTACAGCAATTTATAATGGAACAATTAACCAAACGGTTATGAATACAGCATATATTTTATTAAGCTCTAAATTGCATCCACCTAAAATTTCTACCAGTCTCTGCTAATTAAATGTTCATTAAACTCCCATTTATAAATCATTTAAAAGGAGGGAGAGGAAATACAGCTAAATATCCAAGTAGGCAAGTTTTCAGTTGAAAATTAAGGACCTAAGATCCAACCTATAGGACGCACTGACTTGATTCTTTGAATTTTTCCTTAGGCAGGAGAAATTATACTACAATATCCCTGAGGCAGATTTCCTCTTAATGGTAACCGTAGCATCACCATTGAAAGTTCCATGAGATGAGTTATCTTAAGAATAAAAGCACAGGCAGCCAAGGAGGCTCCAAATGTTGGAAAGATTATTATATATACATACAAATTCCTTGGCCATCTTGGAACTAAATATACAGAAGCACTCATTGGAATTTCTCCAAAAAAATGTTTTCTCTCCTAAACGACTTTCTAAAACAGATTCTCTAAAATCAAATTGAATGAAAGTATGAGTAAAACTCACATTTGTAACAGAAGATTGAGCAGGGAATGAGTAACAAATTTCATTGTTACTAGGGAAAAGGAGTTTGAAGCAGATGAAGGGAAGCAAATGGAATATTTGAAAGGTACCTTGGGGCCAATCAGAATATAAATCCGATCAAGCACGGGCAACCACGCAGCCTCCAGAAATTGTGGAATTCAATTCTCATTTGGCCCTGGTCATCATATCCAGTGGCAAAGAAGTTGTAGTGAAAAACTTCTGAAAGATATCTAGGTGCTGATCCCTCTACCTCAAATCTCCACAGCAGTTCTTGATTGCTTTTGCTTTTTCTAACCATAAAAGCTCAGCACTTTTAAGAAGAGATCAATGAACCAGGTCAAATCACTCTTTAGGTCAATAGTCTGTCCTCGCTGTTGGCAGTCCCAGATCTATCTAAGCCTAAAAACAGCATGGAAGTGCATGGAATGTTCCTGTTCTTTTTTTATAATCACCATACTCCTAGAAAACAATACAGATAGCATTTCTATTATCCCATAATGTATGCATGCATCAGCTCTTAGTTTTCAGGAAAGTGCATTAAAGATCAATTAGCACAGATTTGTGGGTTTGCATAAAGATTCATTCCAAACATTACATTCAAAGATGATTCAGTCAAATTCCTACTTTTGAATTATCTGATTATCTAATCAAATTGTGAGATCAGGGCTTAGGGATGGCTTCAATGGTTTAGTGCAAGGCTTCCTTAACCCCGGGCCACAGTCTTTTCTAAACCATGGAAGAGATGGGCAAGCATGTAAGCAATGGACATTTGCACTCATGCATGAAATCAGGGCTATGAAATCACACACAAGTAGAGGGCACTGTGATGAGTCCCCCAGATGCTTCCTCAGATATGTCTCTAGATGTTAGCTTGGGAGAGGATGAACCAGTTTCTGGAGCTGAGTTGATTGATGGCTCCGAGCAATACAGCTACAGCTGCAGCAAGTACAGCTGCAGCAAAACAGTTCTGAGGCTCCAGGTAGGAAAAACATGCCACTGCAGCTGGTCAGTGATGAGGAAGAGGAACTGCCTTCTGCACCTGATCCAAGAACACGTAGAGCAGAGAAATGGCAGGAGCAGAGAAGGTCATCCACTTTGAGGAGAAAGTCTCGTGCTTCTTGATGGGATGCACCAAAAACTGGCTATTTAGCAAAGCAAAGAGATGGAGGTGATGCTGGGAACAACATGTTTGTTTACTAGCTGTGTGTTTCCTGGTCATCGTGATTTCTGCCTCACTTTGGATTGACACTGTGGCTTGATTTGGATCGTGCCTTGGAAACTCTGGACTTTTCTTGCCTCATGAACTCTTGTGTTGTGAATTTAAGTTTCCCTGTTGACTTTATTTTGATTGAGAAACTTTCAAGTGCTTTTCAAGTGCCAGAAACAGCCAGTTCTGGGTTTTTGGTGAAGGGAATTGCTGTGGAATATTAATAAACTCACTAAACCACAGTTACATGTTTGTGAGTGTGAGCGAGTGGGACAGCACAGGCACTTGCACTCACATGTGATAAGTGTCCATAACTGCCCTCCACTCAAGCACCCTCCCCTCACAAGGGTGGAGCTTCATGCACAAGCACGAGCACCTTTCACTCACACAAGTCAAGCTTCATGCCCGATTACAAGCACCCTCTGTTCCATTCACACCAGTGGAAGACACACATGCGTGCCCACCACTCACACAAATGGAGTGAGGTGCACTTGTGTGCACCTGCCATTCACACATACCCCACATCAGGCCGGGCCGCCAAGCTGGAAAGGTTAAGAACCAGTGGTTTAGTGCATCTTTATTTTTTAAAAAAAACCAACACAAACTACTTTGGTTTCATGATTTGAATAAAATCAACTCATCAGCAAATGGATCCAAACAAATTTTATGAAACTCATACTTTACTGTTCAGCATAATAAATAAATATAAAATAGGCAGGCAGGCAGATACTGTATATAGCTATTAATCCCACTACAAATACAAACAACATTTCAAATTATTCTAGTTTTTAAATGATTCCTGTGAGAAAGAAGGTGAAGTTTAAAGGGGAGATATTTGCTTAAAACCAGCCAGAAGGTGTGGCAAATGGGCATGAATTAGACCTTTAAGTGCGACAAGACAACCCATGTTCGATTGGATCATACAATATACAGTATTTCCTTACCTAAACAGAGAAATAGAATAATTATGGGTGGGCAAAAAAGCACTGGGAGGGGGAGTGACTTAAGACTTCCTGCCAGCTTCCTTCCAGCTTCCCCCTCTCTTTTGTGGGTCCCTCCCTTTCATCTTCTCCTTCCTCCTTTTCTCTTCTTTTTCAACTTCCTTTTCCTTTCTCCTCTTTTCCTTTCCTTCACTCCTTTTCCTCCCTCTCTCCCTCTTTCTTTCCTCCCTCCTTCCTTTCCCTTTCCAGCAGACAGGTAAGTAGCTTCTGCTGGAAGGGGAAGGGAACAAAGGATTGCAAGACCGGCTGGGAAACTGGTCACTAAACATTGAAAATGAATACCACCTGACTGCAGCACCAGGCCAGAAACAGCCAGTAATAGTGAAGCAGCCACAAATTGTTGCCTTGTGATCAGGGGTGGGATTCTACCAGTTTGCACCTATTCGCTAGAACCAGTTGTTAACATTCTAAGCAGTTCAGAGAACCGGTTGTTAAAAGAAATTACTGGCCTAATCCTGTAAGGAAGGCAGGAAGGAAACATTCTGGTGTTGCTTACAGAAACTGCCTCTCCGTTAACCCTTATTACATTCTTGGCAGGACTAGACTTGCTGTCTCTGGAACCTCTCTGGAGTTTTTTTCCCCCTCCTTTGCTGGTACTTTGCTTGTGTGGAGTGACCATTCAAAGTTACAATGGCACTGAAAAAAGTGACTTATGACAATTTTTCACACTTACAACTGTTGCAGCATCCCCACAGTAATGAGAGGCCAGGAGAAGAGATGCGTGCCTTGATGTGAGTGATGTTGAGTTGGCCATGCCCGGTCAATCACATTACCACCAAGCCACACCCACCAACTAAGCCACGCCCACAGAACCAGTTGTTAAAAAAATTGAATCCCACCTCTGCCTGTGATGCACCATTTCACTCAGTCAAAGCTCATGAAAATGGCCTTTAGTAGTATATACATAGATGGTGAGAAATAGATATATATCCTTGCCCTTGAATATGTAATGCTTTTTTTTAAATCAATTTTTTTGTCTTATCTAACTTGTACTGCAGGTGTTACCAGAAACTGGCTTTATTACTGTGTATCAGTGAGGTTGCTTATGAAATTAAAGAAGCTTTATGCTTGCAACAATAACTCACTGATAACATTTGCATACAAGCTGCTGCAGATGAAGTTATTGGAAGATCTCAGTTCAAGTGCTGCTATCTTATCTCCAGGCAGACCATGTTCTCTCCATCATTGAAATGAAAGCAGTTTCCGTGACCATATTCAGCCATGTTCAACGGAGGAAAAATTAAATTTTGCCCTTTATTCAAAGCAAACAAATTAGACAAGTCTTTGTGCTTTCTGTTATTATTCCATAGTGTAAAAGAAGTCATTTTTTTGCAGGAGGTTGATTGTGAAAGAAACGAGATAAACAGGACCTGAGTTTTGATATCCACAAGAATCTTATTAATAATAAAAACAACAAAGTTTGATGCAGGAAAATGGGTCTAGTAGAGAACCCTGAAACTTTTCAATCACTGCAGTGGTTTCTGAAAAGAACTATATGCTAGGCGGGGTTTGGTAGTTCTTGTTTTTTTCTCTCTCTCTCTCAGTCTGTATGTTTAACATGTGAAGGTCAGGAAAATGACAAATTTAAAACAAGCAAACAAACAAACAAACAAACACCCTTCCTCAAATTCACTTGTGCAGCCAAAATCCAGAATGCCAGATGATCCTAAATAAGTTCAATTTTAACTCCTGGAAATGTTTCCTTGCTCCATATTCTTTCGTAAATTTGGAGTGTGGGTTCAGGCATATGAGGAAAGCTCTAAATAATGTTCTTTCTAAATATGAAGCAAGACAAAACGCACTTCTAGACACTGTGAAACAAGCCATCCTTCCAACTTCGTTATTCTGTGCTGTGCCGTTCACTTATTTCTAACTAAAATTGAAATATTAGCAATCAAGGAAAGGCTTGCACGAATCAAAATAGGCATAATTTCTTCTTAGCGCCTCCAGCAGTAGCTTGACACTAGTCTTATGCTGGTACAGGAAAGAAGAAATCCCATTTCTTTTGCTTCCATGGCAATCCTTTCTTTCCCAGCCAGGGTAAATCATTACCGATTCATGCTGGCTGGGGAGGAAAGGCTTGCAAGGAACCAAAAGAGGTGCAATTTCTTCTCAGTGCCACTAGCGTAAAATTAGTGGTGGCAGAGCTAAGAAGAAATCATAGTAGTTTATGCTTGGCTGGAGAGGAAAGGATTGCAATGGAAGCAAAAGTGAACAGATTTCTTCTTGATTGTTCCATGTGGACCACCCAGGGAACGGCCTTCTCTATGCTGACTTCCTGAGCTCCTCAAAAGGTAAGTAAGTGAACGGTGGTGGGGTTGCATATGGAGGATGTTAAGTTTGAGCAATGAGAGGCTGAACCAGAGCATGAGTGCAACAATACTTTATTATAGCAATAAAGGGCTGACCGTGCTTGCCACGCCTGGAACTGGCTCGCAGCAATCAGCAACTGGTTGGACCCCGCAGCCTGCTTTTATAGCTGGCTGCTGGGGAGAACCAACCAATGAGGAAAGGGGAAAGAACGCCCACTCAAAGTGAGTGGACCTGAGTGAGAACTCCTAGAGTTCTCAGGACATAACACCCCTTCCCCCCAGCTGTGAACATGCATAGTCTTTGAGGTAGGCAGGAGGTTTATGTTGGCGCCCGGAACGGCGTAGTTCTGGAACATCGTCTGTCCGTCCGGGGTCTGCCTGGGCAGGCAGAGTCGGCAAAGTGTCACCAGTGTGCCCCTCGGTTTGGGTCTGCCCTGGGCTCGTCGGGTTGCTCACTGGGGATGTGCTCTCGCAGGCTGGATCGGGCTGGTCAACCGTCTGGGCGCCGCTGTCCGTGTTCGGGTTTTCGGAACCAGCTGTAGGTGTGAACTGATCGCCGGGCGTGATGTGGATGTGAGGCTGAGGATGAAGCCTCCCCTCATCTAGTGCCTCTGGGTCCCTGCTGGCGATGGTGCTGAGGCGTCTGCGCAGTTGGTCTATGTGCCTTCTCCAGACGCGGCCATCCTCCAGTCTGACCCGATACGACCGCGGCCCGGTGATGGCTACGATCTCGCCCGGGATCCACAGGGGGTCTCCAGCGAAGTTCCTCGCGAATACTGGCTCCTGTAAGATAAAATGTCTAACCCCCGATGAGGAAGCGAGGGGAGAGTCAGGGCAGTATTGTGGGTGTAGTCTGTCCAATACAGTCCTCAGGCGCCTGCCCATCAGGAGCTCAGCTGGGGACTTATTGGTGACTGAACAAGGAGTTGAGTGCTGGCTCATCAGGAACCGCGAGAGTTTGTGGTGCCAGTCATCCTTGTTGAACCTTGCCAGGGCTTCTTTAGTGGTCCTGACGGCCCTTTCAGCCAGTCCGTTACTGGCAGGGTGAAATGGGGCTGTGAAAATGTGGCGGATACCCAGGTTGGCAGCAAAACGGCTGAACTCAGTCGATGCGAACTGTGGGCCATTATCGGAGACGATGGAGTCGGGTAGCCCGTGCGTAACGAACAGGCGTGTTAACACGTTGGTGATTGCTAGTGTGGTGGTCGTGGATAGCTGTGCTACGTCAATCCATTTGGAATAGGCGTCCACGACCACCAGGAACATCTTCCCATGCAGAGGGCCCACTAGGTCGATGTGAATTCTGGACCAAGGAGCGCTGGCGTTTTCCCATCTAGTAGGGGTGGCAATGGGGGGAGCAGGACGGGATTCCTGGCAAATGTTGCAGGAACTTACCCAATTGACAATGTCCTCGTCTAGACCTGGCCACCACACGTAGCTGCGTGCTAACGCTTTCATTCTCACGATGCCAGGATGTCCCTCGTGCAATGCTTCCAGAACTCGGGTACGCAGTGAGGCCGGGATGACCACTCGAGTGCCCCATAGTAGACAGCCCTGCAGACTTGACAATTCCTGCATGCGAGTCTTAAAAGGTGTGAATTTGTTATCAACATTGCCACCCGGCCACCCCCTCCTCACCCAGTCGAGCACCTGGGCGAGTGTTCGGTCTGTCTTGGTTTTAGCAGCAATGTCCAGGGCAGTGATGGGTAGGTCCAACTGGGTGATCTCGAAAATAGCGTGGACAGGAGCAGGGTCTTCAGCCGGGGCAGGCAAGGGGCAGCGACTGAGGGCGTCAGCGTGGGACAGTGTTTTACCCGGGCGGTGTATAAGTCTGTAGGAGTAGGCTGCTAGGAAGAGAGTCCACCTTGTCATCCTAGGGGAGAGGACTTGAGGGGTCTGCTTGTCCCCGGCTAGGAGGCCCAGGAGGGGTTTGTGGTCCATGACCAGCTCGAAAAAATGGCCAAAAAGGAATTCGTGAAATTTTTTCACGGCTGCAACAGCTGCTAGAGCTTCCTTATCAATCTGGCTGTAATTGCGCTCCGTAGCAGAGAGCGTCCTTGAGAAAAAGGCGATGGGAGCCTCGGCGCCATTGGGAAGCCTGTGACTTAGTACCGCCCCAATTCCAAAAGGGGAGGCGTCTGCTGCCAGTACTAAAGGGAGGTTAGGGTCGAATTGAATAAGTACCGCCTCTGACGTGAGTAGTGATTTGACGGCGTTAAAGGCATGGTCTTCCTTGTGTCCCCAGTGCCATGGTGACTTTTTATCCAGTAATCTGTGTAGGGGTTCAGCTACTGATGCTTTATGGGGCAAGAAGGAGGTGTAAAAGTTCAATAACCCCAAGAACGCCTGTAGTTCAGTTTTGGAGGTTGGAGTGGGTGCCTCGTGGATTGCCTTAACCTTGGACTCCAGGGGGTGAATGCCAGAGGCGTCAATTTTATAACCCAGAAAGTCCACCTGTCTAGTGGCAATGGCACATTTTTCTTTTTTCAACTTGAGGCCATGCTGTCTGAACCTCTCTAACACAGCTCGAACTCTTTGGAAGAGTTGGGGTCTGTCCCTGGCCGAGACTAAGATGTCGTCGAAGTAGGGTACTACACCAGGGAGGCCCTGCAAAATCTGCTCCATGAGGGATTGAAAAATACCCGGGGCAACACTTACGCCAAATTGGAGACGCTTGCATCGGAAGGCACCCCTGTGAGTGACGATGGTCTGAAGTTCCGCTGTTTGGTTATCAACAGGGAACTGTTGATATGCTTGAGACATGTCCAATTTAGCAAAAATGCTGCCTGGTTCGAATGTGTGTAATAAGTGCTGGATGACGGGCACAGGATAAGCGCTAACTTGTAGAAATTTATTGATTGTCGTCTTGTAGTCTGAGCAAATTCTCAGGCTACCGTCTTTTTTGAGGGGTGTGACAATGGG
>NW_020769406.1:1334473-1344661 GCF_900518735.1 Pseudonaja textilis
TCGCTGAATACATCTGAGTAATCAGCGAATAAGGAGTCAGTGTCTGAGGTTGAGACAGCATGGACTCCTGTTAGCCCTAGGCCTAGATGGGGAAACCAATCGAGCCCCAATAAGGTGGGTAGATTGCCGTTAACTACCACTAGAGGTAGGTGACCTTTAAAAGCTTTAAAACTGACCAGAAACTTGCCTCTGCCGATTACAGGAATGGTCTTCCCCTGGTAGTCCTTCAGGCCAAACTGGCATCTCTGGAGCCGGCTAGTGGATAGGCTTGGTTGGAGCCTCTTAAGGGTGTTCCACGATATAATTGAGAGCGCTGACCCTGTGTCAACCTCCATGCGGCACGGTTTACCTTCTAGGGAAACGGAGAGAGAAATTTTACTAACAGTGTGGCAAGTGTGCTTGGCAAGGTGATGCGTGCGACAGTTCAATACTTGCCTCTGTGGTCCCGAGTGCGAGGGAGGGTGCCTTTGTGCTGCGCTTTGGGGGGCTTGGCAGACTCTCGCGATGTGTCCCCTTTTATGGCAGTTATTGCAGGTGGCTCCTTTAAACTTGCAGGTGGCCCTCTGATGAGATCCCCCACAGGCTAGGCACAGGGTGATGTGCTTGGGTGGACCGATGTTTTCTTGTTTGGCTCCTACCTGCGGCCGTCTGTCGTTGGAAAGGCGGTGGACTTCGTTTTCATCACTGATGGGTTCCTCTGCTACCACCTCCTCGGAGTGGACTGGAAGTGATGTCAGCTTGGCACTTGGGCCCTGGATTTCGGTGGCTGAGTTTGTTGCCAGCTCGGCTGCCAAGGCTTCCTCGACTGCTTGTGTGAGGTTGAGGTCTTTTTTTGCGAGAAGTCGCCTTTGCAGGTGGAGGTCCTTGACCCCGCAGACTAATTGATAGAGGAGCATGTCCTCCAGGTAGGTTCCAAACCCACAATGCAGTGCTGCTATTCTGAGAGCGGCCATATATTGATTGATGGTCTCCTTGCTCGATTGCTTCCTCATACGGAAGGTGAATCTCCTGGCAATCTGTGAGGGCCTGGGGGAATAGTGGTTAGTGAGAATTTCAAGTAACTCAGACCACGGAACGTTTTTCAACTCACGAGGAGCCACGAGCGCTGCGGCAGTATCGTAGACGGTGGCTCCGCAGTAGATTAGGAAATACGATTTCTTCCGATGCTCCCCCGCATCCGCCAGGCCAACTGCATCGATATAATGATTGAAGCGGTTCTTATACGATTCCCACTTCTCCTCGTCTGGTTTAAACGCCGGGAAGACTGGATTGGAACTCATGGTGCTGGGACCGGTTGAACAACCTGAGGAAAAAATCTCTCAGGGGCAGCAGGCAATGTTTTAGTGCCCGTGGTGGGCAAGTGATTTCAGCTCAGGAGAGGCTGTTTTAAATCCTCTCTTTCTCTCTGGGTTAACCACGTTAGGCTGTTAGCCGTTGATGGCGTTTGGATTCGCGCCTGAGTGGGTGTCAGTGACTGGCTACAGCGCTGTGCTGTACCTTTTAGGTTTGAAATTCAAATGACAACTGTTTGAATTTCGCGCCTGATACTGAGCGGCTGCGGCTCGCAGCACTTCACTTTCCCTGTAGCTGGGCTAACAAGCGGCTACAGACGCTTCTAACTTTCGATTCTGACCGCTTTCTCTGTCAGCGGATCAGCGTTTGCTCTTTTTGTTTGCTCTTTTTGTTGGCTGACCGCTCTCTCTGGCTGCGGATCAGCGTTTCCCTTATCGCCGGCCGATCGCTCTCTCTGGGCTGCGGATCGGCGGCTAGTGACTCAGCGGTTGCATGGTGCTTCTGGTAGCCATCCCATCCTCGTCGCCAGTGTTAAGTTTGAGCAATGAGAGGCTGAACCAGAGCATGAGTGCAACAATACTTTATTATAGCAATAAAGGGCTGACCGTGCTTGCCATGCCTGGAACTGGCGCGCAGCAATCAGCAACTGGTTGGACCCCGCAGCCTGCTTTTATAGCTGGCTGCTGGGGAGAACCAACCAATGAGGAAAGGGGAAAGAACGCCCACTCAAAGTGAGTGGACCTGAGTGAGAACTCCTAGAGTTCTCAGGACATAACAGAGGAGGTCCATGGGACTTTGAGAAAACCAAGGACAGGAAGCAGAGCTTGGGATATTTACAGGGTGGAGAAGGCCTCCTGGGAGTGCCTGGACCTGCCTTAGTGACTCCATACTCTAGGTAATGACCCACACATTCATTTAATGAATGGTGCTTCATTTAACATAGTCTTTGTTTTCCAAAGTCCATAGTCTTTCCATAGTCTTTGATAAATAGGCAGGCTCCATTTCTGCCATAAGTTGAGGACTACCTGTGTATCAGTAAAAATTACTTCTTGGTGACATTTAGAAGACAATTGAAGTAGTACCCAAGAGGACATGAGTTGTCCTACAGCCTAGGATATCCTGGTCTGATATCTGTCACCTTAATACATGATCCTTCAAGAGAATTACCACTCAGATAATTCATAGAGTCATGAAAATTCTCGGATACCAGAAAGACCTTGATAAATATGGCCACCAATGAGAAAGCATGATTTTTTTTTCCAAGCAAGAAACTAACTGCTTCCAAGGACATTGTTCAAAACAAAAGTTGTGCTTGATGAAAGCTATAAATAAATAAATCTAAATAGAACAACCAAAACCGTGAAAGTCCTGTTATATTTGATACAGGCGCACAGCCAACCATCTTGAAGAGTAATTGTGGTAGCATTCTCCAGAAATCTCTAGGGAGATGTAGAGAGGTTTGAATAGTTTGATATATCATGCAGAGTCAGGAAAGCTACATAGGCAGAAAAAAGTGCATGTCAAAAAATAAATAATCATTTTGAAAAAGCCTCTAGAGAAATTTGTAAGGTGACATTTTCCCCAGCCTATTCTTTTTCCCAACAAAGAATATGGATTGTAGATAAGGATAATTCATATATCCATGAATTAAATTAACATTCAAACCAATTGTTAGGAATTGGCAAAATCCAAGACGCTTTGCTTTTTATGAACACTAATCATTCCAATTCAGCTCTCCCATGTGTCCAGAATTACTCTAGAGAGGAAAAAGGTTCCAAAATCATTTAGCTTTGGGCAAAGAGCCAGATATATATTTGAACTACATGCTAAAAAGAAAGGGAAAAAAAATCAGGAGTTGCCATGTTGTATATACTCCTCTTTAATCTTATGCAAATGATGGGCTTTATGGAATTACAAAGGATCATTAGTTTGCTATGGAAAACATCTCCATCAAATAAAGTGTGTCATTATTACCATAGAGGTTGAGTGATATCCTCGTTGTCATTTATTTATTTGTATAAAAATTTATAGCTCATTTTTCCTCCAGGAGCAAAAGGCAGCATATATTGCCTTTCCTTCTTTTTTTCTTTGATTTTTTTTTGTCACCATAACAACAGGCTGAAGGAAAATGACTGTCCCAAAATCATCCAGTAACTTTTGATGGCTGAAAGTGGTTTAGAAATTGGGTAACTTTGCTTCAACAGCCCAACACCTTAACCAGTATGATACAATGTGGTCTACTGAGGGGGTCCTTGGTGCTCTCTTGAGCTTGTCTGTTTTCTTGCAGATGTTTCATTACCCTAACTAGGTAATAGCATCAGTGCTAGTAAGGAGCAAACAGCTGTTAGTTTATATTCTGGACATCTTTCCTATCTGTGAGAGTTGGCGGGGGGGAGTCTAATACAAAGTACAGAAGAAGTAAGGAATACCTCAGAAGGAAACATCACTATCAAAACGGTTTCAATATGTGTCTCTCAGAACATGACAAAATCCCAGAACATGTTCACTGAAAAAGAGAGAGAGAGAGAGGGAGGGAGGGAGGGAGGCCTGGAATCTCATTAAAAAATCCATACATCTATTCAATCAACTTTTTAGAAAGAAGATAGTGCAAAAATTGTCCAGATTATCATGAACACCATGAATAAAAGTATTAATGGTCATTTCAGCTTCATTTTTATATTGTTCATGTATTCTACCATATCAACATTTTTTTAAAAAAAAAACATCCTGGCAAATTAGATGAATGATTATGAATTTATAGGTCATGAATATGCAGTGAAAGCATGTTGCCTCAGATTAATTTATAACCTGCACCTTTGTAAATATTTATTACAGCCTTATCCCTCTCACCAATAGGTTATATCAAATTGAAGTCTTTTCAAGACTTTCCCCTTGGTTTACCATTTCCTTTTATCATAAACCTTTTCCCATTTCATGGAAAGGCTAGAAATGCCATAATTTCTCCTTGAGTTCTGGAATTCAACATTACATTTAGAATTCTCTGTTGTTTTATATTTTTTATCCTGCATTTCGTGCTGTTCGCTTGCACCTATATTTTTCATCAGCTTTCATTTGTATAAATCCATTTCTTTTTTCTGTTTCTCCTCTCTGCATTTCAAGTAAGCACTTCTGCATTGATTTAGAAATGACATGTATTTTTTAAAAACCATTCCAGGAGTTATTGTTCATGTGATCGCATAAAAGGTTTTTTTTTTTTTTGCCTTATGGTGTTTTGCTTATTGACAAGTGAATTAGTGTACATTAGACAGGTTACACAATTCTTCAGATTTTTGAAAGCCTGTTAAGTTGAGATGCTTTGTGTACTGTTTTATTGATATCCAGAAATATAGTTACACTTTAATAACATCCATATTAAAAATGAATTTTAATACAAATTAATTTTATTTTCATGATGTAAATTCTAGACTGGTATATTATGTGTGGATATGTGGATACGCAAGTGATTAGGCAACTGCCATGTGTTGTAACTGCTCGAAGTTACGATGGTGATACAAAAAACAACTTTAAGACCAATCTTTACATTTATCATTATCACAGGTTTCTTAGGCAAAGGAAAGCTGAAGAAACAACCTAAGTATAGTCGCAAATTCACTTAGTCATTTCTTTGCTTTAAGTATTAGTTACAATTGTGGCCCTTTTCCTCAGAACAATGAAAGCCATTTGTTTTCTAAAAGAGGAATTATTTTCCAAAAGTAACCAAAGGACATTAAAAAAAAAAAGTTACAATAGCTGCAGTTCAAACTAAATACAAGGCTTTACCAGCAAAAGCAAACTATCTCCATGTTAAATCCATACCTTTAAAAAATGTTTCAATTTTCTTATCTGTTCCTGGTTTTTTATGTTGTATTTTAATATTTTATTTTATATGACATTTATACAGATTCTCTTTATCTGAAATTTTATTCCAAAATATTGTACATACATGCCCTTTAATTTGTCTGTTTTTATTTATTTATTTATTTATTTATTTATTTATTTATTATTTATTTATTTATTTGCTTACTTACTTACTTACTTACTTACTTACTTATTATTTTTATGCTGCACATCTTTATCCTGGTCATTTAAAATTATAAATTTCATTTGCAAGGGCTCTGTTATTTATGTAGTTATTATTCTTGTTGTAAAGAAAAAAAAACACAGCTAAAGTTGAACCCAAACTTTGATGTATTTAAAGTACATCCACCAAACTAATTGAATTTTTTTAATCGTGTCTAAAATCACATTTCACAGCTTTCAATGCCAAATTCAGCTTGAGGTTGGCCATTGGGGCCAAGGGAGTGAGAATCATGCTGAGAAACACCTAACAACCCATGAAAATGTATCCAGGGCCTGAGATTGTGAATATGTGTGTGTATGTTTGTGTGTGTTTGTTTGTTTGATTGATTGATTTATAAAATGAAGGAGAAGTCCCACTGAACAAGAAGAGGCTTGCTGGCCCAAAGCTAGGGTCAATTCCAGTGGTTGATTCGAATTTTTTTTTACTACCAGTTCTATGGGTGTGGCTTGGTGGGTGTGGCAGGAGAAGGATACAGTAAAATCTCCAGTCAGAGGTGGGATTTACCAGTTCTCTCTGAACTACTCAAAATTTCTGCTATCGGTTGTCCAGAACTGATCAGAACCTGCTGAATACCACCTCTGATCAAATCTTGATTTAATATTGAATAAATTAAGATCACCGAGACCAAAGGGTATGCAATACACTTTAAAGCATGTGAATGCTCAGACAGTGTTAATCAAGGGAAGATTACAGACCAAGACAAGAAATAGGAACGTGCATGCTAAATGTACTAATAGTCAACATCATTTCTCCCATATTTATAATGCTCCTTGTAAAGAGGCCATGGGAAGATAATTTGTACTTTCCCTCATGCAAAGAATGCAAATAGTTTTATTAATGGAGCAGTAATAATGAACATATAAAAAGAAGCTCTAAAGCACACTGATGGGCAGAAAAGATATTTCTGAAAAGTACATTCAAAGCAAATAAAAAATGAATATGCTGTTAAATATGATCATTTCTATTAGATAGCTCAACAATCCGTATAGGTACTTAAGGGATTTATGTATAGGCATAAAATACAAATGTAGATATATGGTCCACACAGTCATTTGTAGTAATTACTTGCAATAGAAAAAAAGAACATGTTTGAATGCAACGGAATCATAGGAAGACAAAAGTGCAGATTAACTCTAGTGGAGCTCAGCTCAGAAAGCTTACATGGACAAACCATGTAATATTTGCCACAGCTGCCTTTTGAGACAGCTTTTCGACTTCCCAGTCAAGACTCCACCTTATGTGTGATAGTGACCTCCCATTCAAATATTCTATAGGACTGGATCTCCTTCAGGTTTTAAGAATGACCACAAAATGATTTCTGCCTGACATGAGCATTTCAGACTAGATCCCTGTATCACAATTCAAAAGACCATTAATTCTTGGGTTAAACTCTTCATTCTTGCTCATTTAAAGTGGCTGGTGGGAAAAGGAAACAGTCATCAGCCCCAAACAGTTCTAGGAAATTTAATTGTTAACTAACCCCTGACTGGCTTAGGTTATACTATGACATTAGCATAGAATAGGTTAGGATAGGGTACAGTATGATACAATACAATACAATACAATACAATACAATACAATACAATACAATACAATACAATACAATACAATACAATACAATACAATACAATACAACACAACACAACACAACACAGTACAGTACAGTACAGTACAGTACAGTACAGTACTTTATTGGCCAAGTTGTTTGGACACATAAGGATTTTCTCTCCATTGCATAAGTTCTCAGTATACATACAAAGCAATAAAGTAATAAAATCATAAAATGCCAATAGGAGAAAATAATAGAAAAAATGAGAAAAATAATAGTAATACTACATGGGTAAATATCCTTACACATAAGACAGTATTGTGGTAATTAGGTGTTCAGCAGAGTGATGGTATGAGGGGAAAAAACAGTCTTTGTATCTTGTTGTTTTGGCATGCAATGCCCTATAGTGGCATTAATAGTCCCATGTTCCAGTTAAGCATAATGCAAATACAACCAAAATGTAGATTATTTTCTAGCTAATTCTGAACCGAACGGTGACCGTCTGGTGACCGTAGGCAAATATTTCTTCCTCCTCATTAAATTCTATCATCTGCCGAATAAGGAAAATTAATTTAAGACATTTATATTACTACCCAACTCACAGTGACTCCAGGCAGTTTACAACATTAAAAAAAAAAGCCAAAGCATGAAGCCCATACAATCCTACCTTCCCCCAATTAAATGATACATCTTAAATGTTGTCCGAGCCTGAGGATTGTATTTCAAGCCTCTGAAATATTGAAAGCTATTATACAATGTATTTTTGTTCTTTTATTTCTAGTGCAAATCCCAAGACAGTTTCCATAAAATAATAAAATATAACTAATCTGGAAATACAGCCACACTTTGAAATCAGCATGCTCCCCCTACAAGGCCATGCAATACACTGTTAATATAATTCTCACAAAACTATAACTATTGTGATCACTTGTCACATCAGTGTACTTTGTGTGTGATCAATGTACAGCTTAATTACCGAAAAATGTTACCCTCGAGCCAACTTCAACATGTGAAATAGAATAAGAGAAAAGGTTAATCAGAATTGTAGGAGATATATATATATATATATATATATATATATATATATATATATACATATACATATACACACACACACACACACACACACACACACACATACATACATACATACATATACATATATGTGTGTGTCTGTGTGTGTGTCTGTGTATTCCACCCTTCCTTTATGTGAATGAAGAAACAGTTCTCTATGGTTTTCCATGATAGGTAAAGAGGAATAATTGCTAATGGCTTCTAAACAAGCCAGCACCTTTAAGCCCCAGTTGTTCCACTGATATCCATCTGCTCTTGTCGTATATTGGGATGAAACAACATGAAGCACATTGTTAAAGCATGCAATTCAGAGATAGTATTCAGCAGGTTCTGATCAGTTCTGGAGAACTGGTACCGGAAATTTTGAGTAGTTTGGAGAACCGGCAAATACCACCTCTGACTGACCCCGCCCCCATCTATTGTCTGCCTCCAGAGTCCCAGCTGATTGGCTGGGTCTTCTTTTGTTACCCTGCACAGGAGAACGGAACTTGAAAGCAGGTTAATGGGGTGGGGAGGGAATGGAGATTTTGCAGTAAACCTTCCCCCAGGAGTGGGGAGGGAATGAGGATTTGGTAGTACCCTTCCCCTGCCACGCTCACCAAGCCACACCCACCGAACCTGTAATAAAAAAAATTTGAATCCCACTACTGGGATTAGTCCCAGTTGGGTGAGTCCTTTTAATGTCCTTTCACATCACTCTCTATAAACCTATTCTACACCTCAAGAGCAGCGAGGCAAATGTACAGTGTTCATTTAAACTGGCCTGGCCTACTACCCAAAAAGTTTTTTTTAACCAGTTAAGGAGATAGTAATTTGTGAGTGCCTACCCTCAATTTACCCATAAATGTGTTATGTTAACACTGTCTCTTTTGTCACACTTAATATATCTTTAATTCAGAAGTCATGGCCAGAATAAGTCCAAAGCTCTCTGAACCAGGCCAGAATGTACCACAATTCCATCTACCTCAGAGAGCTGAGGGATGGGGGAGATAGGAAGAGGGAGGCTATGGACTTCATTTTGAACTCCTGTATGAACAGTGGAGCATAATCTAACCACCCCACAATCTACAGATCAACATATTTCATTTTTTTAAAATCATACCTACATTATACAAGAACCGACAATAAATCCAGTTCCTATATAATATACTGTAGGTATGACTAGACAGAAAGGGAGAGAATCAAAAAAAAGAGAGGACTTCATTTATGCATAGGACAAAGTGCCTGTAAAAGCTTTGCAATTATGGAAGTCATTGAACAAGTTAAATATGCTGCCATTGATTGTTCCTGCTTTGCTCGTGGCATTCCTACTCACAAAAGCCATAATGTTAAATTGGTAATTTTTCCTCTGAGAGCATGTTGTTATGTAGAAGGGAAAACAGGCAAGATGGCAAAATCAACCTAATTGCAAATATATACCTAGTTGTACTAATGCCTTCTTTGCAAAGTATTCATAGCCGCTAGTAATTTAAGAACTTCCTTTCACCCTCTCTGACTTGATAAGAAAAGTCTCCAAGAATTCAGAGCGTTAAGTTAAGTATAGCTTTGCTGTTTCATGCCACGATTGCTCAGCTGGCTTGTTTACTTCTTCTGTGTATTCTACGGTTCTACCCACCCTGAATTTGAAAAATGTATTAAGTCACTTTGTCATGGCAACACCGCCATACTAAAATGAGTTCTGCCTTAAGCAATTGTACTTTATGTGATAATAGTGGGACAAAGGAAAAATGTAGTTGAACTGGTCCAGATCATCTTATCTTCCATACTGGAAGCCTACTGCTCGATGGCACAAAATTGTGAATTTTGAAGGAAGGCAACCTATTCATGACATAAGGGCACTTTGGGATAGGGACGAGCATGGGACACAACCCCAAGAGTGAAGTCAGGAGCATGGAAATGAGACAAGCAACTACAGTGCCACATAGACGTGTCAAAAGTTTGGAAATGAAAAAAGAATGGAGCAATGGGCAATTCATTCCTAAACTGCAGCTGCATATTGGAAACAAGATGAAGTAATTCTTAATTTCCAAATCTAAATGTAAATGTACATCAGGAATATTGTAGGAGGGACGTACATTTCAGGCTGTTAGTGATCAGTAGATGTGGGGAAGGGAGGAGGAGGGGAGGAGGAGGAAGGAGGAAGGAGAAGAAGAAGAAGAAGAAGAAGAAGAAGAAGAAGAAGAAGAAGAAG
>NW_020769406.1:1349396-1364317 GCF_900518735.1 Pseudonaja textilis
ATCTATCTATCTATCTATCTATCTATCTATCTATCTATCTATCTATCTATCTATCTATCCATCCATCCATCACATTTATACAGCCCCTCAACCTGTGTTGTGAGAATGTGACATTAGGTGATGTACAATGAAAACATGTCATAAAATGGAGGTAGGAAGGGGGGGAAGATCTCTATTGACAAATCATAAAAACAGTTAAAAATATTTTACAATTAAAAACACCAATCTGACTTCCTAGTGTCTGGGTAGCAATGCAACAATTCCATTGATTCACTACCTCCTTCCATTCCAAAGCCTGATTGTGCAACCAAGTTCTCAGGGACCTTCAAAAAGTAATTTAAAAATGGAGCCAGAGCCACCTCAGGTAGCTGATGTTCCACTGGGTGTGTGCCATGGCAGTAAAGTCCCTTCTCCTGGTACCACCAAATGTAACTCCTTCACAGGTAGGAGCCTTTAAGCTAAAGTCCAAAGTTACTGATTGAACTCTACCAGCCTCTCTCCAGAACAACTTTCCTTAGACTTGCAAAGGCAGACAACAGAAACAGCAGACATTTTATTTTAGAGTGAATATAATTTGGGGTAAAAGCCAAAACCCTAAAATGCAAATAATAGATAACCCAGATTCAGGTATAATTAAGAGACTTTCCATGAAACAGTTTTATGTGTATCCCTGTGAATTCAGGATGTTTCTTCATCACTGTTTCTAAATTGGAAGACACTATCATCCCTTGAAAAACAGAGGACTTCTCCTCCTTGGGTTGTCCATGAATGATTCCTCTGGAAGCCCCAGCAAATATTAGCATACAAAAGAATAATAGATCCTGCTGAAGTCAGTCCTTTTAAGTGGGTTAAATGTAATATACAAATGGTGATGCAGAGAGAGGACTTCCAAGATGGAGACAAACATATAATGATAAATTGCTTCAGGTTTCATTTCTGCCAATAAACTGCAACTTGTATATTAACATGGTTCTGGAGATGTGTAGGAAAGTTGCTTTGCACATATTGATTTTAAAAAGATGAGAATGGAAATTATTGGGCTGCTCTGTTCTTTCTTTGAGGAAAGGCCATTCTGGTTCATTTTATTTTAAAAAGTCAAAAGGGTTTCTCTCGTGGTTTGCACACTCAAAATGGACTACTTAATCTTAGACCATTCTGCAACTGCTTCAAACCCAGAATAGAATCTTTTGTATTCAAAAATATACTTTTGTTTTCAAACTGAGCTTTGACTAGTTAGAGATAAATCTGGAGGAAGCAGGGCTACTCTGTGTTGAGCATGCAACAGCTGGTTTTGAATTAGAAAAAGAGGAATTTGAGATTCAAATGTTTCAAATTCAAAACATTCTTCATATGTTTACTTGTCATATTTTCCTGACAAAATGCACTATGCACTACTAAAGATGCAACATTGCTTATCTGAATGGTGTATCTATATATATAAAAGCCCACTCACTCATCAGGAAATCTCCAGAACTGTAAACTCTATATATTTGAAATTTGGCATGTATGTTCCTCTTGGTTTCTAGGTGCTCTCTAAGAAAGGATTTTTTGAAATGACCATCTGATCATTAGTATTTCTTAAACAGTATAATTAACACTCTCTGATGCTAAAGAATTAGACATTCTACTCCCCCTCCCCACCTGAAAAGAACTCTGTTCCAACTGCCAGTTGCCTTATATTAACCCCTCCCCATCTGCAAAGAACTTTGTTACATATTTATGGAAATTTGTGATCAAGAAAATCCACATAGATAGACAGCCATAGATGTCATGCCCCTGGTGGATACTGACTCTGAGGAAAAGGAGGAACAGCCAACAGGGAGTGGAAGTGTGGCTCCAGAGGTGGCGGAGGAGGCTGGAGAAGGGCAGAGGCTGGCTGAGCAGTCAGAGGAGGTACCTAGGCCCATCCCCTATCCATCCTAGGGCACACAGGGAGGAGAGGATCCCGGTAAAACATGGTCTACTTGGGAGGAGAGGGCCATGATCCTCTTCATGGGTCGCAGGTGTGAGGTCTGCATAAGAGTTTGGATCTGCGTGCTAACAGACGCTGGAGACAATTTAGTGTTTTATTTCTAAAGAAGGTTTATCTTGGTTGGTGTTCTTCCAACTGACTGTCCCTGGTTATCTTCCTGAAGTTGGCAATTATCTATGCTGGTCTGTCAAGGAACTTTATTCAATGCGGTTTGTTTTTGGTTTTTACTTTGTTATCGGCTCTTTGAATGTGAACTGTGTTTCCTGCCTTTGAAATGCTATTCTGAAAATAGTTTATTCCTCCACTGTGAACAATTAAACAGTGAAGCCAAGTTGAAAGCATTAAAGGACTTTTAGTTACGTTTTGGATTTTGTTATATTTCTGATATGCTCTGGGTCATCACAATAGCACAGATGGATAGTTGCTTTCACAAAGGATTTCCGTCACTTGGAATGAGGTATAATTACAATCTTAAGATTAATCAGGCTCTGTCGATGTATTACAGAAACCTGATAAGATGCTACTTCCTTTAATATGCTTGCCCAATTAGATAGCATGAATCCATAATTGTTTGGATCAAGGTCATGCAAAGTATTCATCATCAAGCTTTTAGAGTTCAGTATATAATCAGAGAGTTAGTTTGGTGTAGGAGGTTAAGGTGCTGGTCTAGAAACCCCAAGTCTGTGAGCTCTAGTCCAGCTTTAGGCTTAAAAAAACATTTTAAAAAAAGGCATAAGGCAATAGCGGCCAAAGTAACCACCAGATGGCAATGCCACAACTGGCAAGCAATCTAAGCATAAAACTCAAAATCGAAAAGAGACCCCTAGTTCTGAGACAATCAGCATATCTTGACAAAAGGAGATGACCTAGCATGGAAGGAGATGAAACCGTACATCCCTACACAACCTAATCCTCCAGAGCAGCCACAACATCACACCAGCAGCCACTTTGGGTTCCTAAAGACTTTACACTTAGCACGGAGGCATTCAGTTACCTATTGAAAAAAGCACCTTTGGTTCAATGGCTATAGTTTAGCATAGATGTTGTCTAATAAACCCATACCACTTTGGCCGGAAAGATTACTGCATTCCATTAATTTCATACTGGCCACATGATAATGGAAGCATCTCTCAGACAACCCAGTCTCCCTCAGCTGAGAATTGGAGATGAGCACTGCTCCCTTGGATTGGTCATGACTAGAGTAAGGGGAAACCTTTAAACTCCAAATCCGATCCCACAAGTTTTTGTCCTCTCCAGACTTGCAACAACACATATACCGGAGAGACTGAGCTCCATAATCAGAGTTCCATAAGTGAACGTATAGCTTCAAACATGCAGAACAGCACATAGCATACCCTCCTTGGACCACACCACTGAGTTTAATATATTCAAATTGGATTATGTTTGGAACAAAAGGTGGTTTGACATGTACAGGTGTGCGTGTGGCTATTTCGTGATGTGCATAGAGCACTATATTGCAATTATTATTACTTTTGATTAAGCCCCGATTGTTTATTCATCTTGCTTCTTGGCTAGCAAAAGTTTGAAAGAAAACATCAGTTCATCTATCTTATCCTTTCTGTACAGCCACTTCCTTTCAGTGCCTTTTACTAACTTTCCTTGACTCTCTGAGGAAAAAAGCTTCATATAATAATTCAGTGTTTTACTTCAAATAGGAGACAAAGGAAGCATTACAAAATGCATGGTAAAAATCAATTGCAGTCCTCCCAAGACAGAAATTGATCTTATATATATATTAAAAAATAATATGTATCCAGTGGTGGAGGTTATACTAGTTAGCCAGACTAATTAGACCCCGAAGAAAATATTGTGGTAAAAAGGTGATCTTGAGTTCAGCAACATTGGTGGTCAAATTTCTTTAGATATTCACTGTGCCACAGATAAGCTTTTTATATCTTTTGGGGCCCTAGGCATCCAGGAGCTGGTTAGTTGGTCAACTGTATTACCTAACCTACTATCCAAAATCATGCTTGCTTATTGGTCAGATCTCATCTAGATCTTTTTAGAATTTTTCCTCCCTTCTGCTTGACCGACATGACCTAATAAGATCTGCAAGGAGATCCAAATGCCACTCTTGGAAACTTACAGGTCTAGGTTCTAGTTCTTCTTTGCTGACCTATATGCAAGGTCCAGTTGTACGTATTGTTTCAACAACCTTATTTAGATCTTGTCTTCTGAGCCATTAAATTGCAAAACAAAAGCAGACTTTCTTTTATATGTGCTTAGTCATGCTTCCTTCAGCCCTAATCCATGTCCATTTTCCGCAGATGCAAAGCCATGATGAATAGAAAATGCCCATTAGTATCCCCCAGAAATAGGTTACAAATACAGACTATTCTACGCATGACATTATTGGCAACCTTAAAAAGAAGTTCAGAGTTTAAAAAGCTACTGAGTAAAAAAAGAACTCTAGCTTTGCTCTTTCAGCCTTCCATGGGAAGACATTTATTTTTATATCAGGAAACAATTTAATGTATTCTCAGAGGCTGTCCAAATACATACTGAAGTTCTGGTTTTCCATATTGTCTTCCTGTACATTTCATCCATTGTATACAATGCTTTGAACTACATTCTCTACATCAATATGATTTAAAATAGATTGTGTTACCAAGCAGCCATTTTTTAAAACTTATTTTTCCCCAAAATTCAGTTTATAAGCATGGTCCAACATAAAGTTATTATGAAGTTGAGTTGCTCGATTAAAATATACATTCAGGATTGTTTCTTACATTTTCATTTTGAAAAAGCACACTAAAGTGTAATTTGGACAATAAAAGATCATTTTAATTAAGACATTTTCTGACCATTCTCAACAGAAATCTTGAATACTGCGGTCCTCTATTATTTGGCAAGTTGTTAATTGAAAAGTAACTTGTGTGTAAAATGAAAAAAAAAGGTAAAGCCTTATTTCAATTGTTATTCAACAGATTGATCACACATTACAAGGGGAAAAATTGCTAAGCAAAACATATTGAACATCTGTCTCAAAAGTGTTTAAATCAATTGGAAAAAGCAAAGTTTATTTGACTTGTAGTTACAATCTAATTCTATTCAGACATTTTCTACAGGCTAAGTAATTAAAATTAATCACTGATTAATGCTTTAATTGATAACAAATTAAGACATTCTTCAATTTTCTATGAGCGCAATTCAATATTATTTAACGAAGCAGAATTAGTCTCATCCTTATTTGACACTTATATAGAAAGTCATCATTTCAGAATGCATCTCAAGACCTAGAGACATCTACTAACAGTTAATGAATGATTGCCTTGACTTCTTTTTGACTTCTCCATGAGCCTCGTTTAAAGGATTTATTTTATATTCAGAGTTAGTTTGCTTTGGCTAATAAATGGGAGACACTTGGGAACAAAGTTTTGATTTCAGATAAAAAAAATTACACCAGGAACCCCAGCCACCATAACTTGTAAAGACAACAATGTGTATAAGTTGGTTGCTATGGTTAGGGTTAAGTCTTGGAAAACCCAAATTCAACTCAGCTAGTTAGCACAAAGGATAACCTTAGGTGAATCACTATTTCTCATTCCAATCTACAGTGTAAAGAAGTTATAAGAATAAAGTAAGAGTTGCCTTACTGTCTAATGTCATTGCTTTTCAGAAGAAAGGTAGGTAGGTAGATAGTTTACTTTACTTTATTGTCATTGCACCTCATACAACAAAATCAAACACCATCTTCAGTGCACATCATGACCATGAAAATAAACACAAACACACATCCTTCACCCTTCACATGTTCAACTGGAAACCCCCGACACCACACCAACACTGCACTATACAGCTGAATTCAAAAGAGCTACTGCCCTGGATTAGAAGCTGTTTTTCAGCCTATTTGTCCTTGTTTTTATTATTCTGTACCATCTGCCAGATGGGAATAGTTCAAAAAAAAAGGGTTCCCAGGATGAGATGGATCTTTGAGAATGTTTTGAACTTTCTTAAGGCAGCGGGAGCTATAAAGCTCTTCCAAAGAGGGGAGAGGGCAACCAAGGATCCTCTGGGCAATGACATTAACCTTCTGGAGTGCTTTCCTATCTGCCACTGTGCAATTGGCAAACCATATAGAGGTGCAGTATGTTAAAATGCTCTCTATGGTGCAGCAGTAGAAGATTACCAGCAGTTTTTCATTCAGTTGTCGTTTTCTGAGAAGTCTCAAGTAGTATAATCTCTGCTGAACCCTTTTGACCAGGGCTGCAATGTGGGCACCCCAAGTCAGGTCCTCTTTTAGGGTAATGCCCAGAAACTTAAAACTGGCCACTTGCTCCACTCAGTCTCCATTGATAAGCAAGGGCTGGATGTCTGATGTGTTCCTTCTATAATCCACTATGAGCTCCTTGGTCTTATTGGTGTTGAGGACCAAGTTGTTGTCTCCACAGGTAGGTAGGTAGGTAGGTAGGTAGGTAGGTAGGTAGGTAAGTAGATAGATAGATAGATAGATAGATAGATAGATAGATAGACAGACAGACAGACAGACAGACAGACAGACAGACAGACAGACAACAAATTATATACCCTAACTAAATACAAAATATTAGGAAATGTTAATGTAAAAGCTAGTGGAAGAAATGTAAGTTCATTTTTAATTGTATAAAATCTTGCTATGGAAAATCTAAATTCTGAATTTAAATGTCAACTCGTAAAGCATTCCTGTGCCTGTTTTAACGTTGCCATAAACAGGAGGGCGGGAAACCTGAAGGAGCAGTATGGCAATTAAAACCAGAAGTACATTCCATGCTTATCTTACCAAGTTTGTAGCCTAAGCTACCAGATCTTCTGCCCCATGAAAATCTTTCATTGGAGAATATGATTTATGACACCCAGACCATGAATGTGCTTTGCTGGAGAATCTGATTTATGACACACCCAGGGGGGAGAGTGGAAACAGGGTCATAGGTGACCATAAATTATGTGTGGCAGAGTTGGCTTCATATGGGTCAGCGCCGACATGTTGATCCTAATAAATCTTTTGGATTCTTTTGAAGCTTGGCTCAAGGCTCATGATTTAATTAGGGCAATCGCAGGAACTCTGACAGCAGAATTTTCTCAGCCAATATACAGATAAACAGCCACATTCATTGATTGGCATGAATGTGTCAAGTGAGGTTTTTTCCCAAGGAAAAGCTGTAATGAACACTATTTCAGTAGAGCTCATGACATTTTGTAGGTAGAGATGACAAGTTCTTATACATTTCATTGCTCTGAGACTCAATGCTCTTAAGCTTCTTGTCTTATTAAACTGACTCTAACTCATTCTTTTCTCCAATTTGCACATCTTGATTCTAGTAGAAAAATGGATACAAGGCAAGGAACATTTAACAATATATATGCCTGTGTATAGTATGTAGTCTTAATTGCTCTAATGCACTAATTTTTATTCGTTGGTGAATATTTTAAAATGAAGGGAGTTTAAAAGATTAAATAATCAAACATCTCCAGCTACCCACAAAAGGGGACAACAGTTTTACCTCTGCTGACATTGGAGGTGCCATAGGAGGCTTATTTCTGTTTCTGTTCTATATTCGTGCTATTAAAAACTCAAGCAAATAAAATTTTCTAGCCTATCAACCACACAAAACAATTAAAAACAAAATTGTAGAGGAACCATTAATTGATATATCTTGATAAGAGGCAACATTCTATTTATTTATCTATTTATCAGTCTGAATGCTGATTCAGTCATAAACTGATTCATTCTCTATTGTGTCTGAAATGGTATAGGGTTTCCTCCCTGAGCAGGCTGTTGGACTACAAGACCTCCAACTCTGTTATTCTGTTATCTTAAATAGAGCTTAACGTCTGATGACCGCATGGGACCCTTCTTGTCATTTTAGAAAGAATAATAATGAGGATGCTGCTTTTTTTTTTGAACTTCCTGGTTTGTTTGTTTTATTTTTGGAAACCTGGATTTTCTTCTCAAATACTGTTTTTGTTACTCGTGTTATAATGTTATCCTAATGCGTACATGTTTAACTGCAACTTTCCTCAGTATAAACTTTGTAGCATGCAACACAGACATATAACCGCCATTCAAAATTCAGAGAAAGATGCCAGGAAAACTTCCTTTTCTTCCTTTAAGTAATCCAAGAAATGCAGACTGGGTAGATTTTTTGGGTTAAAAAGCAGATCAATTTTTCTTTTTTTCCCACTTACTTGAGAAATAAAGTTGACAAAAAGGCTTATATTTATAATTTCTACTTGAATATATATGTCAAGAGTCTCACTAACAAAAGACCATAAAATCAAACTTTGTCATATTTTGAATGATTTAAGTGACAGAATTTCTTATCTGTTTAAATTCTTCCTTATTTGGCAAAAATTATGGCCTATGTAGCATGATCATGTGATCAAAATTCAGATGCTTGCCCATTGGCTCATATTTATAACCATTGGTATGTCCCAAGGTCATGTGATCTCTCTCTTTTTTTTAACAAACTTTATTCAGTTTTTCACATTAAAAACAAAAATCTCTTTTTAGTGGACAACATATTTCCGGGTCATCACCTTTACATACAAATATGACAGCAATTATACATTGATATATGCATACTTAATTCTATTATTACCTTTTCCATTCCAAATTTTCAGTAAGGAGAGAAACAAACACATTAATTCTAGCCTCTTTCATTAATTTCATTCGAAACATCTTTTTGTTTCATTTCAATTATTTCAAATATAATCCTTTAGTATTTGTTTTTAAACATAAAGATAAACAATATGTGTTTGCCTAATAACAATAATAATAGTTTAATTCTAAATTATTTCATTAATCTCAATCGAAACATCTTTTTATTTCATTTCAATTATTTCAAATATAATTCTTAATATTTATTTTAAAAATAAAAATAAACAATATATATTTGCCTAATAGTAGTAATAATGAAGTTACCAATGTCTCTCCTTGCTTTTAATAATCTATATTAAATTTATTAATTTAGCTGGTTCTTTAATCTGTCATATTCCCTTTCCATTACACATTTTTTTTATGAATTCTACATTAATACAAATTTTAACACACACACACAAAAAGAAAAAAGAACAAGTATAGGTTTCCCCTCTTTTACTATTTTGAGTGTGACACCTTAATGATTAGAATATACCTTTATTCCCTCATCTTAATTCCTGATAAACCATTAATCATTACATCTTTTCAATTAGATTCCACAGCATATTTTCCCCCCTTTAATAAGAGTTATCAGTATCTATATTACCCTATTTTCTAAATATTTTTAATTGCAGAAATATTCTTATTACCTCTTGTCACCCTGCAGAATCCCCTTTTTAATTCATCAACCATTATCTCTGAAAAAACAATTTCTTTTCAACATTTTACTAGTTCTGTGTTTCTTTCTTTCACATGCCTGCTTCTTACTGCTTCTCCTCCCCCTCTTTTCCCCATATCTTTTCTCATTCCAGTTTATATCCTTCTCTTTCTTAATAGCTTCCTTTCCCCTTTTCTGCTGAATCTTCCTGCCTTTCCTAACTTCACAGGTATTCCCTCTTTTAATTGCCTTCTTAAAACTCAACTTTTTAACCTTCCTTCTTTCCCCACTTCTTTGTAGCATTCTTTGTGTTAATTGTCTATTTAAAATGTCTTCTCCTTGAGTCGATTCCTCCTCTGAAAATCTTTCTTTTTGTTCTTCAATCGCCATTTCCATTTTTTCTAGCACAGAGCAAAGTGATTCGCCTCTTTCCTGTAGTAATTCTCTCATGTTTTTAAGTTCCATTTTTAATTCCCGAAGAGGTATCATCATTCTTATATTTTGTGATCATTAAAGTCCACAAAAAGAAACCACTTTTACTTTCCTTCTTTCTTCTTTCAGTTTTTTAAGGTTCTCAGTTATTCCAGTCCAGAGTTGATAACAAAAATGTCAATCAGTCCCACAAACAATCTTTCCTTGCTTTTTCCTTTATTCTGGTTCTGCTTTCACTTTGTAAAGTTCTTACTTTTTTTCAATATTTCTGTAATGTTATATCCACACCCGTTCATTCAAAAACAGGATGCTTTCCCTTTTATTTGAACCAAATTTTTATCAAAAGGTAACACTCTCCATTATACAAAGTCTTCACCTTTTTCCCCTATTTTTTTTTATTTAAGGTTTTTTGAACCTCAATATTCCAGCACAGTCCAGTCTCCAATTTGTAAACTTTCTTATTATTATTCTTTGACAATCTTAAGTCCAGCTTTAGTTTTATACTTGTTTATTCCCAAATTATTTTAGTCCAATTTTATTAAATCTTTAATTCCAGCTTCTTCCTTTCCTGGTTCGAAGCCCCATTTAGCTGTCAAAAATATATTTTTTTTCTCTGTCCCTTTGTAATTTCGCTGCTCACTTTTCTTTTCTTAAAAATTCTATGTTACCTTAATCCCGGGGTACTTTTGTTTAGTTATATTGCCCAGTTGTCCCGGTTCAGATGTTATCCACCTCTTTCTTCCCTCCTGCACAAATCTTAGTTGAACTGAGACCACCGCTGTAGTCATCTTCGGGAGGAAAAAACAACGAAGCCTGGGGTGGGGAGATGCTGCTGCCCATAGTCAGGCTTGCTGCTTCCTCTTACTCTGCTGCCCCTCCAAGGCAGTTTCAGCCCCTAATCAAAATGATTGGGGCTCTCCGACGAAAGAGCACGAACGATAGCCATAGAGAGTTGCGGTCTACCATCCGTCGGCGAGGAGGCTCCGCCTTCTTCATAAGGTCATGTGATCTCTTTTGTGACCTTCTTTCTCATAGAGGGAGAAATTTTCAATGCAGGAAAACTAAAAATTCTACCTGGTGCAGTTC
Source organism: Pseudonaja textilis (assembly GCF_900518735.1). The sequence continues at coordinate 1,360,182 of NW_020769406.1, forward strand.
AGAATGCTTGTATTTATAATTATCTTTCTCCTTTGTCGTAAGCCATGCTGGCTAATATCTTGCCTCTCTACATTTACTCTGCCAATACTGGGCACTGTGAACTTAATTTGTAGTTTTTCATTCCAAGTTATCCGACACCTTGCAACTTGGAAGCTAGTCTGGGCCCATGACTCTGTGAATATCTGATGTCAGTGGGAGGCCTTATTAGAGAATATGATCCTGAAAATGAACAGAAAGCGGAAAGAATACTAAATAATTAAACATCAAATATCCCTTTAAAAACCCAACTCTTCAATAATATTGTTGTATTGGATGTAGAGTATGTTAAGAGCCCAGCTCTTAACAAATGCTAACAAGACATTCATCCATTTATGACACTTGACAGATTAATTTTACTTTTGGGATTGCATTCATCCACAATGTTACAGAAAATTTTCTTGAAACTTTAGTAGATCTATCATCATTCAGTAGTCTAATGAATAGTATTCAACTATTGCTAATCTATTGATTCCTAAATTGCATGGCTGTAATTCATTCTTTCTGATAATTAACTTAATTGAATTTATAATTTTAAAATTATAATTAAACCTGTACATTCACTTCCCTGCATGTATTCAACAAATCCACTCCTTAGGACTTTTTAAAAAAAATTCTTCCTTTAGTTACACAAATTCCTTCCTTCCTTTCCTTCTTTCCTTCCTTCTGGACATATTTAATTTGTAAGCCCAGGCAAAGCCCAGTTTTACAGCAAGAAGGTTCATTCATGCTAATCTGTGAAAGTTCAGAGTTTTTAGCTACATATGTTATCATCCAAAATATGGGATTGTGGTTCTAAGATACCTGAAAATGCCTGAGGGCTAGTCAAACTAAGTAGTGAAATCTTCATTTTGCCTATTTAGTCTAAAAGTAGTCAATGTTCTTCAGTGTACCATCTTTTTAATTCTGCCCATATATAGTCCTTCTGGCAAGGAAAATCTTCTGTAGAGGCCTTGATTTTATGAACAAGGGAAATACAGATAGACATACAGGGATTTTTTTCACCATTAAACTTTTTATCATTCCACATCAAACTCTGTGATATCATGCTGCAGCTTCAATGACAGTTAATATCCAGGATAGGGTACATCATTAGTTTCACATTTCAAGTTCTCCCTGTAGGTGGAATTGGATGATCTGTGCCTGTTGCTCACATTAATGCTTTTTCAAACTGATAGGAGTTTGAGCCCAAATTGTAAAGTAATTATGCTACGTGACTAGAAGTGGGGCAGGATCTGGCAATGACATGAAATTGTGTTCAGCAGACTTTCTGCACCTGCAGGCTGATTAAATTTGTCTTCTCCATTTGCTGTAAGAATGAATCATGGAAACATAATTTGCTCCAATGAGAAGAAATAATTAATGAGATACAGTGGACCATATAAGTGCTCCACATTTCGGTGCAGATTTGGAAGAAGCCAGGAGAGAAACTAGTATACAGGTAGACCTTGACTTACAACTGTTCATTTAGTGATCATTCAAAATTACAACGACACTGAAAAAAGTGACTTATGACTGCTTTTCACACTTAAAATCACTGCAGCATCCCCATGGTCACATGATTAAAATTCAGATGCTTGGGAACTGGTTCATATTTAGGATGATTGCAGTGTCCCAGAGTCACGTAGTCACCTTTTGCGATCTTCTGACAAGAAAAGTCAGTGGGGAAGCCATATTCACTTAACAATCATGTTACTAATTTAACAACGGCAGTGATTCACTTAACAACTGTGGCAAGAAAAGTTGTAAAATAAGGCAAGCCTCACAAATGTCTCACTGAACAACATAAATTTTGGGGCCAATTGTGGTCCTAAGTAAAGGACTACACTTCATGAAGACCATTGCATGTTCATGAAAAAAAATGTGCTATGTGTATAGGCTTATGCATATACAAAACTCACATGTTTTACTGATGGTTTGTATCCTTATATTATTCCTACAGTGATTTATCATACTGGTCTGAAATACACTACTACTTAGAGATTGGCATAGATAAACTGAATCTGTCTATACAGCATTATTCATTTATTTATTTATCCATATTTAGAGGCCATGTGATTCCTTAATGATGTAGGATGACTTACAAATAAAAAAGAATAACATATACAGATACAAATTTATAAAAGGACTTTGGCCCATCAGAAAAACATCTCACCTAATCATCTGATCTATGTAGCAAATATAATGAAAGGAGGCCCGCAACTACTCTATCCCAAACCTGGGAGAATAACCAAGTTATTCTTAATGTCACAAGGATTATTATTACCTTTATTGTCAGATCATGTGTACAGTGAGATTGGCTGAGTCTCCCTTCGTGCACAGGAGCCACATGAATTCCTTTAGTTGTCAGGTGAAGATGTATTATTGCACTCCTCCAAAATGACATTGTCTAATTGACAGGATCTAGAACACTTTGGCATTTTGCCTTTTTTTTTTGTTCGGCACAGATGTAATGGATTCTGAGAATAACCTTGGGAGATAGGAGAAGCTGGAGTTGCAGCCCAGGTAATAACCTGATGGACATTCAATTGAAATCAGCTACAGAGATGGAAACAGCATCACCACAAAGCAGTTGCTGGTCCCAAAAGATGTTGTAGTCAACATTAATGAAAGCCATTGAGAAATGAAAGAGCACTAAGATAGATACATCTCTCCTATTCTGACTCTGAACAGATACTCAACATGCAAGACCAAAGCTATCTCTCTACTAAATCTAATCCTGAAACCAGATCATAATGGGTTCAGATTCCTTCAGGCTCTCTGGAAGTTGAAGTCTGACCATCTTTACTAAGAAGGTTGGAGATTGGATTATAATTGCTCATGACAATTGAGTCCAGAAATGTTTTCTTGAGGAAAGGGTACATCACGCCCTTCTTTCAAGGCCAAAGGGATCACCATCTCACTAAAGAAAGCCAACACTGGTGAAGAGACATAGCCATATATCATTTCCTGAGCAGCTTTATCAATCCAGGAATATGGTTTGCTCTCACTGTGTTTTATTATCCTGATTTAAAAAAACAAAAAATAACGGGGCAGAGGACTGCCCATTTATCAGGGAAGAGAGCTTTTAAAAATGTGTGTTTTATCTTAAGTTCTTTCTTTATTTATTTATTTTAACAGGAAAAATATCCTTAGCCCATCCACAGACAAAGTTTTTTGGAATAATCTGAAAAACATTTCTTTCACAAGATCTTTTATAAATATCTTTGGCTTGTTCGACATGTAAGTATTAAGATATACATAATCCAATCCTATAGATTTTTTCCCCCTCATAAATATTTAGAGGATTTGCTATGTAGGAAGCAAGGATAAGGAGTACAATTTTACTGTTGGTACATTATGACTATTGAAGTTTCATTTCTAAGAGTAAAAGGCCTTTGTTTCTTTTGGTGTAGTTTGTTCAAAATCCTAATGACTAGACAAGCCTCATTAGGTTGAAGTTTTGAGAAACAAGAGTTTTAAAAAAAATTAATTGTGTTGCAGAAAAGCAAATAAATCTTTTTTATTATTTTTATTTTTAATACAGTTTTAGATCTGGATAATGGATAATAAAGACAAGGTTTTCTGTAACATGTCCACTGTGACATACCGTGTAAGTCAAGTGGAACAAGTTGATTTTGCAACCAATCTTGTCACTTACAATTATAGTCAGTTATTCTGCTACTTCTCCCTTGCTGCTAGACGGAAAACGTCTACAGGCTTAAATGGCCTTCATGTTCTAACAGACAGCTCATTCTTGAAGACATCAAGCAGAAACCAAAAGCCTAAAAAAGAAATAATCCAAGCAATGCTTCCAATACTTTTTTAAAAACAATTATTATAGAGAACAATGTCTTAAAGCAGAAAACAAGTGTCTGACCTAAGAAACACAGACCCTTGCCCTTGGTTTATTTCTCATTCTGTATTTTTAAAAATTATTGCAGTATGTTATTTTGATTTGAGCTTATGCACCAAAGACAAATTCCTTGTGAGCCCAATTACACTTGGCCAATAAAGAATTCTATTCTATTCTATTCTATTCTATTCTATTCTATTCTATTCTATTCTATTCTATTCTGTTCTGTTCTGTTCTGTTCTGTTCTGTTCTGTTCTGTTCTGTT
>NW_020769406.1:1364327-1379832 GCF_900518735.1 Pseudonaja textilis
TTCTGTTCTGTTCTGTTCTGTTCTGTTCTGTTCTGTTCTGTTCTGTTCTATTCCATTCCATTCCATTCCATTCCATTTAATGTAAAAAAACTCCTACCTTTACCCTCACATAAATATGTACCTAAAATAATTTTACCTACTTCACAAAGTATAGTATCCAAGATGGTTTCCAGCATCTTCCTAAAAGTGTATACACAGTGATAATAACAGTAACAAGTACAAATAGTAACAGCAGTACTAGCAATGCCAATAGCAATATAATATCTCCATAAAAACCATGGTGGTGCAGCGGTTAGAATGTAGTACCGCAGACTATTTCTGCTGACTGCCAGGTTCTCACCAGGTTCAGGGTTGACTCAGCCTTCCATCCTTCCATAAAATGAAAACCCAGATTGTCGGGGGCAATATGCTGACTCTGTAAACTGCTTAGAGGGCTTTAAAGCACCGTGAAGCAGTATATAAGTCTAAGTACTATGGCTATCAAGTCTTTAAACCAGCATTCCCTAACTTTTTCAGGACTAGTAGCAGCACTGATGGTGGTGGGGATGGTTTCATAGTTGCCACCTAATCCTGTTCATGTGCAAATGACACTTCATGCACTCACCCATCACTTGCATGACCCAGTTCCCAATGGTCTGTGGACCGGGAGTTGGGAACCCCTACTTTAAACACCCATCAAAAGGCACTAAAACATAAGGAAGTTTAATCAGATGGTTTTCATATAAGTCAATCACTGACCTGTTCTTCCTGATCCATACCACACCTGGAAGCAAAGACTTGTGCAATCAACATTGATCACACTCAGTCTGCTGAATGTATTCCGTAGGATTCTTAGTGTTCTGTGAATTTGCTTGTTTTCTTGCAGAAGTTTCATTACTCAGCTGGGTACATTAGTACATTAGTACTAGAAGGGATTAGCCCTTGCTCTCTGTTTATATACAAATGGCTTGTCATGTCAGTGTTCATGATGCAGGAATGACCAACTCAGACAAACAATAAGACAATAAACAACCGCCTAGTGAAGGAATCACCAAGAAGACTCCCATCAACACCGAAGGGCAAGTCCCTTATATATAAACAGAGCACACACTACTCCCTTTGAGCACTGATAATGTTACCATGTTGGGGAATGAAATGTCTGCAAGAAAACAACCAAGCTCAGAGAACCCCAAGAGCCCCACATTCAAACCTGAGCTACAAATGTTATCTTCTGTTAGAATGTGTTTTGTAGATTGCTCCCTTATTCTGAATGCAGTTAGAAGAGGGGAGGCTGTTTGCATGTCACAAAGTGTAGGACTTCCTTGAAACTTTTATGGCATCACTTTGAGAAAACCACATGAGACAATATTAAATTACAGCTTTCTAAATGAAAAGGAAATTAGTGTTTGAAATTAAAGGCTTCAAACAGTGGCGGTATGCTACCGGCACAGCCCTGTTTGGCCGAACCGGTAGTAAAAATCACTACCAGTTGAACCAGTAGTAAAAAAAAAAAAAAAAGCCTTTGATCAGCTGAGAGGAGGAGAAAAAGCCGCCTACAATCAGCTGAGAGGATAAAAGACCAAAAAGCGCATGGATGGGTGGGAGGTTTGGTCCTAGATTTTCATTTCTTCATCCTCTCAGCTGATTCGCTTGTTAGGGATGCGTGCATTGGGGCGCATGCACACACACGCACGCACGCAATCACCCACCAAACTGGTAGCGACTAAGGCAGGATCCCACTACTGGCTTCAAACTGAAAACCTAAAAAGGCTTTTCTCAAAGATCTACCCTGCTCCTTCCATTACTAATAGACTAGAACAGCACAAGATTTTAGAAACCCTTAAGAGCCTCTATATTTTATTCCCATGTTGTAGACTTTACCCACTTCTTCAACAAATGCATTTTAGCTTTTATGTTTACCTTTACGCTTCTATGCATTTTAAAAATGGGTTTCCAGTAAAGTTTTCAGGTAAATCTCTCTTCCCCGCCACCCCCAACAACAATGGATCCATCTCCTGCTTCCGCAAAGCAACCTAACATGCAAATGATTAAAAAAAAAAGCAGCACCAATCGCTAAAACACTTAAAATAAGTTGATGGATCTTATATTTCACTTTGAAATTATATGAACTGCATATTAGGTAATTATCTGTACAGTTGAAACCTGCTGAGAATAGAGGTTTTAAAAAATGTGTAAAAGCAACTCAGTGGTAATTCTAAAAGACACTTTTTTCTAAGGCTGTCAACTAAACTTTACAATGATGACACCCACAATAATCACATCAGCTGCCAGAAATATTTCCCCCCCAAGTTTTATTCCAGAGAGTCCTGATTAAGTAAAATATTGTGCTTATTACTTTTGAATGAGTGCTGTGGCTCAGGCTGGGAAGAGAATTACTTCCATCACTGCCATTTCAATCATCTTGTATAGTAATATCAACCTAAACTAGTAGACAATCACGAGGTGTCCAGACTGGTGAGTGACATAATGCATTCTCATCCTTGAAACCTCAATTTCAAGAAAGGGAATTGTGGGAAGAATTCCACAATATGGCACTAAGAAGAATTCTGGGTCTTGCAGTGGAAAAAAAGTACAGGTAGCCCTGGGATTACATCCATTTGTTTAGTGACTGTTCAAAGTTACATCAGCACCGAAAAAAATGACTTAGGATTCCACACCTACAATCATTGCCACATCCCCATGGTCACATGATTAATATTTGGACACTTGGCAACTGGCATGTCTTTATGCAATTGCAGTGTCCTGAGGTCATGTGATCTCCTTTTGTGCACTTCTAACAACGGGGAAGTCAAATTTACTTAAAAATGTGTTACTAACTTAATTGCACGGATTTACTTAACTGTGGCAAGAAAGATCATAAAATGGAACAAAACTCACTTAACTACTGTCTTACTTAGCAACAGAAATGTTGAGCTCATTGAGGTCGTAAGTCAAAGACTACCCATATGACATTATTGTAAATCTAGAGACAGAACATCTAGAGTGGGACTAGAATAGAATAGAATTCTTTATTGGCCAAGTGGGATTGGACACACAAGGAATTTGTCTCTGGTGCATAAGCTCTCAGTGTACATACAAGCAACAAATGATAAATCACGATCATAATCATAAAATAGAATCAACTTGCCATTGATGCTTTTCCCTTATTAGAAAGCTGCCTCTTATAGGGATTCAAAACAATTTGGCCTGGCTTTTGTCTTCAGCTCCCACTGGACTCTGCAGCTGGGTGAATACTAACCTCAAATAAAATCCGCTGGAATCAATTTCTTCTTGGTCAAATATGAAGTGAGAAGAAATGCCATCTCTGAAAAAGAAAGTTCATTTTACTTATTTTCACAATGCTTGAGTCTTCTGGCAACAGATTTTAAGTAGATACTAATCAGCAATATAAATTTTGAATTGAAGAATATAGAAAGGTAAGCCGAAAGCAGAAAGGAATGAAGGAAAAAAAAGTAATAAAAAGTGACTTCCAATATCCTTAACAGAAGTTATAAGCACATTTATATTTTACCTCCTCTCTCTAAGGATGCCTCATAATTTTCTTCTCTCCGTAATCTATGCTTTCTAATAATCAAAACCATAAATCATGAGTTCATTTTTTCCCTATTTTCTGCAAAAAGTCCATAAGCGGTTTCCAGCCACTAATAAATAAAGTTGTTGAGTTTTCTGTAAGCAAACAAGTTAATTTTGCTACCTCTACTGCTTCTGTCATTTTCACCAACCATTCCTACATTTGGGGTATTTCAAAGTCGTTCCATTTTTTATGCGTAATCTTATACTGGTGATTATATTTAAAAATATCTTCCAGGGCTCTTTTCTAATGGTCCATTAGTCACAGCAAAAAGAAAAAAAAGTTCTGGTTTCAGTTCAATATTAATCTTTGAAACTCTTTGAATCATTGTATGTATTTAAATACATATCTTTCTCGATTTTTTTTATAGGTCCACCAGGCATGAACTTGCAGATTGTCCATATTTCCAACATAAATTTTAAGTACCTTTATGCATTCTATATTTTTTTTCTGGAATTCTATGCCAAGGGTATGTCATTTTATAAAAATTCTCTTTTCAATTATAACATGGTCTGAATTTCATTCCTTTCAACCAGATGTTTTTCCACTGTTCTAACAATGTGTTACGATCAAAGTTCTTAGCCCATTTTATCACACACTTTCATTTAGTCTTCTTTTACTTCAAATTTCAGCAAGAATTTATACTTTTTAGCATTTTATATGTTCATCATTTATGTCTAGTTCAGCTTCAGATTGTGTCATGTGCTACTTAATGTTCCATTATCTGTCTTAAATCTTTCTTTTAAATGTACATAGAAAATCCATTGAAAACTAAAACCCACCACAACCAATTGCTCTCTTGGCTTCAAATTATATAGTCCATGTTCTTTTTCTAAGAACTCTCAATAGTTTAACCATATCTCTTTACCTGTTGTTTCTTTCTTTTAAAACGCTTCTTGTGTAAAGAGCCCAGAAATACATTTTCAGGTCTAGTCTGGGTTAATATCTACACAAAACACCAAAGCAAATTAGCCAAGGTTCATCACACAACTTCAGAACAAAACCTGATAATGCTAAACAATTTGACCACGTGATATGTATTTGTTTTTGTAATGATGGGGTATATAACATTTATATTATAATCCTGGCACATGATATAACTTTAGAACAATCTCACACAAAATATACATAAATAGTATAAAAGCAAAAAAAAAAAAAAAGTAGACATCGGGAAAAATAATACAACTTCCACTAATTCACACAAAGGTAAAGTGGAGAAGAGGGAAGAACTTTCAGACTTGCAAAATTCTGTTCTTATAGTTCTTACAGTCAAAGTAGTTTTAGATCTAAATGACATTGGTTCTTAGTCTTCTCCAACTTACAGCACTGACGCTGGCTGAGAGAGAAAAGATGAGCTCAGTCTTCAGGAAGTAGTCACTTGTTCATCTGCTGCCTCCAACTTTCTTCAGGCATTTTGAGAAGATGTTTCCACATGAGGATCTTCTGAAGGGCAAAGAACTCCCTGAGAAACATCAGCTCTGATACATCCAAGCTCTGAATGAAACAATAAATGAGAAAAAAAAATTGTTATTTTCCTAGAATCTGAAGGAACAAACTCTGCCAAGCAAGTAATGTCTTCTGAGACAAAGGAATCAGGTCCTTTCAACTTTCCTTCTTCAACTTTGGCCACGTGATCTCATCTCTTACACTTTGGAGCCCCTCTGAGTTGCCACAAGGTACTTTCTTTATTCAAGGTTGAGACATATAAACTGAACTCAGTTTAAGCCCAGCCAAATGAAGCAACTGTAATGAGGAGAATGCCTGAAGCATGATAGGACTGCTGGCTTGTGAGATGACAGGCAACAGATAACATCTTGCTGCTGTTGCACATTTTGTCTATACAAATTAGACAAGACAAACCTTGTCTCTTGGGATACGCAGGTGTGCCTGGCCTGCTTCTGGGCCCAGTGTAGAACATCTCGGGCCAGGTGGTCAGAAGGTGCAAATCAATACGGCTTGATAAAGCTCTGCCTCCCGAAAAAACAGCTGACAGCCTGGCCTTTTCTCTTTAAATGAGACCCTCCTTTGGAAACAGGCAAATGCAGGTGAATGCAGATGGTCCTGCAGGCCAAACTGAAAGCAAAGCAGAGAAAGGGGGCGGGGAGTCTATTAGCCAGAGAAAAGAGGCATGCAGCTTTTTTGCAACTCATTTATAAGCGCCTTTGAAACTGAGGGTTTTTTTATTTCCAGTTGGGTGTAATAGAGAAAGAGAAAACATTTTGCAAAAAAGCTCTAAAGCCTCTCCTTGCCACTTCCCATTCTATAACAATGATGAATCGTATCTTTCAAATCAGTTTGACATTACCTTTATCACTTGCAAATCCAGGAACAGACTCTCATTATTTCTTTGCTCCCGGGGCAAAAAAAAAAAAACTACTTAGAAGAAATGCTGTTATAACTACACAAGATGTAGCAATAAACTACTTGCTCAACTGCAAGACCACTGGAGTGTTATATTATTTATATATTTATTTTTAAAATCACGCCCTGACAGCTTAAAAACATATCGGCTAATGCCAATATGCTGAAAAAAAATCATTTTTCTTCCTGTTTTGTTTGACCTTTTCCCTTTCTTGGTTTATCTTTTTCCATGGCTCCAGGAGCATCCAAAATATTGAAGTGGGTCCCGATTTGAGAAAGACTTGTCAGCCTATTCACCCAATCAAATCCATAAATGGGAGTGGGGCTCATTTTGATGTAGCCGATTTAATCGGGTGATTCGAACGCACTTCACAACCTTCACAACGGTTGCAAACTGCACTTTACAATCTGATGGCTTTCCTGATGCTTCTGGGATTGTTTGTTTGTTTATGTACATACTGGTGGGAATCCTCCTCCCCAAAGAATGAGATATCTTGGGAAATATTTTTTAAAAGGCAGGATAGAATAATCCCCCTAAATGAGAAATGGGAAAAATCTTAAGGGAGGCAGAAACTAGCCTCAGGTTCCCTGCCCCAAGCAGAAACTAAGGAGGCCAGCTTTTAGAAATGCAGATTTGGTAATCCATTCAGAAACACTGGGTCAAGACAGAAACTCAGATAAGCAGCAAGGAAAAAGGTTGACAAAATTAGTTCAGACAAACACCTAGGATTTGCATCTCCCCTTTTGCCTATAGAGCCAGCCATGACCTCTACATGACCCCATAGAATCCAGAAGGCATAAATACCCACCCACTCCCAACTCCATTTTGTCAGCTGCACCAGAAACACAAACCCTGGTGGTTCTGTTCACCTTCTTCCCAATCAGCCTCCAGCCTCCATTTTGTTTCCAGCTCCTCTCACCCTGCTTGGAGTTGGACCTGGATATTTCTTCCAACAAACGTTTATTGAATTTATTTGCTGCTGGTCCTGCCACAAGGTGACTCTTGCATTTTGTGATTATTTCAGGGTACGTACATCATTCCAGTTTTACTTTCACCATTGATAATGCCTAGTGGTGTGATGGCCACTTGTGATGGACACTGTGACACTGACAGAAAGGACTAGCATAGTAATTCACATCTCAATAATCTCTCGGCCTACCAGAGATCTTTTAGAATACTGTTAAGAGCACTTTGCAATGTGATCTTAATAGTAATGAGGCCAAGCACAAGGCTGAACTCCACTCTCTGTAGAGCTAATGTAACTTCATACTTCCATACAAGTATGTACTGCATAGAACCAGCAAGCATTAGAGTGCATAACATTAGACATGTCACTGGAAGGCAACACCACAAACTATATCTCACTCTGCAGAGCCAACCAAAAGGATGCCATCTTTTTTTTTTCATTAAACATAAGCTAAAATTCCATTTCTGTTTTAATAAATATAATTTGCTTGCCAGCATATAAAATATTATATGATATATTTGTTTGATTGTCAATACAGCCCTTTAAAAAAAACTTAGGATTTTCTATAACATCACTCTGAAAATCATGTTTGTGTCCTTATGCATGTTGGCTCTCTGTATATTTATTGCATTTACCAAGTAATTATGTTGGAACTGTCACTCAGGGCTGTCATTGTTTTGATAGTTTCATTGGATTTATATTCATTATTTTCAATCTGCTATATGTCTGACCTGGATTTGATTGTCGCCTGTTGACTCATTATTTAAATTAACTGGTAGAGCCCCATCGGGCATTTTGCTTTGAATCAAGCAGCTTACAAATTCTTCCAGTCCAATTAACTGTTTACAATAAAACTCAGAGTTATTTATGTAGTTATCCATTGTAAATTATGTTTAGTTTGGGCTTTTTAAAACCAGTTTCTAGCTCCTGTAAAATCATGGCTTAATTTATAGAGGTTGTAATAATGTAAACATTTTAACACATCTATTTTTGAAGAGGCTGTGCACAAGATGTTCCAAGAATGCATTTAGGAGTAAAAAAAAAAAATGTTCACACAGAATGCTATGAATATTATGAATACTCACCATGAACTTGGAATCCTCGATTTAAAATGTATGTCATCAGATCTTTGTAGAGATTACATCCCTGTGCAGTTACCTAAGGGTGCACACCACTCAATTTAATGAGATTTATTCAAAGGAGAGAGTAGAAATTATCTTCAGACAAATGTTTAGTTTTTGGTTTTGATATCATCTCTTTTGTGTGCAGATAGCTGGTGATGGAAGGCAGGTGAAAGCAATGGAGAAGACAGAAATCTTGGCAATTGAGGTTAAGCCACTTGGTAAGCTGGGGGTGGGGGGATTTTCTGAAGGATTAAAGAACCATTTGTGGAATTAAAAACAGTCTTTACACCAAAATTTAAGAGATAATAGTGACCAATAAAAATCAGGCATTAGAAACTTCCATTGCTCAAGAAGGAGAGGACAAATTAGTGAAATAAAGTTTGGTTGGCTGAAGTTGAAATCGTGATTTGGGATTTGGGGCTGAAAAACAGCTTCTATCCCAGAGCAGTAACTATATTGAATTATATTGTATAGTGCAATATTAATGCAATATCAGGGGTTTTTAATTCAACTTCACAGAATGTGAAGGATGTGTGTTTTTGTTTTATTTTTATAGTTTTCTTATGTATAATGTACACAGATGGCTTTTAATTTCATTGTATGAGGTGCAATGACAATAAAAAGTAAAGTAAAATTAAGTAAGTAAGTAGGTCAGTAAGTAAGTAGGTAGATGGACTCTAGAATTTCTCTAGAGTTGGAATGGAAGAAAGCCAGGGGTGGGATTCTATCTGGTCGGACCGGTTCCATAGAACCAGTTGTTACGATTCTGCACAGTTCAGAGAACCAGCAAATAGCACCACTGGCTGCCGGACCCTCTGTCCCGCACACTCAATCCTTTCCTGGAAAACTTCCCTGCTTTTGGTATGTTGCTATTTTTCCTTTCCTTAGTATTGGAACGTTCTCTGCCCCCGCTGGCCACGGAAAAGCCGCCGCGGGGCTGGGGCTGTGCTTGCCAGGGAGGGGAGAGAAGAGAATGTTCTCTCCTCTCCCCAGCCAGAAGCTCATGTCAGCAAGGCTCCCCTTAATCAACTCCAGGACAGCTGATAGTGGCTGCGGGGTGGGGGGGAGAAGAGCCTGGAAGCCCTGATGCACCACATGTGTAGCCGCATGGATGGCAGGGGGTGGTAGAAGCCCCTACGCTGCTGGAATCGCCATCGCCGCCTCTCTGCTGCTGCATCCCCCACCCCTGCAGGGATTTCAGTTTACCTGGGGCATGAACAGGAGCTCAACGCCTTCATGCAAGGATAAAGGGCATGTGTGTATGTGTGTCTAGAGTGAATGGATAATTCTCAGGGACTGGATGGCTTTGCTCGACTGCCAATGGACTGCACAATCTTAAAGTGCTGGGACTCAAGCAAGCAAGTTCTAACCATTAGTGGTTTATGTTACTTTTTTGGTATCATCCCCTACCCAATAATTATATATTATTTTTTTTGCCTATGCCGTAATCAGTGTCTCCCATTTTTCATCATTTGGACTTTGTAAGCCATTTGTATGGTGTGGAAGTGCTTTGTATGTACTTCATGTACATGTGGTTGATCTATGTCAGGGGTCTCCAAATTTGACAACTTTAAGACTTGGGGACATAGCTGGCTGTAGAATTCTGGGAGTTGAAGTCCACAAGTCTTAAAGTTGCCAAGTTTGGGGACCTCTTGACTAGATTATCAACGAAGAGAGAATAACATGCAGCAGATGCCTAGCAAAATTTAGTAATACTACAGATTGGCTGTTTACATTGAAATCAGGTGCAAGATAGTGATGGTAGGTGAATTATTGGGCAGTTTAGTTTGGTATTTATTTCAGTAGGCTGATTTTAGGAAGCTAAACAGGATCAGACCTGGTAAGTACTTGGCTGGGAAGCCAACACAAAATGAGGTGTGGGGAGGAATGGGGTTGGGAAGGAAAGAAGGAAGATAGGATATGATGACTTTTATTGTCATTTTTTTACTGTAAGTACACTGGCACACATTAAAAGTGAAATATATATATGTATGTATGTATGTATGTATGTATACACACACACACACACACACACACACACACACACATATATATATATATAATGTTGTGCCTCCGAGGTTTGAACCTGATCAGTCAGCAGATGTAGGCTAGAGTGATGAGGAAGATCTGGCATTGAGATTCGAGCCTGCATTATTGAGTGACATTGAAGGGAGTCAGGAGGAAGAAGAGGACTTGACTCTGAGATATAAGCCTGATTTACTGGAAGTTTCAGAGTCATCTTCCTACCCTGAATCTCCCTCCCTGATTGAACCTCAGGTGTTGTTAACAGACAATCAGGAGAGCGTGCCAGAGTCATTAGTTGAAGAACAAACCGAGCAATGTTGGATAGATGCACGGCAAAGACGTAAGCAGAAACGGGCCATCCAACAGACACAGAAAAGAGACTGACATGCCCCTTAGGGAATATAAGGAAGCGTGCTAGCTCTGAATCTCCGTTCAAAGCAAGGTGTCATTTCAGTTGGTGTTACGTCTGATACACTCGGCTGCAGCGTCTTGATTTATGGTTAGTTTGGACTTGCCAGACAGATTCCAGGAAGACTGCCAAGGACTGTGTAAACAGAAGCAGTTAACTCTGCCGTGTCTGAGACTGTCTGTTTGAGAATTTGTACTTTGGAACTTTGGACTCTCACCTGTGAATACAGGTGAGACAGAACATTTTTGCTTCGAACCCTTACTCCATCTTCTATCCAAGATGGACAAAACACAGTTGGAGCAGCAACAGCAACGATTAACCAACTCCTGCAGAATAACCAGGTATTACAGAACCAAGTCACCCAACTGGTTAATCATCTAAGGCAGATGCAGGCCCCGGTTGCTCCCCCTGCTCCTCCCCTTAGGAAATGCCCGGTATCTGTGCCGGATAAATTCTCAGGACAGACTGATATGTTCCCGGCGTTTATGGGACAGTGCCAACTATTCATGTCTTTACGGCCAGAAGATTTCCCTGATGACCGGGCTCGGGTGGGGTTTGTTATTAATCTTTTGTCTGGTTCGGCTGCAAGATGGGCCACTCCTCTGTTGTTGCAAAATAGTCCTTTATTAAGTGACTATCAGGGCTTTTGGCACCATTTACGTGCTATGTATGAGGACCCCATAAAAACTCAAACCGTAGCCAGACGTTTAAAGGACATTCGTCAGGGGAAACGCCCTTTGCAAGAGTTTATTGCAGAGTTTTGTCTGCTCTGCATGGACTCTGCTTGGAATGAGGCAGCCCGCATGGATGCTTTTCAGGAGGGTTTGGCAGAAGAAATTCAAGATGAGTTGGTGCATGTGGAGCCGGCTCTAACCCTGGATGCATTAGTGGTGCAATGTTTGTGCATTGACGCCCGGCTTCAACGGCGCAAGATCAGACACCCAGTTCCGGAGCCGCCCTCCCACTCACGGCCACAACCTCCCGTACAACCAACGCCCCTCGTATCCCATAATGCCGTGACCAGGACCGAGGAACTGATAGAGTTGGGTGTGCTCCGCCCTCGGTTGACGGCACAAGAATGCACGCAGAGATTTCAGGGAGGCCTGTGCCTGTACTGTGGAGGGTCGGGACATTTTGCCAGTTCCTGTCCTGCTACACGACGGGGGGGTACGAAAGCCAGTGCCCGAATCTCATCCTGTACCATCGGGGAACGGGGCAGGCCCGGCCTTGGGGAAACTCTAGGTTGGGTACATACCACACAACCACCTGAAGTAGCAGAGGTGAACTCTGGTCCTCCCCGACATTTGCTTTTAGACACGCAGGTTTTCTTGCAGTCCCGGTCGGAGGGGATTCCTGCAGTGGTGTTGGTGGACTTGGGGGCTACTACCAATTTCATGGACCGGGCTTTCGTCACCCATTATAAAATTCCCTTGGTTACTGTGGAGCCTCCCATTAAAGTGGAAACCATTGATGGGTGGGAACTGTGGTCTGGGCCTATTCGTTTTGCTACTCAGCCATTACACCTGGTCATTGGGGACCATGAGGAGGGGATTAGCTTTTATATCACCTCGGACCTCCCTCTTCCCTTGGTTCTTGGAATGGCTTGGCTACGGTTGCACGATCCTCGGGTAGCATTGGCACAGAACACTATTTCGTTCCTGAGTCTCCAGTGTGTGGACCATCTAAGACACATCTGTGCTGGTCAAGACGTCACAGACCCCGCCGTCTCTGTACCTCCTGAACTATCTGACTTTTCAGATGTTTTTAGTGAGAAGGAGGTGGATCGGTTACCCCTGCATCGACCTTATGACTGTCCTGTGGACCTCCTGCCCAATGCTCTGCTACCCAAGGGTCGTTTGTATTCACTGTCTGAGCCCGGATTGGTCGCTCTGCAAGATTTTCTGGATAAGAACTTGGCCCGGTGGTTTATCAGACCATCGTTGTCTCCTCTTTCCGCTCCTGTTCTTTTTGTGAAAAAGAAGATGGGGGATTTGCGCTTATGTTGTGACTACTGCAGGTTAAATGCCATTACGGTGAAAAATAGTTATCCTTTGCCGCTCATTCTCGAGTTGATGGAACGACTACGAGAGGCCACTATTTTTACTAAGCTCGATCTTCGAGGGGCTTACAACCTGGTGCGGATGCTCAAAGGAGACGAGTGGAAGATGGAATTTGGTACTAGATACAGCCACTTCGAATATACGGTAATGCCTTTTGGACTGACCAACGCCCCCACGGTCTTTCAACATTTCATTTTAGGGACATGCTTGATTGGTTCATGGTGGTGTACCTGGATGACATTTTGATTTATTCCAATTCCAGGGAAAGCCACCTTCACCAAGTCTGCCAGGTATTACAACATCTTCGGGAGCATAGACTCTATGCAAAGCTGGAGAAGTGCTTCTTTTTCCAGACTTCCATAGAGTTCTTGGGACATATCATTTCTCCTGAAGGCATTGCCATGGACCCGCATAAGGTGGAGGCTCTGTGTAGTTGGGAACCGCCGCGTCGAGTAAAAGATGTGCAACGTCTCTTGGGGTTCACTAATTATTACAGATCCTTCATGCCGGGTTTTGCCAAACTGACAGATCCCATCACCCATCTCCTTCGCAAGAAGGTTCCATTCCAGTGGGGACCTCCACAGCAACAGGCCTTTGAGGCCATCAAGAAAACCTTTCTTGTGGAACCAATCTTGAGGCATCCCGACCCCCATCATCCATTTGTGGTGGAGATGGATGCATCCAATGTGGCCATTGGAGCGGTGTTGTTACAAGCCCCAGTGGATGGCGCACCTCTTTTTCCATGCGCATATTACTCAAGGAAACTTACTACTTCTGAGCGTAATTATACAATCTGGGAGAAAGAGTTGCTGGCCATCAAGACTGCGTTTGAGGTCTGGTGACATCACCTTGAGGGGGCTCAGCATAAGGTGGAGGTTAGGACAGATCACCGTAATCTGGAGAACTTGACTGCTCGGAAATTGAACCAACGACAGATCCGGTGGTCGTTGTTCTTCGCTAGGTTCAATTTTTCGGTCACGTACATCCCCAGTGGTCAAAATAAAAGAGCTGATGCCCTATCCCGTAAACCAGAATATCTATGTCCTGAAGAACCTCTTCCTCCATGTACAGTGCTACCACCGGAATCTTTGGCCATGATCTAGGAACTGGTGGATATGAGGGCTCGCGTACAAGAGGCGCAGCGTTTGGATGATTGGTCACAGCAACGAATGAGAGAAATTGGTCCTGATTCTCCATGGACTCTGGAAGGGGGTTTATTACAACATCGGGGTCAATTGTATGTGCCCACCAATACACTTAGAGCACTCATCATGACCCAATGTCATGACAACCCAACTGCAGGTCATTTTGGGTTCTTCAAAACCCTTCACCTGGTCCCCAGGACTTTTTGGTGGCCTACAGTCCAGCATGATGTCTTCGCTTATGTTGCCTCTTGTATACTGTGTCGGCAAGCAAAGACTGCATTGGGTGCGCCTCCTGGCCTTCTTCAACCACTACCGACTCTGAACCAACCCTGGGGGGCAATCTCCATGGACTTTTTAACACATTTGCCCTTGTCATCGGGTTATACAACGGTACTTGTGGTGGTTGACATGCTTACCAAGATGGCCCATTTCATCCCATGTAGAAGGTTACCAACAGCTCATGTTACTGCCCGGCTTTTTATACAACATGTATTCCGTTTGCATGGCTTACCGGACAGAGTTGTGTCAGATCGCGGTGTCCAGTTCACTGCTCAATTCTGGAAAAGCCTAATGAATGCATTACGGGTGCAAGTATGTTTAGCGTCGGCGCACCATCCGGAAATCGATGGTGGGACTGAGAATGTAATTGGCATCCTCGCCCAATACCTCAGGTGTTTTGTTAATCAACAGCAAAACAACTGGGTGACCTATCTTCCGTTGGCGGAGTTTGCTTTTAATAATTCTCAGCATACCTCCACCCACATGACGCCTTTTTATGCAAATGTGGGTTACCATCCGAGGTTTTTTCCCCTGTCGATCTTGGATTCTCCAGTTCCAGAGACACAAGACTTTTTGTCTGAATTACATGCAGTGCACCAATTGATTTCCAGACAATTGGAACGAGCGAAAGCAGACTATAAATGTTTTGTGAATCGTTCATGTCGAGCGATGCCTCCACTGGCTGTGGGAGACAAGGTGTGGTTGTCCACGAAGCATCTCCAGGTCAATTGTCTGATTAAGAAGTTGGATCATCGCTTTATTGGTCCCTTCCCTATCGAGGCAGTTATCAATCCCGTGGCTTATCGGCTCACCCTACTGCACTCCATGCGCATTCACCCTGTCTTCCACCGCTCCCTTTTGGTACCTGACACCCCATCATGTACTCTCCGTTCTCCCGACGATACGGGTCCTCCATCTGGGCCCAGTGCTGATCCTGTTGTTGATACCACGGTGGTTGGCATTTATGATTCACGGTGGCTGAAGGGACAATTTCAGTACTTTGTAGGGAGGCTGGAAAATGAAATAGAGATTTGTTCCAGGGAGGATGCATCCAAGATGCATGCCCCGGACCTTATCTGGCTATATCATGCACAATTCCCATCTCCCCCACCTGAACAGAACACGCCTCCAGCCAATCAGAACACGGCCAACCCCCCAACCAATCAGAACACAGCCAAACCCCCTACCAATGAGAACACCCCCCCACCCAATCAGAACACAGCCAAGCCCCCACCCAATCAAGTCACACCCCCACTAGCAGTTATAAGGAAGAAGCAGCTGCAAGCTCACATCACTCTGAGAAGCACAGAGCCGAAGACACAAGCCTGAAGATGATGAATGAGACTTCATCAAAACGTTGCCTAGATACTTCCAATCTTACGTGGGAGAAAACCCGAACAACCAAAGATCCATATCTCATTCATCATCTTCAGGCTTGGGGGGTTAGCCGTGTTCTGATTGGTTGGAGGCGTGTTCTGTTCAGGTGGGGGCTTGGTTGTGCTCAGGTTAGTCTTAGTTGCTGGGGGATTTGAGTTGGTGAGCTGTGATCTTGCTGTTTGGCTT
>NW_020769406.1:1384832-1443987 GCF_900518735.1 Pseudonaja textilis
TTCAGAAATCCTTATCCCTTCAGCATTTAGTTACCTCCAATGCAGGTTTTCTGATTTCTCTTATAATTCCATCCGCTGTCACGTTAGGAAGGAGAGTGAAAAGAAAAAAAAACTTTCCCTTTTAAAGTTCCATTCGCCGCTTGTAGCTCTCTCTGGAAACAATTTATCCTTGGCAACTTTCAAATTCCAGGATTCTTTTTCTTACTTTATCCCAGTCAAAAACCACTGTCACAACTCTTCGAGCTTTCTTCCTCCTGCACAATCTTGTCCAGCTGCAGGTTTCTTTGTGGTGGCCATTACTGACCGCCGCTCCTCTGCCTTGGGAAAAGGGGGTTTTGCCAGCTGGGGAGGGGGTCTGCAACACCCCCAAACCCCTATCTGGATCCTCCCTGTCTTCAGCTGCCTCTACGGGGCAGCTATATCCCCCAAATCCAAACGGATCAGGGGCACCTTGGCAGCGAGCGCAGCAGGGATCGCGCGGTATCGCAAATCCCTGCCGCTGCCAAAGCCTTGCAAACCGGAACCCCCTAACCTTTCAATTTTTTAAAATAATGTGGGAATCTTACAAATATGAAGTAAGTGGTGTCCTTCTTTAGAAATCACTGTCTCCTGGCTCACAGTTGCCTGGGGCAACCCAACTGTTCATCAGAGGACATTATAACTAGTACACCTACTTCCCTGGCTTAGAGACAAAGTAATTTATTTGTTCAGTCATTTATCCAATCTTTCATAGTTAACAGCACTACTTTTTGAGTGGTCAGCACAAACTGAATGGGTGATAGGGTAGAAAAAATGTGCCTGGGCACAAATTGTTCCACAGATGAAGATGTGGTACTCTCTTTCTATTATTCTCTACCTCTCTCTTCCTCTGCCCCTCCTCCTCTTCCTTTCTCCCTCATTCCTTCCCTCCATCCCTCTGTTTCTCCCCTCTATCCTGTTTATGTACCATGTTTATTGACCTTGCCATCTTCTAGAACTTTCTCAAAGCCTATGTAATGTCCATGCTGTATTCATACAAGCCCACCTATTTCTGACTGACTCCTTTTGCTTAAATACAAACTGGGCTCCAGATTTTCAGTAACCTGATTTGTTTTGGTAGTCCTGAAACTTGATCACCCTGTCATATTATCTTTTTACTATGAAAACTCTGCTACTCTTTCTCACAGCATTCTGAGATAGGGTTTTGTTGCCATTCAAATCTTCTCTCTCCTAGCATTCTCTTTATCCTTCAGATTTTATAAATGTCTTTGTAATTAATGTTGGTTAGATTAATCATTAATCTAATGCATAATCTCCAAGAGTTCAAGATGCTTTAATGGGGAACCTCCTTTCACAATATCAACCTTGTGTGGTAGTTGGTCTAAAAGAGAACAATTAACCCAAAGTCCCCAAATGAGATGCCAGAGCTGGAAGTAGACTTGAACCTAGGTGCCTCTAATTCAACTTTCAATTCTTCATCATCCTGGTTAATTTATTAATTATTTTATTTTATTTGGTTTGTCAATTGCTTACAAGATAATAGGTATAAGTATAAACATAGCTATGAATATATGAAATAGATACATATAATACAAATAAAAAGAAACAATAGGACAGGGATGATAGGCACATTTATGCACTTATGCACACCCACCACAGACCACTTAGGAAAGGAGTGAGGTCAACAGTAGACAGTCTAAGGTTAAAGTTTTTGGGGTTTGGGGAAGAAACCACAGAGTCAGGTACAGTATTCCAGACATTGACCACTCTGTTGCTGAAGTTGTATTTCCTGCAATCAAGTTGGTGCAGTTAACTTTGAGTTTGTATCTATTGTGTACTCTTGTATCATTATGGTTGAAGCTGAACTATTCATTGACAGGTGGGACATTGCAATGTATGATTTTATATACTATATTTAGATCGGACTGAAGGCAGCATAGTTTTAGGTTTTCTAGGTCTAGAATTTCGAGTCTGGTGACATAAGGTATTCTGCAATGAGTAGAGGAGTGGAGAACTCTTGTGAAATATTTCTGGACTTTCTCAACTGTGTTAATATCAGATACGTAATGTGGGTCAGACTGATGAGCTGTTTTCAAGTATTGGTCTATCAAATGTTTTCTATGCTCTAGTTAGTAGTGTGATATTACCAGAGAAAAAGCTACGTAGGATTAGGTTAACAACTCTTAATGCCTTTTTGGCTATGCAGTTGCAGTGGGCTCTAGCACTTAGATCGTTAGAGATGAGTACTCCAAGATCCTTGACAGAGTTTGGATCATCAACAAGGTCTTGACTATTCAGTTTGTATTTTATTTTCTCAATTTTTGCCAATATGTTAGACAGAACATTTATTTGTTGAGATTTGAAGTTGCCATTTGTTTGACCTTTCTGATACATAGTCAAGGTCTTTTTGAAGGGTAGCAGTATTGTCTGTGGTGTTGAATAGCTTTACATCATCAGCAAAGAGAACACAGTTGCTCTTAATATGATCACAGAGGTCATTTATATAGAGTATGAGAAGAGTAGGTCCTAAAACACTGCCTTGGGGGACACCACTGTTGACATGTACAGAATTTGATAGGACGCTCCCTATTTTGACCATTTGTTGTCTGTTTGACAGGAATGCTTCTATCCAGCTATGCAGGTGTCCAGAGATGCCATACGATTTTAATTTTAGTAGTAGTTTGTCATGTACCACTGAATCAAAGGCTTTACAGAAGTCTATGTAGATTGCGTCTATTGTTTTGCACTGATCGAGTTGTGTAGTCCATATGTTTTTGCAGTGTAAGAGTTGCAGATTACAGGATAGTTTTTTTTCTGAAACCAAATTGTTTAAAAGAGAGTAGGTTGTTTGTCTCTAAGTGGAGGATAATGGATTGGTTAATAATTGATTCCATGACTTTACAGATGATGCAGCATAAGGAGATTGGTCTGTAATTTTCAACAAGGCTGGGCTCTCCCTTTTTTAGAAAATAAGGATGACTGTGGCTTGTGACCATAGGTTAGATAAGGAGCTGGTCCTGAAACGTTTTTCAAAGATTATGCTTAGAGGTTCGGCTATGGCAGTGGATAGCTTTTTTAAGAAGTAGGCACATATTCCATCCAGGCCAATAGATAGAGATGGTTTTAGATTGTGTAGTGCTTTTTCAACATTGTCTTCTATAAAATCAATATGTATTAGATCATTGTAGTTGTCTATGGATCGACTAGGAAATACTGGGCATGATCCATTGCTGTTTACAAATACTGAGCCAAAGAATGTGTTAAAGAGATTGGCTTTAATGGTGTCATCATTGCAGTCTTTACCATCAGGTCCTTTCAGGGGAGGGATGGACCTTGAGTCTTTTAGTTTGTTGTTTAAAAAATTGTAGAAAGCACAGGTGGAATTGGTGCATAGAAGGTTTTCCTCTTGTTTAATGTGATAATTGGTTCATTCAGTCTTTATCTGGTGGCATAAATTTTTGTATCAGCTTTTGAAGTTGGCAACGTGACCAGATTTGTTTTTCCGCCAAAGTGATTTCTTTTTGGATTGAAGCTTCCTTATTGTTATGGGTAATCTGATTTTCTTCTGGTTTGGGGAGTTATTATTGGTACATATGGTTTGATTACTCTTTTGACTTCAAGTAAAAATATGTTGTAATGGTCTTCAACAGTAATCTCTGGTTTATATCAATATCTATAGACTCAGCCTTGTTCTTGAGAATTATCATCACAATCTCACTTCATCTCTTTAAAAAAAACCACCCATTCATTCTCTGCTCACACATTAAAATATCTTTGTTTAAGTCAATGCCCTTTACTGTATCTAGTGACAAGAAATGTAAATCAGTAAGAATAGTTATAGAAATGATAAAAGCTGTTGAACCGTTTCCCAAATTACTATATTCAGTAAAATTCTGTTATCTCCCTGGAAATAAAATAACAGACCATTATGAGAAAAGCAAAGATATAATGAATATCTTCTGGCCCGAGGAACAGCTTTTAGAGTTTAATTTAAAGATTATTGTCAATCCCACATTTCTGGAGGGCATTGGTTAGAAAGATATACTATGCCTTTCTGTGACAGTGTGCTTCCAACAAATTTCTAATCATTATTAGAACACCTTATAAGCTACATTGACTCACAAAGAAGTGGCATTTTTTTGCCTTGTGAAACATTTCTACTCCAAGAAAGCAGATTGTGGGTAAAAGGATGCCCAACTAAAGCACAAAATGACAGTGTCAGAATATGCAGCTTTAAGTATACCTTCATCAAATGCTTCTATCATTTCAAACCAATCAAATTAAGTGACTAACCCCTTAAAAAATAGTGGCTCAGAACTGCCAAAATGTTTCACCGGCATATCACCCTCTGTTGTAAGAAGAAAGAAATTAGACAGGTAAAAAATACGTAGCATATGATTTAAAAGTGGTGGAAGTTGGTTTATTGAGAATAATTAATGGGAAGAAATTAACTGGTACATTTGCTATTCTTTTGAATCACTTAGGCAAAGAGATCATATAATTTGCATGTACAAGGTTCCATGGTCAGGGTTTGGTATCACCATTTAGGTATTATCAAAATGGTGAGGCAGGGAACAGGGATCAAGTTAGACATAAGAGAACTCTATCCTAAATTTGTGACAGAATTGCCCCAGAAACTAGCACTGAGCTGTTGAGTTAATTCAAACAGGAGTAGGAAGAAACAAACTTCTTGTTTTTTTGGGGGGTGGGGGTGGGGGTGGGTGGGAGAACAAGCTACCTTGAAGCTATTGGGTACTATATACTCTTGTTTTAGAGGAATGAACATAAGAAATATTCTGCTGATATATTAAGGAGATTTTTGAGCACAGCTGTCGAATTAACCCAGTATGATTTAATACAGTTGAAAATGATAATGGATTTTCTCTACTTAATTCGTCCAGCTGGCTTTTCCTAGCTGTAAATTCTTTCACCCCCCCAGTATGAACTATTAATAGACATTATTTAAAATTGCCCCCCCAAAAGATAACATTACACAAGAGGATTGTTGGAGAAATTTTCCCTCCATTTTTTTTTTAAGATCTGACCTTCAGGGGTTAAAAAAAAGACAATATATATTTATTTCTTTATTAAATAATTGTAGATAGCCAAAGTAGACCTACCCAGTACAAAGAAATCAAAACATAAACCAAATCTTTAAATTCTATTAAACCAACTTGGATCAAGGTTCCTACATATCTCATTACTAGTGTATCAGCCAGAGTTCCACCAATATGGTAGTCATGCCTCTCTATCTCAAACCCTGCACATTTTTCATCATGCAGGCACAGGCAGCACAAGAAATGCTGGATGGCATCATGAAGAAAAGTAACATGGAATTAAGGAGAAACTTCCTAATAGTGAGGACAGTTAACCAGTGGAACAGTTTTGCCTTCAGAGATTGTAGGTGCTGTATCACTGGAGGCTTTTAAGAAGAGACTGGCCAATCCCTTGTCTGAAATGGTATAGGGTCTCCTATTTGAGCAGGAGGCTGGACAAGAAGACCTCCAAGATTCCTTCCAATTCTATTCTGATTGGTTGATTGATTGAGTTGTCATCTTGACATGTTTACGCTACTGCAGATACCCTCTGCCTGATCCTACTATTGAAGAATTCTACCCACTTAACAAAAATGTTCATTTATTGGGTATCAAATTGGAAGAAAAACAAGTGAAAGGAACAATAATAGCATGGGCAAAACATTTTGGTTATACAATAGAACTAGATAAATGGCAGAAACTTTGAGATAGAAATCATTAATTAACAATGTCAATTACATATAAAGAAAATTTGTATAAGTTGTTTTATAGATGGCATTTTGTGCTGGCAAAGTTGGCAAGGATGTTTAAAGATAAATCAGCTAAATGTTGGAAATGCCACCAGATACCTGGATCATATTATCATATGTGGTGGTCATGTGTAGAAGCCAAATAATATTGGATAAAAAGACATATGTGGCTGGAAAAGATGATACAACAGCACATTGATTTAAAATCTGAAATATTTTTGTTGAGGATTTTACCTGAAATCTACAGTAAAGAGAATGTATATTTGATTATTCATGTATTAACTGCATCTAGAATTGTATTTGCACAAAACTGGAAAAGTGAAGCAATTCCTACTGATTGGAATAAGATCAGGAAAATGTTAGAATGTTCAAAAATGAATAGATTAACACTCGCAATTAAAGAGAAGGAACAAACTGAACATCATATGATATGGGAATTATTCTAGCGATGGTTAGAGAATAAATATGAAATTAGAAACAAAAAATTAGTGAAAATAATAGAATTAAATAAATTAAGATGAGGATTGTTATAACAATTAGATCCATTATGTATATCAGTATTAAGTTAAGAGTAGAGAATTAATACTAATGTAATGAATATGGCTGTAACTTTAATTGTTATTGCACAAGATATTTGTACCCTGAAAACACACTGCTTAATGGATGATGGATTGTTTGTATTAAAAATAAAATAAAATAAATTATATATTTAAAAAAATAAAACAAAGTGTTCAGGAAATCTCTCTCTTTATACAAAACACATGTACAGACACACAAAGATATACACACTACTTATAGACCGGAAAATACACCAAAAGCTGTATGATTATGAAGATTTTTTTTCACACATTTCTCCCAGCCACATTTATTTATTTATTTATTTGTTTGTTTGTCTTGCCAAAGTTGACTCTAGGCAGCTTACAAACATTGAATTCAATGTCCCAACAGTGCTTTTTTTCCCAAAGGCAACTGGACTTTCTTGGTAATTTGTCTGAAAATGGGTTGCTTCTCATCTGAGAAACTTCTTCAAAAAACTAGAGACTTACCTAGGCCTCTGATGGGGATGTAATGACTCCAAACTGATGATGTGTTTGACTCCACCCTCAGACTCAGTCTGATGATCTGCTACAAGTCTACCCAAAATTAAAATTAAACCTTAAGTCTATGCAAAATTAAATTTTACACAAAATCAAACCTTTATTCTATGCAAAATTAAACCTAATTCTATGTTCTTATGCTGAACACTGTGACTCTAAACCATTAGCACTGACAGTTGACAAATTTCCGTGGGACAAAATGTTTTAAAAATTAAGCACAATCAGCAATTAAGCCGCCTGGCTTAATATTTAAAAATAACAATGAAACAGAAGATTTGTTGCTGTCTGACATTTAATAAAACATGGTTATAAGAATAATGGCTTTACAAAACTACTTTCTTAAAGTAGACACCATATTTTTTTTATTCCATTGATTATTTTATACCATAAATAGTGATTAATGAAATGTAAAATCATTGCCTGGTTTGAATAACATCAATTGCAACAATGGAACAGAAATAGAATTTCACAGATGGGAAAGAAAAAGTTGCTGGTTAACATTTTTAGTTTCTACTCAAGGAATAAAGATCCCCCCCCCCCCCCCCAATAGCCACGCATCAGTTTTTAATCTAGCTGAAGCTTTATAATGCCGGGATTTCTCAATCATAAAATAAGATACTGATGAGTCAATCTCACCTTTATGTGGCACATCTAGAAGAAATGACAGCTATGTTCCTTAAACATCAGCACTTCCCATGACAACTTTTGTTCCTTCATTTCTCCCTCCCTGCCACCCCCCCCAAAAAAATTAAATGTATTCTCCAACTTAAAAGGTTTCTTAGCAATCATTTGCTATTCCTTCAGTAAAATATAGCTTATAGTATGAGACCGAGCCCAGGCATTGTAACATTTTACAGGTAGTCTTCAACTGAGCCCAAAATTTCTGTTGTTAAGTGAGATATTTGTTGAGTGAATTTTGCCACATTTTACCACCTTTCTTGCCTCAGTTGTTAAGTGAATCACTGTAGCTGATAAGTTAGTAACCTTCTTGTTAAGTGAATCTGGCTCCCTCGTGGACTTTGCTTGTCAAAAGGTCACAAAAGGGGACACTGCAACCGTCATAAATGGGAGTCAGTTGCCAAGCATCTGCATTTTGATCACATGATCATGGGGGATACTGTACCTGAAAAATTATCGTAAGTCACTTTTTTCGGTGCTCTTGTGCCTTTGAATGGTCAGTAAATAAAATGTTGCAAAGACAAGGACCACCTGTATTCATTCAGACAGGAAGAGCTTGTCACCAAAGTGTAACATCCCAGGGTTTTAAAACTCAATGTGACATCTTCAGAATTTTTCCAAGACTCTGAGGTCCTTGGTGCTCTCTGAACTTGGTTTGTTTTCTTGCAACCAAACTAGGTTCATTACGTTCATTACCAAACTAGGTAATTTAATTGATGCACTGATGATATTACCTAGATTGGTAGTAAAATACCTGCAAGAAAACAGGCAATGGGTTTTTGACTTGTATCCTATACAAAAGGCTTCCCACTAAAAGTGTAGTTTGGAAACAAAAAATAATATTTTCGATTTTATTTCTTTTAAAATGAAACATCAAGAATACAGTTGCCCACAAGTCATGCGTGTAATTATTTTCCTGTTCAATATTAGAAGACACAATCTGTGATCAATTTTTGGAAGGCTTTGGAGTTTACATCCTAGGCTTTGGGCGGGGGGCACCTGCAATCCTGAGGCCTCAGATTAATGTGCACTGCTACTTTGAGAGATCTAATATGTTTCCCTTTGCTTATAAATAAAATCAGACTTCAGCAACTTCACAAACTGTCCCCTGATCGCTGGACATTCCAGCCATGCTGAATTGCAGTCTCTCTTGACTTAAATCTGTGTGCGAGAAGAGAGGATCAGGGTATTCAAGTTCTTTCTCCAAACCCTTTCTCAGTGATATATTCCCCGGTGCAAAAATTACAAGCTTCCTTTCTATCAGACCCCTGAGGATCAAAGCTGTAATCCTATTTCACATACAGCTATAGGTCTGGCATTTTATGCTGTAAAACACTTATCATGCATAACGTTTGGGTAAGCCTTACAGCAACTGAAATCTGGATTGAATGTTAATGTGTTGGCCTTTATCCAATCCTTTATTGAGTTCTGGCACTGATTCAGAGCATCTTCTGCCTCCCAAGCATGGGATGAAAAGGAGAGGTAAGACTGAATGTCACCTGCATACTGAGGATCATGCATCTTTGGAATCATCCTATTAGAATCGTGTGGATGTTAAATTACCTGAGGGAGAAAATTAAACTCGAGGAACACTGTGGCATAATTGCCAGTGCACTGAATAATAAGGCACAAGGGTTACCTTCAAAAAATAACAGCCAAAGAAGAATAGAGTTTCAATTTCAATTTAGCTGGCACGGAAGGATAATTGTGGTCAATGGAACTGGGTGATGCTAAAATATTAATAGCAATTACTATTTCCTCGTGGAAAAAAAAAACTATCTTGGAATAGCAGTTGATCGCAAACTGAGAACGAGCCAACAGTGCACATAAAGAAGACAAATGTACATTTAGGGTCTGTCAAGTGAAATTTGATATACAGATCAGGGGATGTTAATTGTTCCACTCAATTTTGTTTTGGTCCATTCCAAGGACTGTGTCCAATTCTGATTTTATAGAAGGATCCCAAGAGAAGAAGGGCAGAAAGGATGATTAGAGGATTAAGAGCAACACATCGCAAGAAGAGAGATTGAAGGAGCCAGGAACATTTAAGACGGAGAAGACACAATTGAGAGAAATACAATATCATATTTCAGATACTTGGGGGAAAAAAAAATCACATAGAAAAAGGAACTGCTCTTTTTCATTCCAGGACATGAAACAAAGAATTTAAGTGAAAGGAAGGCAGATTCTGAATTAATGTTAGAAATAACAACCGAAGAGCAAGAACAATTTTACAGTGAAATCAAACCCAGGGAGGTGGTGGGATTCCTATGTGAATGATGTGTACTGGTGGAGGCAAGGCAACCATCTGCCTGAAATAGCAATAGCACTTGGATTTATATACCGCTTTACCGTGCTTTACAGCCCTCTCTAAGGAGTTTAGAGAGTCAGCCTATTGCCCCCAACAATCTGGGTCCTCATTTTACCCACCTTGGAAGGATGGAAGGCTTAATCAACCTTAAGCCTAGTGGGATTTGATCTGCCAAATTACAGGCAGCCAATAGTCAGCAGAAGTAGCCTATAGTACTGCACTCTAACCACTGCACCACCATAATACTTTAATCTGAATCCCTCCACAGGATTCAACAAGATGGCCCAAATGCTTCATGTGGAAGTTTAATTCATAAATTCTTTTTATATCTTAGAAATAGATTAATTTAAGTATTAAAAACATGTAGCTCAGTGCTGTGATCCTGAAATAGAAACAAAAAAATAAAATAAACAATGCTCCATCCTTCTGAGTCTGGATGGAATGGTGTGAAAGAAAACAAAAAACAGTAAAAGTCAAAGAAAAAGAAAAACATTTAAAGAAGTGACTTCCAATCTTTTTTGTAGCAATTACCAGTACAGTTAATACTGTTTCTGCCCTCCCAAATTACACAACATGATTGTCTTCTTCTTATAAAAAACCCCCTTTTATTAGTAAATCTCCCAAATCATTTTTGTTCATTTTCAGCAAGGAGTCCATAAAGGGTTTCCAGTCTTTTATAGAAAGTAGTTATTACTCCCTCCCCAGTCTAACAGATAAATTTAGCCATTTCAGCAAGGTCTGCTGTCTTCACAATCCTGTCTTCTACTGTGGAATTTCTATACTTTTCCACTTTGTGTATATCACAGCCTCACTGCAGTTACCATACATAATTTTATACCATCTATAAAACCAATTGTCCATGAAGTCTTTTTCTTAATTAGCTACTCCATGTTCTAGTTTTTAAAAGGTTCTGGTTTCAATGGAATATTCCATTTTAAAATTCTAAAATGTAAAATTTTAAATTCTATAATTTTGAAATATATTGTATATGTTTGTCTCCAGTAT
Organism: Pseudonaja textilis; assembly: GCF_900518735.1. The sequence continues at coordinate 1,395,688 of NW_020769406.1, forward strand.
CTTTTTGCTTGTTCACAAGTCCACCTTTTCTATTTCTGTAATGTAGCAAACAAATATATATATAGAGAGAAAGGTGGGATTCAATTTTTTTTTTACTACAGATTCTGTGGGCATGGCTTGGTGGATGGGGCAGGGGAAGGATACTGTAAAATCTCCACTCCCTCCCCACCCCACTAACCTGCTTTCCAGCTCTGTTCTCCTGTGTAGGCAACAAAAGAAGACCCAGCTAATCAGCTGGGACTCAGGAGGCGGAGAATAGATGGGGAAGGGGCCAGTCAGAGGTGGAATTTACCGGTTCTCCAAACTACTCAAAATTTCTGCTACCAGTTCTCCAGAACTGGTCAGAATTTGCTGAATACCAGATAGATAGATAGATAGATAGATAGATAGATAGATAGATAGATAGATAGATGAGGGGGAGGGAGGGAGGGAGGGAGGGAGGGAGGGAGAGAGAGAGAGAGAGAGAGAGAGAGAGAGAGAGAGAGAGAGAGAGATTCTGTATATATTTGGGGCTGTTTTATCTCAGGCTCTCTCTCCCCTGTAGTCCATTGGTGAGAAGCTCAGTGATCATTGTAGCACCATCCAATAAAAGTATTGCTTGTTGCGTCTGTCTCCAGTTGCTTTGGTTTTTTATTCACCATATTTTTCTCCACATTTTTCAACACTATTGGTACTATTGTCCTTCAAAATTGTCCTGCTTGCTGGCTGTTTCCAAGAGGCAGGTACCAATCTGTTTCTTAAAGAGGAATTAATACATTTTCAATGAGTTACAGCTCAGTTGCTGATCCATCTGAGAGACAGCAATTCTTCATGCTACCCACAAAGTCTTCCCTTTGGGGCAAGATGAGAAAGATTTCACTTCTTTCCTTTTCAAGAAATAAACAGAGAACTTGCTTCATGTAGAGCTTTGAGCAGATATTGGCATGCCGCAAAAGGTTGTGTACTGGGGGAATGAGAACTATCTAATACCACAATCAAACTCCAAGTGAGCTTAAAGCACAGGATAGAGGTGACTTTTTCTGACAATATCCATTCGATCTGCTCGCCTCACATTTACAGACAGGCTGTTAGAGTTGTGCATTGGAGCCGCCTTGTCACTTGATAGTGAAAGAAAATTATTTTCAGCATGACCTCATGCTGGCCTTTACGGGTCAACTTTCAGACCTGCTTATTACAAGTTGAATGAAATTTTATATTAAATTGGAGTTGAACTTTTCAAGAATGTTGACATTTTGAATTTAAAAATTTTCTGTGCTCCATCAAGCTGGGCCGCTCAGTTGAAATACGACTTGTGGCAATTATGAGGGACTTGCGTTAGGGACTCATGATGAGTTTTTGATCGGCCCCCCCCCCAAAAAAAAAGCCCATTCAAAGAAGCATTCTCAGTGGATTCTTTGTACATAACAACCATGAGACTTACTTTATTAAAGCATTTAATCAGCAGTATGAAACAGGACTTCAGATGTCACACTGGCATTTTATTCTCTAGCTTTTTGTTAAAAATTGGCAGTATCAAACAGTAACGTATCACAATTGTAGTGTTCATATACTACCTGACTCACCAGAGCATCACTTCCAGGATCCCAACACACATACAATGTATAATCCTAAATTAAAGAGTGGCTCACAAAGGGGCCCTAAGAGAAGGTAAAATTGAAGATATAAAGTTACAGCAAACAACAGGACTTTCCATTAAAAAAACAACGCACCAGTGAGATTCTCTTGTTGTTGAATATAGAGCATTATCTGGCAGAAGTTGGAGTAAGGTCTGATAGATGTGCCCTCCAAACTGCTGTTTTAAGCTCAGTCATGGCCACATCAATAGCGTTAATAAGTAAGTTGTCTTTTATCTGCACTTAGGCAAAGTGTGCCTGAAACTAAACAATAATTAAAAATTGAACAGCTAGTGCTTTAAAAATGGATTTTAAAAACCCAGCTGCAACACATTTTTGTAGCATGGGCAGACTTGCATAACCTGCAGAAGTTATGTGTTTGTGTATGGACAAATAGCATTTAAAAGTTCCACAGTTAAAGCTCACAATGATTTATCATGAGGCTGCCTTAAAATAACAAATCCAAAGTTCTCCCTTGGGTCCTTGTACAATAGGCAATGTAAGAGATATAAAAGACAGTGTGTTCTACACACTTGCAACCCAAAGCATGGAAGCATTCTTCTGGAGGAATATTAAAATGCCACCCTGTGCAGCTCTTTCATTTACACATGAGACAAGCACACAGAAAAGGGCATCTTGTCCAAGGAAACAGGAGTGTTAATGTTACGAAGAGCTTCCCATGGTTCTTTCCTTTATGTCTGTCTTACCATTGCTGACAATTGCTATTTTGTCTCCCCTGTGGTGTTCCACCAAGTACAATTGATGAAACCAAGAAAATATATAACACATGTTAGAGAAATAGAGGGCAATACACCCTCATCTCAGCACTGGAAAAACACTATTTATTTATTCATTATTTTTATTTATTTGATTTGATTTGTCAGTTGCTTACAAGATAATAGGTATAAGTATAAACATAGTTATGAATACATGGATACATATAAGAAAAATAAAAGAAACAATAGGATAGGGATGGTAGGCACGTTGGTGCACTTATGCACGCCCCCTACAGATCTCTTAGGAAAGGAGTGAGGTCAATAGTAGACATTTTAAGGTTAAAGTTTTTGGGGTTTGAGGAAGAAACCGCAGAGTCAGGTAGAGTATTCCAGACATTGATCATTCTGTTGCTGAAGTCATATTTCCTGCAATTAAGTTTGGTGCGGTTTACCTTGAGTTTGTATCTATTGTGTGCTCTTGTATTGTTATGGTTGAAGCTGAAGTGTTCATTGACAGGTAGGACATTGCAATGTATGATTTTATATACTATACTTAGATCGGACCAAAGGCGATGTAGTTCTAGGTTTTCTAGGTCTAGAATTTCAAGTCTGGTGGCATAAGGTATTCTGCAACGAGCAGAGGAGTAGAGAACTCTTCTTGTGAAATAAGAAGAGTTTCTCTACTGGACTTTCTCTACTGTGTTAATATCAGATATATAATGTGGGTTGCAGACTGATGAGCTGTATTCAAGTATTGGTCTCGCAAATGTTTTCTATGCTCTAGTTAGTAGTGTGATATTACCAGAGAAAAAGCTACATAGGATTAGGTTAACAACTCTTAATGCCTTTTTGGCTATGTAGTTACAGTGGGCTCTAGCATTTAGATCATTAGAGATGAGTACTCCAAGGTCCTTGACAGAGTTTGGATCAACTATTCAGCTTGTATTTTATTTTCTGGGACAACTTCCAATAGAAGAGAATATCTGTTGCTCAGGGCTGAACTGTGGATTGCTGTGAACAGGATTGTTTGCTGACAGATGTTTCATTCTCTGACTAGGTAATAGTCATTGCACTGATGATTATATCTAGATGGGTAATGAAACAACTGAGTTGCAAGCAAACAACTGAGCTCAAAGAGCATCAAGAATCCCACTGGGAAACTTAATGGAAGACAAAGCGGTGTAACGTAAAGTGTTTCCCATATTCAAAAAGCATGGAACACAAGCTGCCTACATTAGCAACTCCTGCCTTGACCTCATTCTGGACACCATACAGTCAAAAACTATCTGTAATTATTAAATACACCAGGGTGTGTACATGACCCCCCCCCCCTACTCATGAGCAATCCTCAAGAAGAGAGCAGAAATAAAAAAAGCATTATCAACTCAAATGAAGGACAAATATTTCTCTCTTGGTTGGCATTAGCCAATGTGTAGGACCACATCAACAAGTGTCTAGTCAACTTTGACAGGAGAATTTGTACTCTGTCTTCAGCAAAAGCCCCTCCCATGTCCAAGAAGCCACATGTGGGTTGTCTGTCTTGCCTTGGCAATGCTCTTTTCTGAAACTAATAAATCAGGGCAAGATAAACTGCACTAGAAAGTGCTGATATAGCTACCACTAAAGTAGTCACAAGACAAGAAACATTGTTGTTTCTTGCCTACTCCTTCCTTGCCCAGATCTCCTACTTGATCTACAGGCAAGGAAGGACAGAGTAAAAGATAAAAGGTAAAGGTAGAGGTTCCCCTCACACATACGTGCTAATGGTTTCCAGCTCTAGAGGGTGGTGCTCATCTCTGTTACAAAGCTGAAGAGCTAGCACTGTCCGAAGACGTCGCCTTGGTCATGTAGTAAAATATAAGAAGACAGTTAATAAGATGAGTTATGCTGGAAGCCTGTCGAACTGGCCTTCATCCCACTGTTCATTTAAGTTCACTTTGCTTTGAGATAGTGGTGGTCCTGCCCAGTGGTGGGATTCAATTGTTTTTACTACCTGTTCTGTGGGCGTGGCTTGGTGGGCGTGGCAGGGGAAGGATACTGTAAAATTTCCAGTCAGAGGCAGCATTTGCCAGTTCTCCGAACTACTCAATATTTCTGCTACCGTTTCTCCAAAACTGGTCAGAACCTGCTGAATACCACCTCTGGTTCTGCCATCTTTTCTTTTAATGTAATACTGCTTGTAGTCATGTTTTTCTCTTCAGACCCATATTGTTGAAGAATTTCAATACAACATTGGCAATACAAGGACAAAGTAGAGGGAACGGTACTTGTCTCACCAGAGCTGGCCTTTCTAGTTCATCCTGCTAGGATATTTCCTTGAGAGAACAGGCGCAGCATCCCAGAATTTCCTATCATCTACAATTTGAAGCAGTCTCCTCTAAGAGTGGGGCAGGGGAGGACAACACATAGGTTTGGTCCCTAAACCACACTAGGTTTGGCCTTTGAAACATTTTGGCATACCATTCTCATCAGCCTTAGACGACAAGACTTATAGTTTGGAATAACCAAAAAAAGAGAACTTAAATCGTGGAGCCATAAAATCAACATGTATGTATGTATGTATGTATGTATGTATGTATGTATGTATGTATGTATTACATTTATTGTCTGCCCTTCTTATCATGCGGTAACTCTGGGCAGCTTACAGTCCTAATAAAAATATTTCTATACATATACAATTAAAACATATAAATAATTAAAATCAAACAAAATTTAAGGACACATGGGGAGGGTGCAGAGAGACAGGATCTGTTGTTACTTGATCAACCACCTTCACTGTGCTGTTCCTTCACTGGGGCCCCAGGCCAACTGGCAAAGCCATGTTTTTAGGCCCTTAGAAAAGAATAGCAGGGTTGGGACCAACCTCATTTAATCTATTTGATGAACATGGCACTCAGAGAACACAACCGCTTCCTTTCTTTGTTTAGATCTTGGTAAAGGTTATTGTCTCTTCTTCAGAGGCTGCTGTGAATAAGTGATGAGCTTTCCTTTGTACAGCACATTTCCCTGTACATTTCAATCCCATTCTAAACTCAAAAAATGAATAAAATAAAATAAAAGTAACAGGTTGCTTGTATTTTTCAGCCAGCAATTACTTAGATGTGATTAACCTGGGTAGATGTTGTGGATTTTCACAACCTTTCTAGAAAAGCCAGTGGGGTTTTCCCTTTTCATGTTTCTTGAAAAGATGATGGAATTATCCATCTAAGACTATGTAAAACCCATCAGTGATTTGGGGACAGATTTAAATAAAAATTCGATTGCTGTTGCCTTCACTGTGGTCGACCGCATTTGCCGTCTCTCGTTCCTGATGCTGTTGCATTCAGCTGAGCCAATCTGCTACTATCCACAGGTGGGCTGTAGCTGGGAGTCCGATGATTTATCTTTCTTGCTCTTCTCCTTGAACGTGTCCCTCCACATTAGGAATGTTTCTCAGGCTGCACAAATATGTGTGAAATCTCTTGATTGCATTTGTCCCCATGTGTACACATTGTCCTTGACTAGCTATTATTGTGCCTTCTTAGTGAAGCTGAAAACATTCTCAGAGTGAAACTTCATATTCTCTTATAAATATTACTTTACAAAAGATGTGGTTAATGCTGGACACATTGTTCACCCAAAGACAGGGTCCCATCTAGAGGTGGTATTCAGCAGGTTCTGACCAGTTCTGGAGAACCGGTAGTGGAAATTTTGTGGAGTTGGAGAATTGGCAAATACCACCTCTGACTGGAGATTTTACAATATCCTTCCCCTGCCATGCCCACCAAGCCAGGCCCACAGAACCGGTAGTAAAAAAAATTGAATCCCACCACTGCAAATGTCCCACTATGCAAATGTCTTCTTTCATTCTCATGCAGAAATCAGGGTTAATCAAATCTTGAACCTTCTTCAAACTTTCAAAGACATTTCGTTTTTTTACCTATAAAGAGGAGGACACCAATGCAGAAATGCTTCACAATGGTCTAATATTTTAAAATAAAAAAGTAGCCCCCATTATTGTCATGGCCACAAATTGTCTGATGTCCAACTCCGTGCACTGATTTCTACTTCCTCAACAGCAACAATAGAACTCTGCAGGATGCTTTCAGTCAAAACTGCAGATTTTTGACAGGTGTTGTGTCATAATAGCTATGAGCTTTCTCCAAGAAATTTATTTGGGAGGATTAAAGACTCTTGTATAATCGTTCCTTTTCTTGATCCTGCTGGGTAACACTTACTCCAAAAAGCTCATTAGCATAAATAAAGCACAAGAATGTTGTTTGCTGCTGCAAAGGTAAGTTTTACCATTGAAGGAAAGCTGGAAGGGAGATCTAGATGTATACATAATTTATATGATTAATAGCTCATGGGAAATTGGGTTTAAAAATAAGTATTAAATCATTGCATCAAATTGAATGCAGTGCATTGTATCAGACACTGATTAATTTTGGACTGCGTCTTTGCAGAGTCATTAATAGCAAAGTGATCCTCCGAGAGTAGCCTTAATTTCTAATGGAGATTGGCTGAAAGAGGTTTAAAGGGGCAAGAAAATGCTCTTCTGGTAGCCCTGCCAGAAAGCTCTGCCAGTGGAGTAGTAGTGAATATATCTTGGAGGAAAGCAATGTCCTAAATCTATCAAAATTTGAAGAAAATATAGGATGTTCCATCAAAATGGGAATCTTGGATCCACCAGAAGCAAAGAGCCACTGTTGCCAGAAGAAGTATCAAATGTGCTAAGAGTAATTCCTCCTCACATTCAGTTCACTACCAGTAAGAGAGGTTTTTTTTGAAAGTAGGGAATAATACAAAGGCCTAGACTTAGACTTAGAATAACTTTATTGTCACTTTGAATTTACACTAATCAGCAGGCATCATTGCATACAGCTGTCAAAGGGTCACCACCTCCAAACTACACTACATAAAACATACTCATCCCAATATCCCATCATGTCCAAAGTGAGCTGGCAAGACTTTAGAAATACCATAGAACTGCATCTGTGTTGAAATTGGTGATTCGACTAGAAGCGGAAGTACACTTCTCCGAGAATAACTGCCAATGGAAGATTAAGTACAGATTTATGTTCTTTCAAGTAACCATGGAAGGCTGAAAATATTTAATAGATGAAATAAAACAGCAGCATCACAATGGTGTAAAACATGTTTTCTTGTATAATTCGAAATATGCAACTATAGGTGTGTTGTGGTTCACTGGCAGCCTGTGCAGACAGCAGAAGAATCGGACAGTGGGGAAGAACGGGGACCAGTCAGGGAGCCTGGAGAGGACTCGGATGAGGGTCCTGCATCCGATGCAAAGATAGGGCCACGACCATCTGGGAGTGGGGTGCTGACTCCGGAGCCTTTGGAGTCTGGCAACAGCAAGGGCGAGGAACAAGGGGAGCCTGTTCCCAGTGTGTATATGCGCAGAGCTGCTAGAAGGTGAGAGCAGCTGAAACAAAAGGGGTGTCTCAGGATTAGGCTGGGAGATGATTGCCCCTCCCATAAGGGATAAAAGTCAGGCCAAGATGATGAAACCTTTGCAGGAAACAAAGTCGTTCATTTATTTAAGACTCATTCTTGAAGCTCTTTGTACTTCGGTTGATTTTTGTTCTAGTTTATTTGATACTTCTGTTATTGGCAGCACTTCACAGGAAAGAAAGGTGGGTGCTTATCTCAAGGGACTGTTTGAAATTCATTACCTGCTAGGAATGAAAATAATTCCTAGCGTTGCAATAAAACAAGACTTGTTTTTAAAATCAGCATGTGCATAATTATGGTCTCGGAAGCCTTGGTCAGAACAAGGTGATCATTCCTAACCGCAATATGGTTAATATTCAATTCTAAAAAAAATTGTGTGTATAGTCATAGCCACATGACCACGGAATGTGCCCTAGAGTCAGACATGATTGGACAAAGGAAAGCTTTATCTTTTACATTATAGACAATGAAGTCTTAATTTTAAAATGTATAAGAGCCTAAAAATTTGGCTCTACCATATGGCCTGAAGCCCCGCTGCATTCTCAGCCCAAGGCTGCCCATCATCCTGGTTTTTTAATCTTTTTGTTGTGATTTGTATTCCTTTTTAAAAAAAAACACACTTTTAAACTTTTTGTTATATTGTAAGCCACCCCAGAGTCACTGTATTAGTGAGATGGGCAGCATAGAAATTTAATAAATAAAATAAATATGGAAATGATGAGATGTGTGCTGTGATATTATGATGAAAACTCCATCCTTCCGAAGTTGTGTTGCAACATCAGACACAAGTACATAAAAGATGCTGTTTGTGCTGCATGCTGAGGATGGAGATAAATAATGTATCTTAAAACAGATGAAAATAATTTCCCAGAAATGTGCGTATAACATATATAAGATGGCAGCAAATTTTCCTAGGCAAACTTTTAGAATCCAAACGTTCAGGGCACCATAAGATATATTTCAAAATTCCTTTGAAGGAAGAAATTGAATATACTAGATGTTACAAAAGGAGGAGGAGAGGGTGGTGAGAGGTCATTGCTAAATTCTCTAGCAACAATGGGGAAAACAATGCATTTATCTGGAGGCTGGGTAAACAGCCTTAGGCTAAACAGGCCTATGACTGGGACCAGCCAAGAAAGTAAAACTTATCCTGTTGAAATCTGTATAGTTGGTAATATATTTTTCCAGTCCTTTAAAATGACATGAAGAAGAAGATGAGGTAGAGCCTGGGGGTGGAGTCAAGAGTGGAATCAGCCTGGAGTTATTACATAGCCGAAAGCAATCTAAGTCCAACCTCCCTTGAATTCTGTTAACTCTTGTTTAGTACCAATTCGGTGCTAACTATTAGTTGAGTAGATTCCAGTCTACTGGCTTGGGCAATAAATCATCTTAAGTTGAATTTATTTATTTATTTTATTTGATCTGTCAATCGCTTACAAGATAATAGGTATAAGTATAAACATAGTTATGAATGCATGAAATGGATACATATAAGAAAAATAAAAAGAAACAATAAGACAGGGGTGGTAGGCACATTGGTGCGCTAATGCACGCCATTTTGACATTTTAGTTTTTTACTTTTTCTAATCTGATGGATTGTTCTTTTCTTCAGAATTAGTTACACTGCTGTATTTTTATTTGTCATGTGATATCTCAAATATACTACATTAGGGACAAGATTTCTAACTTATGAGCTACTTTTCTGATGAAGCTACTCTGTTGATCCATAATGGGATTGTCTTAGATATATGGCACACAGAAATATAACATCTAGCAGTAGAAGTCACTATGTTATTGTTGAAAAAACAATCTTCCAGTGCAGTATCTTGCAAATTTAATTTCATGAATTGAACACTTCTTCACCTTTCAAAAGTTGTTAAGTGGATAAAATTTCTGTTCTGACCCTTTATATTGAACCTGGTCGATGCGTTCTTTTTCATATTTTGCAGTGCAAACACTAGATGGCTGCTATAGATTTCAGTTGTTTGTTTCTTCAGTAGTGAGAAGTTGAGGACAAAAATTTCATCCACTGTTTTCTGATGCCACATGCCATATTAGAACTTGGATTTTTAAGGCTGCCAAAGCAAACTCATATGGCACAAATATCAGCCATTAATAGAGCCTAGTAACACCACCCTTATGCAATAAAAAATCTGTACACACAGGATTTGTTGGAAAGAGAGGCACTTCTGAAATCTACACACATTCCCCCCAAAAAACCCTGTTACTTATGAAAAGGAAAAAAAATCCTAATACATACTTTAAAAAATATCTCCTCTGGGAAAAGAAATGCAACTGAATGCTGGAGTGAAATATATACTCTTAAGAAAAATCTCTAAATCTCTAAAACAGATTTCTCAGGGAACTTAGAGGAAAACAGTGTACTACAAAGCAAAAAAGCAACTCTGTTTAAATATTCTTTTTAAAAAGCCAATAGATCCTTGGTACTGCTAGTTTGCATATAAAACAGAACTGTATTGATCCAAACATTCCTGGATTAGATTAACCACGCATACAAATGTTTATATACACATTGAAGGGGGAAAGTACCAAATGACAATTATATATGATAACATTTGCAATTTACACAGGCAAGAATTTTAACAATATATATGTTAAGTCTGGGCGGTGGGTCCCAAGGAGAGACAAGACTTGAAATAGTGACAACAGCTCTTTTTTAGGAAACCAGATACTGAGACGAGACTCCCAGCCGAGGCAGCTCCTTTTATAGAGCTGGCTGTGGCTAGGCAGCCTATGACATGCATTTGAGCTTGCCGCACTTGGTTTTATCCAATCGCAGCAGCTGAATAAGAACCAATCAGAACGCTTAGTTTTGTCCAATCACAGCCCGGCTTTTCCGAACCAATAGGAATGCAGGCCTACAAGCCTGCTAGTATGGAACAATATAAGCCATAAATTCAAAGGAAACAGACAGCATCTTAGAAAATATCCTTTGGTTGCTGACTCCCTCCTTCTTGTTGGTAAAGAACCAGAATGTGGTGTTCATATGGACAGAAAATCTGATTCTAGAATGGCTTGCAATCCAGCACATGTGTGTTCTTTGTAAGCAATTGCTATTTTGTGACTATGTGTATATATTCATGCCAAAGATAATAGCACACAGCAGCCAGAAGAACAGAGTACAAATTATAGTCCCTCTAGGCTATAGACAATGAAATTAAAGGATAAAGTTAGATGGGGTTGGCACTGAGGGATGAAATTGCAAGTCTGTGCTGTGCTAATGTAGCATAGAATCAACATGGACCATTCAGCAATCTGAAAAGTCAGGCTTTACATTACCAGCTGGAGTTTACAAAGGGCAAGATAAATTAACATTCAAGTAATAATGTCTGCCATCGTAAAACCAAAACAACCAAAACTGTGGCAATGGATGATAGAACACACACACACACACACACACACACACACACCTGTTCCCCTTTAAAAAAAAATGCTTCTGTAAGTTTTATTTTCCCAATATTGATTTGTTATTGCTGTTTCTTTAATGTGTAATCCTAAATATACTTTATGGCTATTAGAAAAAGGATGCAAAGCCTGGTTGGGTTTCCAACCGTGAAATGGTCTGCTGAGTTCGCATAGATCCTGAGCGGTTTTTTTTTTTACACAATGTATACCAAGCCTTTGACTCTCTTTACTGGAAATTAATGATACTAAAAATGTCCAATTAGTTTAAAAGGTTGCCATTTTAGCCATTCAACCTAAACACTCTAAATTTGCTTTAATTATTCTGTGCTATTAAGTCTTTGACTCTTTAAAGCCTTCACTTCATTCCTATTCTTTTCCCCTACTTCTCCAGCTCTGTTGTTCTACTCTATTACCTCCATTACCCTCTATTGACATGAGTAGCCTTGCCTTTTCACCTGTGTTTAGTACTTTGTCTTTGGCCTACTTCTTAATTTCAGTTCACCATTAAAACAAAACAAATATATTTTAAACAGGGTTAGAATGTTTAGGGAGTTATTCCTACAGTTCTCACTGAGGAGAAATAGAGATGTTTTTAGGGCTTCCATCCATTTCTTGACATAACTTAGAATCCTACACCAGCTGCTCTACCACATTTTTATACACGAAGCTAGATTCTGAAATCTCTTTTGAAAAATGTGCTCATTCAGTGGTACATTTTCCCCGACAACCACATTTCATAAATGCCTGTTTGATATTGAAAAAACCTCACATAATAATAGAATTTGCTAAGAACAATTTTGCCTATCTTTGCCTCAGGGCAAACTCATGGGTAACACCATTTATTAAATGAAAAAAGCTAGGTTGGGAACATTTGTCAGGTTTATATTTTCATAGATGTAAGCATTGTTTTAAATAATAACCCAAATACAGCCCTGAAGGAGGAGCTCACTAAATCAAAATCACAGGAAGAAAACTTGATCCCTGAACTTGAATTCCACACTTGATTTCTTCAATTCTCTGAACAATTTCTCCCAAGTCTGAAAATGCAAGAATTGTCATCTCCCAAATTCAACTAATGTATATAAGCATCTAGAACAGAGTGTGTGTGAGAGAGGCAGATAGAAAGACAAAGACTAGAAAGTCAAACAGAGTTTGACTTTAAAATAGTAATTTATAAAATAGATACCAGATCCATTTATGGATTCCTGGACTGTCCCTTTTGAGATTCAGCACTGTTTAAGCAACCGGTAGAACTGGAATCTAACCATTTGGGATGTGGTTTGCAGATACTAAACTTCCATTTCTGAATCAGTCTCAAATACAGCAAGATAAAAAGGGAGGACTGAATAAGCCATTTAGAGTTAAGATACCTATGTGATCATCTTTGCATTTTTATGTCCATTTCCTATTATGCAGTATATACTTTATTGGGTATGTCTCATTCTTTAACACAATACATTTTAAAAACTTAGTTATTGCAGCTTATCATTTTGAGCACTACAATATGATTTTTGGGGCAAAGTTAGAGTCTCATCTGCAAGTGGGATGAGGATGTACAATTTTATTTTTTAAAAAAAAAATATTTATTTTTGTCAATTGCTTACAAGATAATGGGTATAAGTAAAACATAGTTATGAATACATGAATACATATAAGAAAAAAAAACAAAAAACCCCAATAGGACAGGGACGGTAGGCACGTTGGTGCACTTATGCACACCCCCTACAGACCTCTTAGGAAAGGGGTGAGGTCAATAGTAGACAGTCTAAGGTTAAAGTTTTTGGGGTTTAGGGAAGAAACCACAGAGTCAGGTAGAGTATTCCAGACATTGACTACTCTGTTGCTGAAGTCATATTTCCTGCAATCAAGTTTGATGCGATTAACCTTGAGTTTGTATCTATTGTTTGCTCTTGTGTTGTTATGGCTGAAGTTATTCATTGACAGTTAGGACATTGCAATGTACTGCAATTTGGGAAGTCTGGCTGAAAAGGTCGTGCTGAATTGATTTTTTCACAAACCTTAACAAAGTTTGGAAAGGATTTGGGGAAAAATGGTATTGCAATCAGTCAGAACAAAGAGCACTTCCAGTGTTCTCCCATCACCTCTTTGGTGTTGTAACAACCATCCTTTTTTTCTCCAAGTTTTGGACCCTCATTCATAATTTGAACACATTTTCTGGGTATGCCTGATTGGAACAAAGTGCCTGAGTTGCTACTTCATTGGTAATAATTGGTTATTCCATCAGCTGCTCACCACATGTCTATTTCCCCAAAGCAGGACATTGCCTTTATTAGGTTTGGAAATGATAAAGCGTGAAGCAAAAGGTTGTTAGATATCTTCAATTTGAGTACATTTATTCTTCCATGGTTTTCTAGGGATGTGTGTGTATGTGTGTGTGTGTGTGTATGGAAAGGATAATATAATGGATGGTGATAAATAAGGATGAGATGCATATACAGGGATAACAGTTGGTTTATTTATAGCCATTAACATTCCCAAGCAATACCCACTGATGATATACATGATCAATTTACATGGTGATAATAGCTTAGCTTTGGTTCTTGCTGACAGAAAGAATGCAATTTCCCTTCCACACCATTAGAGCTTTCCTATAGTATCACATTCATCTCATAAATTGGAAACCATACAACATTTTACCAATACTATAATAAGTATTATAAGACAGGAAAATATATATTTATTAATCATTATCATTGCAAAGTAAAAACCAATGCAAACTAAAAAGGAAGAAAAAGAAAAAGTCAAAAATACAAAGGAAATAAAATAATGGAAAGAAACAAAAGAAAGAATGAATGAATGAAAGAAATATAGTAAACAAAGAAAAATAAATATATAAAGAAGTGGCTTCCAACCTTCATCTCATATAAATTTTAGTAACTTATCACCTTTAGTAATTCCTCTTAGTTTTATAGCCAATGATCCCTTTATTCAACATTCTATCTCATATCTTTAAAAAATTCATAAAGAACTGTCTTGGTGTCAGAAAAAGTTCAGTAAAGGGTGCCAGAAATAACTACATATCTATTTCAATCTTCATCAAATAAACTAACTTTATATTCCTTTTACTTCTAACAATCTTAATCTTTACTGTATTGAATTAATGTCATAGAACTTGGTCTTCTTTCACTTTCTTTTTGTCCTTTCTCACAAGGTTCATCCAAACTTTAACAAACCACTTTTGCAAATCTAATGTATAAACAATCCAAGTCACTCTTTTGATTTATTAATTCTCTTTTTTTAAAAACTGATTTACTTTGTATGTTCAGTGAGAAAGCTTTTTCCATGTCATTCATGTACCCCATCATTTGTAGATTTACTTTCAGTATTAATTGTGACCCTGTCTTTTCAGATAAAACTTGCTTTTCTGCCATTTCTTCCACAACAACATTTGGACACAATCTATCCATAGATGCAGATATTGCTATTGACATTGTTGATATTAACTTCAGATTAAATTTTTTGGGAAATGTACTTTCCAATGTGAATTTTTAATTATATAATTTTTAATATTATTCTGTAGCTGTTAATGAGTTTTAGGTATTCTTCTCCTTTAAAATCTTTGCTTTCTTCTTGTGTTAATTTTATAAAATTGCTTACCTGTATTTTATCCTAGAAAAAATTCATTTCCACCTTCCCAAGGGAAGGATTCTTTATAATTAATTCTTATTTCAAACTTACCTGCAGAGATGGTATTCAGCAGGTTCTGGCCAGTTCTGGAAAACCAGCAGGGGAAATTTTGAGGAGTTTGGAGAACCGGTAGCAGAAATTTTGAGTAGTTCGTAATACCACCTGATTGGCCCCGCTCCCATCTATTCTCTGCCTCCTGAGTCCTAGCTGATTGGCTGGGTCTTCTTTTGTTGCCCTGCATAAGAGAAGGAGCTGGAAAGCAGGTTAGTGGGGTGGGGAGGGAATGGGATTTTGCAGTATCCTTCCCCTGCCACACCCACCAGGCCACACCCACAGAACCAGTAGTAAAAAAACTTGAATCCTACCACTGCTTACCTGGGTCTTTAATCGATTTATAATTTGCTAAACTCAAACTCTTAATTATCTTTTTGTTGTTTATTTGACACTTTAAAAAATCTTACACTTGTAGTAAAAATTTTCTTTAACGATTAAAGGCAGACTCACCCAGTGTTTTCAGACTTGCTGACCCAAAGATCTCTAATAACAGAAAAGTTGTTGACAAGCATTTTCTGAATGTGATTACAAAAGAAAGTATGTGAACTTGGTGTCCTTCTAAAAGTGCTAACTGCAGGTTGGGTAAGATGACTATTCCTTTGTCTTCCAGTAGTCTAAACTCCCCAGAGACCTCTGTCTTGCAGTTTCCTCCCAAGGAGCAGTTGTCTGGAGCACTTGTGGGTGATCACATCCCTCTTCTTGTCTAAACAGCAATTATTGAAGAGCAGGTTTACTTCCTAGCTTTCTTCTTCACTGCAGGCTCAACTTTTCATTTTCTTCTGGAACCCCACACACCCACCCCATTTCTCATTTTATTATTAGTCACTTGCCATCTTTGTATTCTCCCAAATTTAAGAAACCCGAGGCATATATCAACAGTAATCTAATTTTATTGAAACAAGCCTACAGGAAAGAGGGATTGTTCAAAAGAGTTCTTGTGCCTTGCTTTTGATTTTCTGTGAGACTACAGAGTAAATTCTTATCTTCAAGGTTGCTATCCTAGATTGATTAGCTGAACCCCCATAGCCCAATTCTTGCATATCAACTTCCCCCCAATTTTGGCTTCAGAACTGGTCCTTTTGGATTTTGAATCTAGCCTGACAGTGACTACAGTCTTGCCCGAGTAGGACATAAGCTGGATGTTTAATCCCCAGCATGTTTATTAAAAACAAAACAAAAACCTGCAGAAATTTGCTGGTAGGCAATATGGAGAATACTATGAGAGGTGAATCATAGGATGGTTTGATAGGGTGTCTTCTTATGTTTCAGATTGTAGCAATAGCATTAGCACTTAAAACTTCTATATTGCCCCATAGTGTTTTATAGCACTCTTTGGGAAGTTTACGGAGTCAGCATACTGCCTTCAACAATCTGGGTCTTCATTTTACCAAACTCAGAAATATGGAAGGCTGAATCAACATTGAGCCCCATGAGCACTGAACTTTAGGCAGTGGGCAGAATTAGCCTGCAATATTGCATTCTAACCATTGCGCCACCAGGGCTCCTTGTAGCATCGCTGATCCTTCTTTGCAATTCTGCACTTGACAACTGTTTTACACCACATACTTCATTCCAGATATGATGCATATGGTAACTTGTGTATGGAAAGAATGACAACGAAAAGCTTAACAAGAGAACATATCAAGTGTGTTTCGTGCTGTTCTGTCTCCAGGTTTTACTTTAATGTCTTAAAAACAACATCGTTTATTTATAGCATCTTTAAATCTCATTCTTCAGCCCCTGTGGCTTTCAGAGCATCTGCCACACAATTCATGGAGGGAAACATACCCAGTTCCTGACAAAAGACTTATTATCTAAAAGGAATGATGCAGAAGAAAAGGAGGAGAGTAGAAAAAGCAAGTTACTAATTTTTAAAATCAAATACCAGTACTTAAGCAATGATCAACTGGATGCAATTGAGAGGAAACTGGAATCTGACAGAGTTGACCTTTTCAACAGTGCTGATTATTTATTTATTCGTTCATTTCTATCCCTGTTATTATTTTTATAAATAACTCAAGGCGGTGAACATACACAGATTCCTCCCCCTCCTATTTTCCCCACAGTAACAACCCTATGAGGTAGCTGGACTGAGAGAAAGTGATTGGCCCAAAGTCACCCAGTCAGTTTTCATGCCTAAAGTGGGACTAGAACATACAGTCTTCTGCCTTCAAGCCTTAACTGCTAGACCAGCTGGCTCTACATAGTATACCCATGAAAGATTCTGAAGGAAAGTTTTTCTTTCCCATCTTCTCTTCATCTGGGGTAGCCTGATGAGGTAAATTCACACTGCTGAAAGCACACAGCCAATCTGAGTGAATTCACACATTGAATTTTCCCAAACAGAAGGGCTAGGAGAAATAATGTGTTTTGGTGCTTCAGATCTGGATCACATCACTGTGTCCTTAGAGCCTTTGGTCTTTGAGGGACGGCTGAAGGAGAGTCAGAGTTATGGAAACAGTATCATGATGCAAGTTCTCCTCCTTTGGTGAAGTGCACCACACCCAAGAGGGACAGTACTTATAGTAAAAGACTACAATGTTGTTTCAATATTCTGTCAAAACCATTGTCTGAAGATAAGGAAGGATTCTACTATTGTAAATAGTAATAGTAATTCTACTTTTACTATTGTAAAATATGTAATTTGTATATCCTATGTTCCCACCATCCTAAAGAAAATCATCCCGGACTGTCATTTAGAAGGATAGATACTGAAGATGAAGCACAAATACTTTGGCCACTTAACAAGAAGAGAAGAGAACTCTTTTTAATAGGAACAATTAGAGGAGAATTTAGTAAAAGGCTAAATATATTATACTGCATATAGTAACAACAGCCAGAATTGCCTCTGCACAAAGGTGGAAATTGGATCGCACCCCTTCTGAGTAAATGGTAATAAAGAAAGTTTTGGACAGTGCAGAGATGAACAAGTTTACTTTAGAGTTGAAAGACAGAGAAGAATCAGAATATTATGTGGCATGGGATAAATGGTATAGATGGTTAGATAATAGAAAAAAGGATTAAAAGTATATGTGCACGTAAATGTAGGTGTAACATCGATGTCACAGTGTTGCAAAGAATGTAAAAGAGTTTTGTTGTCTTGGAAAAAATGCAATAAAAATAAATTTAAAAAAAAAGAGAAGAGAAAAGAGAAAAGAAGAGGGAAAAAGAAGAGAAAAGACCCTGGGAAAGATGGAAGGCAAAAGGAAAAAAGGGACAGCAAAGGATGAGATGGTTAGATAGTGTCACTGATGCCATGAACATAAATTTTAGCAAACTCTGGGAGACAGCGGAGGACAGGGGAGGGGCTGGGGTGCAATGGTCCATGGGCAGTGGTGGGATTCAACTGGTTCGCACCATTTTAGGCAAACTGGTTGTTAACAGATAATCAGAGTTGGAAGGGATGTTGTAGGTCATCTAGTCCAACCCCCCACCCAAGCAGGAGACCCTACACCATTTCTGACAAATGGCAGTCCAATCTCTTCTTGAAAGTCTCAAGTGATGGCGCTCCCACAACTTCTGAGGGCAGGCTGTTCCATTTGTCGATTGTTCTCATTGTCAGAAAGTTTCTCCTTATTAAATTACCCTCCCCCTCTATCAAAGTGGATCCTGGACACTGTACTGCACTGCAATAGAGGACAACAGAGTGGCTGGTGTGAGGGAAGGAGAAGGCCACTTCCCCTCTTTCTTCTCCCTGCTCCTCATCCTTCCCTTTTTCTGTCTGCTTCATTGCATATTTCTCCACTGTAGCGCAGTGCCCAGGATCCACTTCAGGGCTGGGATTCTACCAGTGCGCACCTATTCGCTAGAACCGGTTGTTAACATTCTAAGCAGTTCGGAGAACCAGTTGTTAAAATAAATTACTGGCCTAATCCTGTAAGGAAGGCAGGAAGGAAACATTCTGGTGTTGCTTGGAGAAACTGCCTCTCCGTTAACCCTTATTACATTCTTGGCAGGACTAGACTTCCTGTCTCTGGAACTTCTCTGGAGTTTTTCCCCCCCCTCCTTTGCTGGTACTTTGCTTGTGTGGAGTGACCATTCAAAGTTACAATGGCACTGAAAAAAGTGACTTATGACCATTTTTCATACTTATGACTGTTGCAGCATCCCCACAGTCATGAGAAGCCAAGCAAGGAGATGCGTGCCTTGATGTGAGTGATATTGAATTGGTCATGCCCAGCCAATAACATGACCACCAAGCCACGTCCACCCAGTCACATGACCACCGAGCCACGCCCACCACCTAAGCCACACCCACAGAACCTGTTGTTAAAAAAATTGAATCCCACCCTTGATCCACTTTGATAGTGGGGGGGGTGTAGTAATTTAACAACCAGTTTGCCCAGGGTCAGGTTGGCCATTGCGGGAAGCTCGTCCCACAAGTGTGACAGAGTTGGAAGATGGGGATGGGCCATATCTCCCATGACAACCAAACCGACCCTGGGTGAACCAGTTGTTAAAATTTGAAACCTACCACTGTCCATGGGGTTGTGAAGAATCAGACAGTACTTAGAGACTGAACAACAACATGCTCCCTCCAGTACTCCAGCAGGGATTTTAAAATTCTCTGCTTCTGTATAATTCAGGAGCATTTACTGTCTCTATAATAGTTGTGCTAGTGTTTTTAATACTATTCACTATGTTTGCCATAAAATTACCTAGTATGCCTTCTTATATAACTGAAAACTGAAGAGTTCAGAAAGGAATTAAGCTTTTCAACTAATCTGTAGAATATGTAAATCTCTTACTGCTTAATATATCCTGCTCATTTTTTAAAAAAAACATTTGATTGTCTTTAGGATTTTTTAAAAAATAGCTTTCATTTTGTCTTGAGTTCCATATTAAAAATACAGTAATGAAAGTAAGATGGTCTACCAATGAACTATGATTCAATTTAGGAGGATTTTCTGACTATCTATTGTTAAATTAATTGCCAAATAATTACATTTAATTGACACATTTGTTTCCAATTTCCAAAAATTAACAGGGTATTAAATGAGTCAGGTCAATGACACCATTGAAAAGAGTGTAGAGTTTTGCTGTTAGACTTCAAAACAGCAGTTTTCATTAAACATCACTCCAGAATAATTTGTGTCATTAAAAGTGGTAAATTTTACCCAATTACTGCAGCTGTTTTAGTTTTATTTGCTTGACTCACTCCTAAGACAAGGATTTAAATAGCCAGGTTTTTGCTTGGGGGCTGTTGAGAGGGTTTTTTTTTTTAATTAAAGTGAAATATAATTATATTATTGTCTTTAACAATCTTGCTCTTTTCTGCTTGTAAATGTAATTGTACAAATATGTTTCATAATTAGATATGGATCTTATCAGACACCTTTAAAGGAAAAGTTTGGAAACAACGCCACGGGGCTCTTAGCTTTTCTCTCCCTGAATGGGCAGTTTGGGAGAATGGCAGTATTGTTTTAAGCTAGTCTTAAACAATGCTTTACAGAACAGATGGAACAGATAATGTATCAAGGGACCCCTTAGTGAAGCGAAGTCATGTTCCCAAGTAGCAACTAGTGGTAACAAAGACAACGCATAACTATGACAAGTAAGGTAAATAACACAACTGGCAAAGGTAAAACCTTTGGTTTGAGGAAAACAACATATAAAAAGAGTTGAAACAATCTCAGACCCACTTTTACCCCCTCTTAAACATAGTTATGGAAACTTCAGTGCACATAATGGAAAAATGAGAAAGTTCTTTGCTACAGATACTGACACTGTAAAAAGAAGAGTATATAATTTGCATCATCTTGGAAAATAAAGCTATTTGTAACCAAAGCTATGACAACTTCAGTTGCATTGCAACTTTCTGTTTCTCTCAGAAAGGAGGTATCATAGAGCAATGGGTATCCAGATTTATAATTGTTTCATTTAAAGGAAAAAAAAGTAGGGGTGGGATTCAAATTTTTTAACAACAGGTTCTGTGGGTGTGGCTTAGGTGGTGGGCGTGGCTCGGTGGTCATGTGACTGGGTGGACGTGGCTTGGTGGTCATGTTATTGGCTGGGCATGACCAATTCAATATCACTCACATCAAGGCACGCATCTCCTTGCCTGGCTTCTCATGACTGTGGGGATGCTGCAACAGTCATAAGTATGAAAAATGGTCATAAGTCACTTTTTTCAGTGCCATTGTAACTTTGAATGGTCACTCCACACAAGCAAAGTACCAGCAAAGGAGGGGGGAAAAACTCCAGAGACATTCCTGAGACAGGAAGTCTAGTCCTGCTAAGAATGTAATAAGAGTTAATGGAGAGGCAGTCTCTGTAAGCAACACCAGAATGTTTCCTTCCTGCCTTCCTTACAGGATTAGGTCAGTAATTTCTTTTAACAACCGGTTCTCCAGACTGCTTAGAATGTTAACAACTGGTTCTAGTGAATAGGTGTGAACTGGTAGAAGCCCACCCCTGAAAAAATCACTGGAAATTCAGAGGTTTTCATAATGTGTTTCATTTATAAAACTGCAAACAGAGCATAAAGAGGCAAACAGATAAAGCTATAGGCCTATAGATCCTTTCCCAATACAAATATCTAGAAAGAGATCCCATCACATTTCTAAATGCTACATCTCTTTCTTTCTCTACCTATTTGAAATGCAAAACTGCTGTTTTTTCCCCCCAACAATCTATCAATCCTCCTCCTAGATTTTTTTCCTGCAAATGAATAGTTCTCTCAGAATCCAGGCACAGCTATTACATAGTATTAAATTCTTTTGTATTAAAGTCCTAACTGCTTTAGGCCAAACCACACTGATAAAGTTGCACATGGTAATGAAAGAGAAACAGCATTGTATGAATGTATGAATAATGTATGAATTATTATCTATTCATATTTAAAAAACATAAGTTGGCAGTCCATAGTTCATCAAAATCACATGTAGCTTTTCTGCATCCATCCCAATTCTGGAGGGAAAAACATCATCGTAAAAAGGATACCTATCCATCTTAACAGAGACGGAAGGAAACTTGGAGGTCTTCTAATCTATCCCCTTGCTCAAGCTGGAAACTCTGTACCAGGAGTGTCAAACTCATGTCGTCACAGCATCATCACGTGACGTATCGGGACTTTTTCCCCCTTCGCTAAACCAGGCAGGGGCATGGCCAGTGTGTGATGCATCTGACCCTCGGGCCGTGAGTTCAACAGCCCTGCCCTATACCATTCCAGACAAGTGGTTGTCTTTTTAAAAGTCCCCAGTGATTGAGCACCCACAACTTCTGAAGGCAACTGATTCCATTGATTAATTGTTCTCACTGTCAGGAAATTTCTCCTTAGTTCTAGGTTACTTCTCTTGATTAATTTCCATGCATTCTTGTCTTGCCTTCAGATGCTTTGGAAAATAAGTTGACCCCACTCTTCCTTGTGGTTTGCCAACAGCAGGTGCAGACAGCAGAGGTCTCTGACAGCGACGACGAAAGGAAACCAGTCAGGGAGAGGACTTAGATGAGGGTCCTGCGTCTGATGCAGCTATGGGGCCAGGACTATCAGAGAGTGGGGTGCTGCCTTCGGAGCTTTTGGAGTCTGGCAGCAGTGAAGCAGAGGACCCTGGGAGCCTGCACCCAGTGCACATGTGTGCCGGGCTGCTCAAAGGAGAGAGCAGCTGAAGCAGCAAGGCCAACTTGGGAGTAAGGCTGGAAGGTGATTGATTTTATCCCATAAGGGATAAAAACCATCCCTTGGGAATGTGTTCTTTGCAGGAAGCAAAGAAGTTCTTTAGACTCTGAGTCTTCGCTGAAGTCCTGCAAACTCCTGTGGTTTGGTTTTGAAACTTCTGTCAGTTGATATTTATCAATAATTAGACTTCTGACCTTGGCAGCCTTTGCTTTTATCTCGGACAATTAGGTTTAAATGTCTCTTGGCTGGGAATGCAAAGAATTCCCAGTGCCTCATTAAAAAAGGTTTGCTTTTATATAGTTCGTGTTTGTTTAATTGGAACAAGGCTTGGTTAGAACAAAAGGTGATCACGAGACCCTGGGATACCACCACAGTCACAAATATGAGTCAATTGCCAAGTGGCTGAATTTTGATCATGTGACCATGGAGCTGATGCAATGGACTAAGTGGAAAAGTGGTCATAAGTCACTTTTTTTCAGTGCCATTGTAACTTTGAATGGTTACTAAATGAACTATTGTAAGTCAAGGACTACCTATACAGCTGAAGCAGGTTGTGAGAGACTGGCAGTAAACCTGTAGTTTGTTGATGGAGCATTGGACTTCTGCAAGACAGGCTTTAAGAACCACTGCCTTAGAATACAAACCAGAGGTCCTGGTGGAATAGCATCATGTCTATGTGGCTGGCTCTGCTCCATCCCTGTGCACATTTCTGAATTAAATCTCTGAATATTCAGCTATGGATGCCTAAGGCAGGAGGAGGCAATAAAGACTTGGTCCCACTTTTCTCTTAGTAGATGTAATACCCACAGTTGTGATTTCAGCAAATGACCTTGACATTCACCCAGTCTTGTTTTCCTGGGTTGTCTGGACATTTGCTCTATAGTGACAAGGGAAAGATGCCAACCTCACTAGCCCAATTCTTTCCATTGTGTATCTTGGAAAACTTCAGGAAGATACTCCCCCCACCCCCCTAGAATTTACTAACGCTGCTTTGAAGCTTTAGCTCTTTCTTGCATAGTTTTTATACCTTCCACTGCAACGCTCCTTAAAGGCTGCTTGTTGGGTTTCTTTGAACAAAATAGCCAAACTTGGCCACTTTAAGACTGGTGGACTTCAACTCCCAGAATTCCTCCTCCAGTCATGTTAGCTCAGGAATCCTGGGAGTTGAAGTCCACAAGTCTTAAAGTGGCCAAGCTTGAAGACCCTTGGATTAAAGTGTTGCCTGCTACACAGTACTTTTCCAGATCAATTGTAAAATTCACTTGGTCTTTGGTCAGTTAAAAAAAATGTACGTACCCTTTACTGATTTGTTCCTCTTTTATTGTTTCGGATGGGTTGTTCTTACCGCATTGACTGCTGCAGGAAAGTTCCATATTGCTGCAAATTAGTTGCCAGACAAAAGATTTACCACAGCCTTTAGCTAAGGAGCCCTTTGTTTTTTCTTTTCTTGATTCTTGCTTTGATTTCACAAATCAGCTACCACTTCTGATCCCTGTTGCAGATAGATTTGGTTAATAAAAAAATAGTAACAGAAGGAGGGGAAAAAAAGTGGCTTCTAGGCCTAACCATTTGGGGGTGCAGGTGGGAAGATGTGACATGAAGTTTTCCTGTGACAAATGATGCCTGTGCAAGAAAACCAGAGTGTCAGGGAAAGGCTAATGCCGCCGCAGCTGTTATTTCTAAGAAATGAGCAATGGAGTTTATGCAATATTTATTAAGAAGGTATCCATACTGATTTATATAAATCTGCTTGAGCTGGTGGCACTTTCAGAATTTTAAGAGCATTCTCTGAGTACCCACATAAAATGGTTGCATGACAAGCCTAATATTGACAAAGAGAAAGGGAAATTTTCCCCAGGATCCTGTTCCCTATTGCACTATTAGAAAAGGCAATATGGCCAAATCAGAACATGGGATTTTTTTTTTTTAGAATAGAACACACCTTATTCCTACAGGATCACTAACTATTACTATTTTATGATATTTTTCCTCCTTTTTAAAAAATGAACTGGTTCAATCTGCCTGATGTTATAATATGATTCACCATAGAGTCCCCCAAACATACATGTCAAAACAGTGTCAAATCTGAGATTCAACGGTAAGAAGATTACATTCAAATTTGAGATCAAAGGAAAGAAGATTTTATTTAGGATGTGATTCAATAAGAAGTTCAAGATAGGCAAAGCATAAAAGTGCCCACAGCTGCCTCTTCTTTTGGCAAAATGGAATGGAAATAGCAGAGATGGTAGATCTATTAAGCCATATTAAGATGACAAGGTTCGGCTGGATACCTTCAGGGGTTTCAGTGTAATACATTTTTGAAATATTCTCCCATAGTTTCTTTTACGGTAGCGCAGGAATAAAGAAGCAACAATACGGCACATTCTAAATTGCTCTACAAAGAATCTCAGGCTTAATCATGCTGAACAGTTCTCTTGTTCAAATTCAGAAATAAATATTTTCCCCGGCTTAAAAAAAAAAAGAAAATAGATCAAAAAATCTACCAGTGACTTCTTACTTTGGGGGCATGATAGATCGATTGGCATGCTTCATTAGAAATGCATTCTGTAATAAATCAAATAATAATAACATCTCAAAAATAGATTTCCATGTGAGTTATCACAATAGTTAATCCTTGCTTAACCATGGCAATTGGGACCAGAATTTCCATTAAGTGATGATGTCATGTTGTTTAGTGGTGGTAATTCTATCAGCCCTCTTGTTGTTCAGCAAGGACTGTGTTAGTTAACTGAGTGCCATGCAGGTTGCAAGCAGGCAGTCAGGCAAGTTCTGGTTGTGTTGGTACACTGTGGGGCCATAAGTGACTGCTGTTGGGTGGGGAGCTTGTACGACAGTTCACAAGGCATGATATCAGCATGATCAGGGTTGCTGCTGCTGGGTGAAGGAGAACGTGAGAGATTTACTGGATTGACATGTGTAGGAGAAGAGCAGGCAGAATCTGGGGGTGGAGTCAAGAGAGGAATCACCCTGAAGTCATTACATTCCCACAAGTGACCCAAATTCACCCCCTCTTGAATTTTGCTGACTTTTAACTAGCACCAGTTTAGTGCTGACTATTAATTGACTAGATTCTTGTGTATGGGCAAAAGCAATAAATCATCTTAACTGGAACCTAATGTGCGGTCCCAATTTTGGGGGGCCTGACACATCTGACATTCCCTGATGGTTTCCTCACAGACTTGTGGGAAACCAGCAGAGAAGGTGATAAAAGGTGATCATGTGACTTGGCAATCATAAAATTACAAGCTGGTTGTTAAGCATCCAGATCAGGGGTGGGATTCTACCGGTTCTGTCCGGTTCTACAGAACCGGTAGCTCTGAAGAGCAGCAGACACAGAACCGGTTCTGTGTCTGCTCCTGTTTTGGCCCGCCCCCTGCCCGGGCTCTTACCTGTTCTTTATTTCCTGCTTTTTCAACCACAGCTGCTTTGCGTGGCACAGCTGCAGTTGAAAAAGCAGGAAAAAGGGGCTTTTCCAACCACTGCACACCCACACGCAGCGCTGCTCAGCTGTCTGGGCAGCTCAGCAGGCTGTAAATTGCGCTTGCACAACTCGCACGACTTGTGCGTGCGTGCGTGAAGCAGAGCAACAGAACCAGTAGTTATACTGGTCGGATCCCATCCCTGATCCAAATCCTGTGATTAGGGGGATGCTGTGATGGCCAGAACTTAAAAGACTGTCCGTAAGTCTTTTTTTTCAGCACTTTCATAATTTCAAATGGTCAGAGAACATATGGTTGGTAAGCAAAGATTACTTGTATTTAAGATCAAATGTCTAAAAATGGGAACAATCATTAACATTTATTGATTTAACATTTATCTTTTCCACTTCATCTATTAATTTTATTTTTTTTAAAAATCCATTATCAATTAAGGTAAGCTAACATGCTCCATTTTAAAAACCAAAACCCAACATTGACAGCAGCTCAGTGAGAAACTTGAAGATGGTGCAGGTTTAACTCCTCACATATAATTCCAGAGAAGCAATAAAAATAGGGGAGGGGAGGCTAGTATAATGTCCCACCATGATGTAACTTATAGATGCTGATAATCTTGAAAATGTGGCGAGGTGGAAGATATATCGGTTCTGCTGGTGGATTCCATTTTATAAAGGATGGTTGATATTATAGTCCACGGTTTAAGCTTCAACCCAGTTTTCCATGAGATATGTAGCAAATCAGTTTATTCACTAGGTCTGAATTATCACTTGATTGAATGATTGGGAAGAATAGTTCAGCCAACTCTTAGTTAACTCCCACTCTTGACTTATTGCACCCCCAAATTGGAAAATTTTCTATATTATTATTCATCAGTTTTTTTGCTTTTGTTTTGCAACTTAGCTTGGCTTACTTCCTTTTCCATTCCATGTTTCTGGTAGCTATCTAATGCCATATAAATTGAAGTAGAAAAAGGAATATTTTTGATAATCCTGTATACTAATAAAAAAACAAATTGCCCAAATTATCTGCATTTTGCTTACCCAATTTACTTACTTTCATACTGTTTCTTCCTGGTGTCCCTTTGGAATGAATCGACTGGGTCAGCATAGCTGAGAAAGACTAGTCAATTGTCTATTGCAGGGCTGTCAAACTCCTGGCCCATGGGCCAGATGTGTCATGTGCTGGCCATTCCCACACCCAGTTTAGCGATGGGGGGATAAAGTCCTGATGTCACATGATGCCCGTGATGAGTTTGACATCCCTGGTCTATTGAATAGTTGAAACAGCACAGTTCTCTTACTTTAAAGTTGGACATGTTGGTTTATATATCCATGTGGGGCTTATATTATTTTATCCCTTTCCCCCATTAATTCATAAGCTTATTTCCCATTCAACATATGATGAGCAAGTTAATGACCAATCAAATCCATACACATATCAAATGCCTATTTTTCAAACATAAAAAAATGTAAAATGTTCGTGTAAATGTATTAGGTTTCATTACCTATTTCACTTTAGCTGTCCTTACTTTTCCCAGACAGGGACTACATGAAGAAAAGTAGTGTTTTCTTATTAGGTTTATAGCAGAGGAGCACATTTTGCAGTAGCGATTGAAATTCTGTACAAACTTACCTTAATTTGATGTATTTAACCCTACCTTTCTTCTATTTTCCATCAAAGAACTTACCTGATTTACTGATTGGCTTCAAATACCCATCTAACTTATAATGGTGGTTTCCTTAGCTTTGGACAGGTTATGTGAAAACTCAGCATTTGTGGTTGCAGCCTTAATTAATGATGTATCAGAGTGAACCCAGTCCATTATAGCTCAGTCAACAAATTTGTGTGAGCAGTGAGACAGCTTGTTTAATGGTTCAGGTCCAGCTGTTCTCTTACTGTTGCTCAG
This sequence comes from Pseudonaja textilis, assembly GCF_900518735.1. The sequence continues at coordinate 1,423,581 of NW_020769406.1, forward strand.
AAGTTTTATATTGCACATTTAGTGTGGCATACGCTTCTGAGGCGATTAGGCTCTGTTTCCTCACATTTCATTATCATCATTATGGTTTATACATTTCATTTTCCCATGTGACATTGTGCACTGCACCGCTGAGAGGACTGAATCCAGATAAGAATACAGCAAAATCTCTCTTCATAAGAACATTAATGCCTACATAGTGTGTGCCACAAATCATATTGATGGGCTTTATAATAAATACTTGCCCTAAGAGATTCACTCTCTGCAAAAATTAAGATGGATCTCCGACAAAGTATCTACATTTTAGCAAAAATTAATACTGCATCTTTTCATTCCTACCTGTGCCACGGAGAAATCCTGAATTGTGTAATTTTAATTTTTGTCATTCACATTTTATTTTGTCCCTCCTTTGGTGTCCTTTCTTTAATATTTTATTCCACCATTTCTTTGATATATTAGTGTAACTCTTGTCCTGTGGCAAGTTGTCTCAAAGAGAGTTGGCCATAGTGAGTTGTTCCGCAGAAAGTTGGTCATGGTAAGTTGGTCCCAAGAACTCAAAGTGGTGTTCTGCTTGTGTTCCACTTGAAAGTTGTCAGAAAGATGCTAATGAATTCAAACCACTTCTTGTAAAATCTTCCTCAATCTCATTATGTGTGTATTATAATGTATATGGGAATAAGAAGCAGAATAAAACAATGGTAAACTATAAATGGACTCCACAATTAGCTTTTACAGTTTTCAAAATGTATGTAGGAAAAGCCTCTGCCTAATAGTCTCTTCATTTAAATTCAAGAGAGGTGGAACACCAAGCTAGATATAAAAAGATTATTAGCTGCTGTGATAGAATAAAATTTACCCACTAGCTTTCTTTAAGCCATCCTGTTCTCTCTTCAGGCCTTTTAATATTGAGATTCCTAACATCGTAACTGTCCATCAAAGAGACTGGCAAGAAGGCTGGATTTTCTTCTTTGAAGCTAAGACCCTGACTCATTAACCCAAACAAAAAGCTTCTTGCTAGATCAAGAAAGTCTTATTTAACCATCACACTCTACTGCAGCAGCACCAATGACTTTGGCTGATCTTAAAAAAACAACAACTAAGTAGGACAGATCCAATTAATACCTGGATGTAAAATTACCAGGAGCTTCCAAGTTGAGGGTGAAATTTGAGAATTTTATAAAAAGGACCACCATCTAGAAGTAGGCACTGTTAAACCACTTTCTAATGTTGTCAAAATAAAAATATAGCTGCATCCATGTGGTCACCAATGTTAGGCTGCGCTTAAAGACTTTTTAAAAAAAATCTCTACCATAAATCATAGTCCTGTTAAAATATTTTGTTCTGTTCTGTATTACTATGTCAAATTTAAGGGTTCTTTTCCTTTAATTGTAATCTTTAGTTTCTTCTGTTTGTCTCTAGTACCGAACTTTGAATGTCTTATCTTATGATTTTTTTTAAAAAAAAAGATCATTCAAAACAAAACTATTTCCCCATGGGATGATTTCTTATAATTCCAAAATCCACCTGGACCCTTAGTCCATTTACGACTTACCAGAATCAAAGTTCTAATCATCCTTTTGCTATTATTCCAAAATAATTTTGGTTTAGGTCCTTAAACATAGTTAAAACTGCTTTCACTAAAGACTGAAGGAAACTCATCCTGTGCTGCCGTAATGATGGACCCAAAGGTTTCTAGCCATTCTTCTAGCCATACTAGCCAAAGGTTTCTTTTTAGCTATTCTAGAATAGCTAAAAAGCAATTAGCAAGAATTATCTAAAGGTGGTTAGCAAAGGAACTAATGAATGAAAGAGAATATACATGTCCCAGGATAATGTTGCAGGATCTAATCTGGGTCGGTCACTGGGACCAGAGGTTTAGTCTGTTGAGCTTTTGGATTCGTGCTGGAGCCCATTTTTCAGTGAACTTCTGTTTAGCAGAGTTTGTGCTGTTCTGTGTGTGGTATTTACAGTGCCTGTTGTATCTGGTGTTTAGATGTTGATCAGGGCGTGTTGATAGCTCATCAATGACTAAAAAGCCAGCCACCAACACATCCCAATCAACATCTAAAATGCCACATTCAACAGGCACGATAAATACTTCATAGAGAACAGCTCAGACTCTGCTAGATAGAAATTCCCTGAGGATGGGCTCCAGCACTAATCCGAAAGCTCGGAAGACAAAACCTCTGATCTCGGTGACTGACCCAGATTGGATCCTGCCAACAAGGAACTATGTGAACTAGTGTCCTTTTGAAAGGCAACAACCATGCTTTGAGAGAAGATGATTTTCCCCTTGTTTTCCAGAGCTCTAAATTTGATGGAGACCACTGTCTTGTCTTCATAAAGAGCAACTGCATGGAGGACTTCTGGATGACTCCAATCCTTTCCTTGTCCAGAGAGGAATTAGAAAGGGATGATCTATTCACTGGCTCTTTACTTCACCATACTTGTTGGTTTCACTTTTAGCAGAACTTTCTGAAGTTGCCATTTCTTCCTTGGAAGACTTTGTTACTGTCTTTGTTACTTCCACAAAGATCTTACAAAGCTTTCTTATGTTGCTTATGTTGAGCATCCAGTACTTTCCAAATGATGCTATCACTGAAACATTTAAACAAGCCACCACTCACATCTTCCTGCTGGGAATGAATTGAAAAGTTTAAGCAAACTACAGAAAAAGTAAAAAGGATTCTTTCCCCTCAAGCATAATAGAGACAAATGGGTAGAGAGGTCTCAAAAATTGACCTTAACTACAATAAACTGCTCACAGCATGACTAGCAATCCATCAATTTGCTCCATTTTTGCCAGAATGCCACAGTGGAAAGCTATATTTCTCAAACTGTTGTTAACCAGAACAAACTCATTATTGGTCTACTGAGGTAACCCAAAAAGAATGGCAAAATAAGTTTAAACAACTTGCTTTTAGGTTGCAATCTTACCACAATTATTTGGAAATAGGTTCCACTGACTCAATAGGACTTATTTCTGAATCAAATTGCACAGGCAGAGCCTTAGGGAGCTTTTATACATGGATCTGGGGATTTACTTAATTATTCTCTTTCTTCTGCATTATATATAGGTGCCCCAGTTTGGTGTCAGGTGATTTAGCTATCCATATTCCCAAGTGCCATCAGCTATAAAGAAAGGGAAGGGGGGAAATATCTGTTTTACTACATTAATTAATCTATGGCTTGAGCATTAGGGGTTCAGCAAATATTTAGAATTAAGGCAGTTTTAAAAAGTTGCAAGGGCCTTTTATCAGTGGACTCCATCCAGTGCTTCCCCCTCTATTTTGTTATTGTGTATATAATATAGATCCATCTATCTGTCCCTCTGTCCGTCCATCCATCCATCCATCCAATCTGAGAGTTTAAAAACTAAACTGGACTAAACTGAAACCAGAACTTCATGATAAGCAGTGTTCCGATATCTCAGGGGTGTATGTTGTATATATACACACACACACACATATCTACACATACATGTACATATGGCATGGTGGCCTAGTGTTGAACCCAGTCATCTCCCATCAGGTTGAGGGTTCAATCCTAGGTAGCAGTAGATGTTTCAGGCGCAAAGGAAAAAAAATCTATGAATACTGTGTAGGTATCATGAAGGGCATCTGGTCAGTAAATGCTCAGCTCCATCCAGTCGCTCCAACTCCACCTCGAATTCAGGGATTACAGGGTCATAAACAGGTATGGTTGTGTATGTGTGCGTATATGTGTCTGGTGTACACAGATAATTGTGTAGAACTAATCTAGACCAGGGGTGTCAAACTCATCTGCCCCATGGACCGGGAGTTTGATAGTCCTAATCCAGACTATATAAAATATATATCTATTCCAGGCAGCTAATTTTTCATATTTAGGGAAGATTTTAATATACTTAAAAATAGATTGTTACCATAATGTATGCAAAATGAGGAGAGTAGTAAGAGTATGCTCAGTAATAGGTTAGTGACATTTTAGAAATTCTCTTGAGTATTTAGTCTTGCTGGAGGGAAATACACTTTATAAAGATCACAGACATTCCCTGTGGAGACCTATAACCTTTCTTGAAGCTACTCACTAGCAACCAATAGTTTTGTTCTCTCTGCAAGAGAGACAATTGTAATTGGCTTAAATATATGCTAGCACAGCCTCAGGGAATACTAATAAAGGGCCCTTTAAAAGATTATTCAAGTATAGTTCAAAGCACTGTTAGCTGTATGTATAAAGTCAAATGCAGAAAACTGTTAATCTAGGTTTGTCCCATATATTTCATTCTAACATAATTTCTTTCTTCTCCCCTCCTTTAGGAATACCAGTTAAAGCATATGTGCATTTACTAGCAATTTAATTTGTGCCACAATTATGGGGGGTGGGGGAGTTGGGATTTTCCAGAGGGGAAAAAATAGTATGAGAATACTAATATTTGATAAAATTGTTCAGCATCAGAATGAGTGAGGCAGTTGTGATTTTTTTTACGTTTAAGAGTTCTTTAGTGTAGAGTGCTTTTTATAGAAAAAATCAGAGTTACAAAGAAAAGGCAGAACTATCAGCCAGGAATTTTAATATGTTAAATGTGTTTTGAAACAGTGTTAAAATTCAGAACTGGCCATCTGGATACTTCAGACAAGGGTCCAGAAATAGGAAGGACAACAAGTGTAAAGCAACAGATCCACAATACAATTAATCTCTTCTAAATGATTTTCTTGTCTGTATGTTGGACTAAAATTCTTCTGGCTTCTACTGACCAGGTCAGCTGCCAATTCTGAATGTTTTGGTCCAATACTTCTGGTAAGCATTCAGAATGTGGGGAAAGTGTGGGTGAAATGCCTTGTACAACCTATCAAGAACAATGAAGGAAGTCCTGGATTTACAATCATTGATTTAGTGACCGTTCCAAGTTAAAACGGCACTGAAAATTATGTCCATTTTTAAACACTTACAACTGTTGCTGCATCCCTATGGTAATATGATCAAAATTTGGATGCTTGGCAACTGGCCTATATTTATGACGGTGGCAATGTCCCAGGGTCATGTGATCACCTTTTGTGACCTTTTGACAAAGTCAACTGGGAAGTTATTATTCTCTTTAACAACTGTGTTACTAATTTAACAACTGCAGTGATTTGCAAAAAAAAAAAAATGTGGCCAGAAAATGGGGCAAACCTCTTAACAAATTTTCTTGCCTGGCAACAGAAACGTTGGCTTCAGTTGTGGTCAAAAGGTAGACGACCTGTTGCAAAATGAAGAAAATGAAAATGTGCAGTTCATTCCACGCAGGATAGCTGTTATTTGAATTTGATAAAAACAAAAAAATCTTTCTATCTTGTGGTCCCTCCTTCTCCTTTTTAAGACAAAGGTAAACTAGCCGGCCACCCAACTGTGAAGGAGTTTATGAGGTTTCCGCAGTACCAGTTCAAGAAATCTGTTTGTTCTGCCTATAGCCCATCTTTTCTTTCAGGGCACAAGCTGAATTAAATTGAACTTAAATGGAACTGCCGGTTTAAGTTCACAACGACCCTGTGAGGCAGATTTAAAGCAGAGGCGGAAACTGGGCCAATGCAATTTTAACGGGAACTGAGTTTCTCCATGGTCTCTTTTCATAAAAAGCCCATTGGTTTTCCAACCAATCAAAGCTAACAAAAGAGTAGTTTTCAAAACCCATCGCAACTTTAATTCAAAATGTTAATAACTCGGGCCTTTAATCTGGCTTCTGTCAGCTCTTCGCAGCTCAGACATGCATTTTGTAGAGACCCAGTAGCGCGCTTACTAGCTCCCGCTCCTGCTTGTTTACAGAGTTCAACGCGCACATAATAGACCAGAAGATCTCCGGTAAACAAAACGGACCGTCCCATTTCAGAAGGTGGAGAAGGGTCCGCTTTCCCGATTGCTTCTCTAAACAACTTTTGTAAATTAAATCTGCAAGGAGGAAAAGCGGCAGGCCCGGGAGCTCTCCAAGCCCTTTGCTTCTTTTCATGCTGATTTCCCAAATGGAGTTTTTAATATCGCGGAGAACAAGTGAATGACGTTACTGTTTCACCCTATTTTGAAGAGGTATAGGCTACTTTATGACTTTAGAACTTTTTTTTTTGTCACGTCACTGAACTGCATGTTTAAACCTGGCATTTTTTGAACCAGGCGAAAGGAGCTTTTTTAAAGCTTGATTTTTCAAGCTTGGGTGTTTTTTTTTTCTTTTTTATTCCTACGCACCCATCATCTTTCGTTGAGAAGGGATTTCTCTTCCTCTAAGTTGCGGTGTAGACGCAGGGGGCGTGTTGAAAGTTTAGTTCACGTGTTTTGCATGCAACGCCTACCTTTTCTGGCTTAATCTCTCCCGGCTTCATTCTAGACTCCGAACTGTGCAGTGTAAGTAAGTGTAAGTACCAAAAACTGTAATTCATATTTTTTAAAATAATAATAATAATTTAGACCGGAAACTCAAAGTAGTATACATTATCTTTGTATCTTTTCTTTTATGTACACCGAGAGAATTTGCACCAAGACAAATTCCTTGTGTGTCCAATCACACTTGGCCAACAAAGAAATCAATCAATCAATCAATCAGTCTGTCTGTCTGTCTGTCTATCTATTAATCTAATCTAATCTAATCTAATCTAAACTATTTTATTCTTTCACTTTTCATACCAAACTACTGTAGTATGAGATAGGCTACTCGAGAGTGGCTGGGTTGCTATTTCATACTAAGTAATAGCTTATGGCCCTTACATGTCATGCTATGCAACTGACTTAGTTTCCACATGGTGCACAATCATGCATTTTTAAGTCATGTTTATTAGGCATGGTGCAGTGGCTGGATTGACAGTGCACACCAATCTAAAACCGAGCAAAGTTATTTATTGTATAGTTCATTTTGTGAAATGACCTAAAACTATGAATGTGTATTTGTGGGAATGAGGGATATTCTTAAATATGCCCAAGGGAAGTCATGTATGTATGTGTCTGGGTGTTTAAAACTGAATGGGCACTTGAGTGTGTGTGGGGGGTGGGGGAGAGGAATTTGCTCTAATGTCTGTAAAATGAGATTAGCTGTCTACTTGTGTGAGAAGCTTGTTTGTGGGTGTGTGCATGCATTTAGTAGGGCAACTTCCAAAATCCAGATGTAGTAACAGATGCAACCTTCTTTGAAAAAGCTTGCTTAGTCTGATTCCAGTAAGCAGAGATGTTCAAGTTCCTCCTTTATTTTTTGAGAAATGGAAATTAGAAACCCTTGCCAATCTATTTCAGATCATCGATATCTCAATCTATTGGCATCTACACAACCTTTGTTAAATTGGCATCCCCCCTTTTGAAATCCTTGTTTATATTCCACCATTTACCAAAATTCAGAAAAAGTGAGAATTCAGTTTAATATCAACAGGATTGTTTTGAGTTGAATTTTATGGCTGGGTGACGCTTCTAGGTGGAGAATTATGAGGTTGCTAATCATTGCTTTCTTTTTGACTTTACAGTTACTTTATTTATTCATTTTTGACCATGAAGTTTCTATCATACTATCCTATAATTTAGAATTATGTGAGCAAAACTGGAAGTGATTCTTCCTACCAAGGATACCCCCATGGATACTTTTATGTCCTTGTGTCTTGATTAATGCCCTTTCCTCCCAGCCTTGATTTGGCACAAAAGTATATGGACATAAACTGTACCCCAAAGCTTCCTTCTGCCATGCCTTAGCATTGAGACCAAGCAGTTTTGCTCCCCAGAAAAGATCTCTATCATAGTTTTGTGATAAAAATTGGTGGGTATCCCTCCTATTCTTTCCCACCCTACCTAGTGTCACCTCTTGGCAGGAAAGCCGAACCCCAATATCACTCCTGATGGGGTCAGAGATTCAAGCTTTAATTTTTATCATTTATTTAGCCTTAATTTGTGCATGCTTCTACATGATCAGACTGTTGATCTTCCAGGAAAAGTGGAAGATCAATAAACCTATATCAAATAACTCTCAGCTGCAAAGTCTGCTGGCGAGATTGAAGGACCTGATTTGAAATGCAGAGTAAAGAAAAGCGGAGCAGAATGTTGGTGTCTCTTTTCTTGAAGCAAGTTTCCTCTCCAAATTGTCTTGGGTTAAGCAAAAAGCTGGTTCTCTCCCCTATCCCCAACATCTCGTATGATGCATGTATGTCCAACTATGCATTTTCCCTACTGTAGAGCTCCCCGCTCCAGCATTCACGCCGTTGTACAACATCTGTTGTAAATACAGGTAGTCCTCAACTTAAAACGGCTTGTTTAAGGATTGTCCAAAGTTACAACAGCACTGAAAAAAGTGACTTTATGTGATGACCCGGGGAGTGGCACAAAGGCAACACAGTCAGATAATCAATAAGAGTCCCTTTATTATCTCCAACTTTGCCCCCAATGTCCAGGTTACCTTCGGCTGGAGAAAAACTCTCCCAGGAACAGCCTTTAAATGGAGAAAATTCAGTCCAAAACAACGTACATACAGACTGTAGCTAAAAATCCAAACAAGCAAACCTGCAGTAATTAACTTGACAGGGCAGCAGAAGGACTTTCAGACTTGAAAGCACGGCAACATTCACACAGTTGGGAAGACACCAGGAACACACATAAGCCATGACAATAACCAGATAAATTCATGATTTGCTCCCAACGACTTGCTGCGTGCAGCTTCCCTTTTGAAACACTGTGTTCCCAGCTGCAGCTAATGAAGGGAATCAGGGCCCTTTCCTCCCCTGTAAGCCATGCAACTTACGTTGCTCCCTTCTCAGTTCCTCCCTGTGTGCCCTAGGATGAAGAGGGGGTGGGCCTGGGTCTTCCTCTGAATTCTCTCTCCCTTGCTCTACCTCTCCCCTGCTCTGCCCAGCCGGACTGTGCTCTTCCCCAGTTTCTTCCACAGCCAACAGAACCACACTCCCACTGCCTGTCAGCCGTTCAGCTTCTCCCTCTGAATCAGAGTCCGACAGGGGCATGACACTTTATGACCATTTTCACACTTACGACCATTGCAGCATCCCCTTGGTCATGTGATCAAAATTCAGAAGCTTGGCAACTGGCCTGTATTTATGACTGTTGCAGTGTCTCAGGGTCACATGATCACCTTTTGCAATCTTTCTGCAGGCAAAGTCAACAGATGCACTTAAGAACCATGTTACTAATTTAACAGCTGCAATGATTCACTTAACAATTGTGGCAAGAAGGATCATAAAATGGTCATAAAAATGTCAAATGTCTCGCTTAGCAACAAACATTTTGGATATAATAATGGTCGTCAATTGAGGACTTACCTGTAGAAGGGTTTTTGGCTAATAAATTTATTGGTCTCTTAGGCGTTCCAGTATTCCAAAGTTTGATCCAAGAGTCTGGTCTCTTATAGTTAAAGCCAAAATCAAAATCATGGTGAGATGTGAGGGGCAAATGACATGGGTTTTGTAATTTGTTAACTAACATAGTTATTTTGTATTTAAATCTGATTGATATTCTCTGATGTTCAGATTTATTAGCTTTTAACATTCCTAAACTGATAAACAAGCTGCAGCCAAGCTCCATATAAGAAAAGTTTATTAGTACAAATTGAGGTCTGGCTTATCTCTTTTGTGAACTCCAAACAACCTTTCTCCTTACAATCTATGCCCCTTCGGACCTCATTTTAATAAACATGTATGTTGTTATCCTGTCCAATCAACTTTCTTCTTTCAGATTTCTTTGTTAGGTTAACTATTATAGAGGATGTAAGCTAAAGTTCGTGGTTCCCTCTTTGAATGAGAGGAATCCCTTTTGTCTAAATATTCTGATAAATTGTAATAAAAGGATCTTCCTGTCTCGGTTTGTCTCATTGGAAAATATGCACGCCGAGGCATGGCCTGAAAAAGCCATATTTGGCCTCCAGATGGGTGGCATACAAATTAATTAATTAATTAATTGAGAAAGTGTCGTGGGCATTTGGTCCCAATGACTGGATGCGGAGGAGTATATTGCAGAATGTTGTTTCTGGCTGCACTGTCTCCAAAGTTCTCTCTTAAGTTACCAGCTTGGAAAAGTTTATATTGGGAGAGGAAAGAAAGCAACACTTCCAAAGTGGAACAGCTAAAGGTAATTCTATGCTTTCTCAGCAGCAAAGCAAGGTTTCACTTATTTTTATTTATTTATGTATTTCTATGCAGAAACGTGCTGTGTAATTTGTAAATAAGAGTAAGGAAAAAGCAGCCCACACATTGATACCAATTTGATGAAACCAATCACTTGTCCTCAGTGAATATTAATTGCAAAATTAATTGCAATTAAATATATTGATTTACTACAGTTATTGGAAATCTGAGTTATCCTCTGCCCTTGTAGCTCTCCAATTGTTTCCCTAGAGGAACATAATTTAGTTTATCAAACAAATTGAAATGGGATAGTTATGTGCACCGAATATGCCACTTTTAATTCTATATTTTAATAATGGATCAGTTAGGAAGCTGAAATTATTTTCAGTAACACATCTGTTTCTCAATCCAGTGAGCCACAGCCTGTTATTCCAGATGCAGACTCCATATTGTAAAATTATTTACTTGCATAACTGACTGCTTGCCGATTAGTTAATTTTTCCAGTACTTAAATGAGGGATTTTATTCTGCACACTGTTAATTAATTTTAATAAAATAGTGGGATCTAATAACATATGGACGGAATAGTATATATAGACTTATACTAAATAACCACCAGTACTTGGTTTTCTTCCCTAAGATGGGCAGAATTACAGGTCTTGAATATTAATTAATATTAATTAATATATATTAATTAACTATTAATGCTGGAATATTTAAAAGTTATCTCCTGGCTGTCTTACAGCCCAATAAAGCTTTTAAGTTCCACTGTCCAGTATCTGAATTTCCTTACCTAACATGGCCCATCTTCCTAGATTTTCTACATTTTCACAAATGCTCCAGAATTTTCCTCCTTGTCCTAGGGTTAGCCTCTCTGGATATGATAGATCCCACTCTACTCAGTTCCGTTCCATTCCATTCCATCTATCCAATTTTGAAAAAAACCATCTCTCGAAGTGGGAGGTTAGCCAGGTGAGGTCCTCTTCAGTAGCATGTCCTATACACCTGAGATACCCCCACCCCCTTTTTTTCCCCTGGCTCTTTTTATATTTTTTTACAAGTACATCCTACAATTTCCCCTTTTTCTGACTGTATGCTCTTGATCTTGTGCTGAGTCATTTCATTGGCTTCCTTTATATCTATGACCTTGGCAGAGACCCAAGCACTTTCTTCCTGCCAGGCACATCATCCTGTCAAAAAGATTATTTAAATGTATAGCTAGGAAATGTTACTCCTCCCCAGATTAGCATCTTACTTCTGAAAAAGTATGCATGAGAAACACCCTTCCTTCTTTTTTAAATATTGGAAAGCACAGCTCTGCGTCTTTAGACAATGACTTTCATGAATATGCAGTTCTCACCTGTCTGGGTTCTGGATATTTATTGTAGAACCCATCAAGCCTTTTTTAAAATATATAGGGTCATTTTCAAGTTTGATGTAGGTCACCATTTATTAACCGTATGAGAAATGTCATATCATTCCCACTTAATTATTTCCTATTTCTAAAACAGCATTTCTGTATAGAATGACAGGTCCTTTGAGGGGATTTTTTTGCCCTTAGAGGCAACTTGGAAACATTTAAACCTAAGCGCCCTTCCCATCTCTCCCACATATACTTATAGAATTCATGAAATAATTTGTTTCTTGTCTGGTTTAATTTAGACTGCATCTGTTGTGTTAAAAATGGAGTAATTCTGTAAAAGTGTGGAACAGGGAAAGCAGAAGATGACAAAAAATAGTATGGCATTAAAAAAACAGCGCATAGGGAAGATACAGTTGAATGGGGTCAGTAAGTGGGTGAAAACCAGTGGCGGGGTTCAAACTTTTTTACTACCGGTTCTATGGGCATGGCTTGGTGGGTATGACATGGTTTGGTGGGTGTGGCAGGGGAAGGATACTGTAAAATCTCCATTCCTATTGCACTCCTGGGAGAAGGTTACTGCAAAATCCCCATTCCCTCCCCACCCCACTAACCTGCTTTCCAGCTCTGTTCTCCTGTGCAGGGCAACAAAAGAAGACCCAGCTGATCAGCTGCGACTCGGGAGGCAGAGAATAGATGGGGGCAGGGCCAGTCAGAGGTGGTATTTGGAGGTTCTCTGAACTACTCAAAATTTCCGCTACCGGTTCTCCAGAACTGGTCAGAACTTGCTGAATACCATCTCTGGTGAAAACATTAGCTTCTCCTCCCCAACCCCCAAAGTGAGAGAAAAAACAATTGCTGCATTGAAGGTAGACTTCTATGGTGCTTTGTAAATAAAAAAAAAAGATGATCAACAAATATTCTAGATTCCAGAACCTTTGGAAATGTAGAGGACAGAGGGACAGGCCTCAAGGGATTAAAAAAAAAAGGGGGAGTGTATCAAGCCAGGACAAGTGTGCCCTCCTCAGGGTGAGATCCATTCCTCCCTCTTGGCCTTCTCTGATAGGGCCTGAAGACCTGTCTCTGTCAACTGGCCTGGGGCTCCAATGGGGTGTTTCATTCTGGAGTGGGTTAATAGACCAACACAAGGCTCTCCAAACTTGGCAACTTTAAGACTTGTGGACTTCAACTCCCAGAATTCCTTTGCTGGCTGAGGAATTCTGGGCGTTGAAGTTCACAAGTCTTAAACTTGCCAAGTTTGGAGACCCCTGGACTAAGACCCTACTCCTCTTCGTGTGCATCTTGCTCAGTTCATCCTCATCTTCGTTAATTTTTAAATCACTTTGTAGATTGATTAAATGTTTTGAAGTTTCACCTTGTTGCTTGTATTGATTATAAGCCACCTTGAGTCACTTCTAGGCAAGACGGGTGGAATTGCAGGTGGTTCTCGATTGACAATTTTTCATTTATTGACCGTTTGAAATAACAGTGGCACTGGATAAAGGGACTTATGACCATTTTCCACACTTAATAACTGTAGCATCCTCATGGCCACATGATCAAAATTTGGACGCTTGGCAACTGGCATGTATTTATGACCGTCGTTGCGGTGACCCAGGTCATATGATCCCCTTTGCGACCTTCTGACAATCAAAGTCTATGGGGAAGCTAGATTCACTTTACAACCATGTTACTAACTTAATAGCTGCAATATTTCATTTAATAGCTAAGCAAAAAAGGTTGTAAAATGGGGCAAAGCCCATTTAACAACTAACTTGTTTAGCAAAAGAAATTTTGGGCTCAGTTGTGATCATAAGTTGAGGACTACCTGCATGAAGTTTAATAAATAAAATAAAACATCTGAACAAGCCTTCCCTAACTAACATGAAAATGAAAGGAAGGAAGCTCAGTGAGACTTGCAAAATTTCTATTTAAAAAAAAAACTATAAAAGCACGGTACTAAAAGTACCGTGAAAGTAGTACTGGCTTACATGGCATTGATTTCCAAGTTTGATGCATGTTGACAGGCACATACACCAAAATTAAGTAAGCTACTGAAAAACTAAAGCAATAAAAAGTTGGGGAAGGAAGATCAGAGTACAAACAATGAAATAACAAACAGAAAAGGTCACAAAAGGGGAAGGATAAACTGGACTTTGACAATAAGGGAGTGAAAGAATGAATCAGAAACGGCAGTTCCTGCAAATTTAAGGTAAGAGAAAAAATTTAGAGACACCATTTGTAATGCTTGCATCTTGATTTGAGAAAAGCAAGAAGGTATAAAACTCATTGGACAAACCTGGTAATTCTTTAAAAGGTAATTTTCTTGTAATATTTTGTCATTACCGTTCTAGTAAAGCATTATAAAATACTGCTGAATGTAGTGAATTGAATATTTATTTTGTTCAAATCAAAGTAAGACGTTAACAATTCTTTAATTCTCCATTTTTTTCTTTTGAAAAAAAAAAAACCTTAATAAGTGTGTATTAAAAATTGGATTGATCTTTACATTAGATCTTTTATGTTGTATGGGTACATTTTATTCAGTAGCTTCCATTTCAGTCCTCATAATTGCAACATGTATGCTTTTAACACTGTATTTCAAACATGAATATAACTGCAACTTTAAATGTAATGAAATTCACTGTTCAGTAGTATAAAATGCAATACTGATTGCAAATGAAATGAGACTGTGGTTCTACATAATGACAGCTTGGGGGGAAAAAATTCAGTATTCAGTCATTTGGTCATTTAAATACAATTTGCAACAAATTATTCCAGAGTTTTTACATATACATCCATCAGGATGTTCCCTTCTAAGATTAGAAGTATTATGCAGAGTATAGAAAAAGAAATAGCCCAAAAATTCAAAGGTGTAAGATAAAGAAAAGAAAGTTTAGTTAAAACAACTTTACACTATACCAATACCTTTCAGTACTCCTCTCTCCATTTACAGATAGTCCTCGACTTAGAATTTTTCAAAGTTACAACAGCACTGAAAAAAGAGACTAATTTTTCACACTTACAACTGCTGCAGCATCCGCATGTGCTACATGATCATAATTCGGACATTTGGCAATTGGCACGTATTTATGACAGTTGCAGCATCCTAGAGTCATGTGATGGCTGTGCAACCTTCTGACAAGCTAAAACAATAAGGAAGCCAAATTCACTTTACAACCATGTTAACTTGTTTAACAACTGCAGTGGTTCACTTAACAATTGTGGCAAGAAATGTCATAAAACAGGGCAAAACTCACTTAACTGTCTCACTTAGCAACAAATTTGGGGCTCAGTTGTGGTCCTAGATTGAGGACTACCTGTCATTTGATCTTCACAAACTGTCCACATATCTCTTTATACTTTGCTTTTGGTTCTTTAAACTTCTCTTTCTGAGAATCAGCTACTACTTTTTTATCCTTTCTTTTCCTTTTGACCCACTCACTTTGAAGTTTTTGTTTTGCAATTTGTTTTTTTTTCTATGTGATCAAACCATCACAATATACTGCTTTGTTTTTATATATAAACCGTTTTCACTCTGAATTCATTCATTCTTGTCCCTATTCTCATTTTATCATACAGAGCCGTGATGGCAAACCTATGTCACGCATGGTGGAAGTGGCATGCAGAACCATCTCTGCCGTCACGCGAGTCGTCACCCCAGAGGAGGTCCAGTGTGCAGGCGCATGCCGCCCACCCACCAGCTGATGGTCGGGTAGCTGCTGCGCATATGTGTGGGGCGCACAGGAGATGTGCATGCATGCACAGAAATGTGTAGTGCACATGGGAGTTGCACGTGCGTGCACAGAGATGCACGATGCATGCAGGGGGTTGTGCGTGCAGGGGCTGTGGGCCCCCCCACATGCATTGCCTTATGGGTGCTGGTATGCAAGGACGGAAAGATTAGCCATCACTGATATACAGTATGCTTAAGTACCCATTTGCACTTTATTCAACTCAATGATGATTGATAATTATGTGCCTTCAATTTGCGGTCAACTCTTATCAACTTACATAGGTAGCTTTTTTCTACAATGATCTGTTCTCAATCTGATCCTTTGAGTCTTACAGTAGTATTCCAGTTGTTTCTATGACTGAGTCCATCCTGCTCTTCATCTTTTTTTCCCCCCTCATTTCTTCCGCCTTTCCCAGCCTTCTAGATCTCTGAAAAGAACTAGGTCTTTGTATAATGTGTTCCAAAATACAATAGCCTGGTCATTTATGACATAAGTGAGAACCCTGGCTTTATTTGTTCTATAATCTGTTTGTTTGTTTGCTTGGCTGTTCATGATATTCTTAGGAATCTTCTCAACATCAACGTTCCAAAAAAGCTACATTCTTCCAGATTTCATTTCCATAGATTTTGCAGGGAAAATTGTTGCCTCCATGATGCTTTTCTTTGTAGATGTAGACATATCACAGCATCTCAGTGTTTTGTTTTTTTTCATGACCTTCTTTGCTACTCTCCCAAATGTTAATCCATAGCATACTTCTGGTCTGCCAATTCCTGTACTGTTGATAGTCAATCCTAAAAAAGAGACGCTATCCACTGTTTCAGTATCTTCATTGTTAAGTCATTTGGTTCATTTGGTTGAAAACATTTTTCTCAGCACACCACTAAGTTTAAAACCTGCTTAATTAACTTACTAAAACATGGGTCCTAGTATCCTTGGAGTTGGAAAGCTTTTAGCAATCAATATATGTAAGCCATAAGTTATCCTTGATGTAATTAATATTCAGTGATTTGCATGCTGAACTGAAAAGAAATGAATTCTTTCATAGTTTACGATAAATGTCAATAGTCAATCAACTACAACCACAAATAGAACACAGATTAGCTGATTACTAGTTCATTACTTGTATAATACCGGTACTTTAAAAAAAAAAAAAGCTGAAAGCCATTACATTGTCACCTTCTTCTTTTATCAAGCATTTTGGCAACATCTCAGGTTTGATATTTATCATGGTCGCTATGGTTATAGTTAACAGTAGATTTTCAGATAAATACATAAATTTTGCTTGACTTTTGTTACAAATAGAAAGCATGAGAGGTAAGTTACTTAATATACTATGAAGGCATAATATTTTGCTCCATTTAAAATCCTCCAGTCGCCAGAATTCAACTAAAAGTGAATCAGAAGGTTAGACAGGTGGAGAAGAAATGCAGAAAGCCTTATCAATGAAGCTAAAGATTGAAACAGTAAATATTTTGCTGGAAGAACAATTGGTGATGACAATACTTGCACCCAAGAAGCATTAAGTATATACCTTAAACACAACATTACTAGGTTTTTTTTTTTTTTTGCATTAAGCTGCTGGTTCCCATCATACATTAGCAGGTACAGTAGTTAGCAAATGTTAGCTTGATGTAGGACTTGATTGTGGTATTGGACCATGCCGAATACATTTCAAAGACTAGAGGTGCAATGTGCAGGCCAGGGAGACAAAGCGAATAGAGGCATAACACTCAAGATTGGTTTTGTTCATCCTGGACAAGAAATACCATAAACTTCTAGTTCGGTTACCATTCTCTTGTTTGATTTTATAAAAGAAGGAAAAGAAGTGTGAGTTAAAGGATGAGGGGGAAAGAAACTGATTTTCAACTTTTTAAATATAGTTGCAATTTCAACTTTTTTTACTGATTAGGTAAAAGTAAAAATTGAGATTGCAGCTACACTACAGGTAGTCCTTGACCTACTACCATATTTGAGCCCCAAGTTTCTGTTACTAAGTGAGACATTTGTCAAGTGAGTTTTGCCCCATTTTCTTGCCACAGTTGTTAAGTGAATCACTGCAGTTGTTAGTAAAATGGTTGTTATGTGAATCTGGCTTCCCGCATTGACTTAGCTTGTCGGAAGGTTGCAAAAGGTGATCAGCTGACCTTGGGATATTGGAACTGTCCTAAATATGAGTTAGTTGCCAAGTATCTGAGTTTTGATCCCTTGACCATGGGGATGCTGCAACGGTCATAAGGGTAGAAATCACTTTTTTCAGTGCCGATGTAACTTTGAATGGTTAGTAAATGAACTATTGTCAGTTGAGGACTGCCTGTACTAATTAGTAAAAATTCAAAGTAAAAGTAACATGGAGACTGCAACTACGCCATCCAACAATTTTAGCCATTTCTGGCTAAGACGCTGAGCTTGTTGATCAGAAAGGTAGGCAGTTCGAATCCCTAGCACCATGTAACGGAGTGAGGTCCTGTTACTTGTCCCAGCTTCTGCCAACATAGCAGTTTGAAAGCATGTAAAAATGCAAGTAGAAAAATAGGGGCCACTTTGGGGGGAGGGTATCAGCGTTCCGTGCATCTTCAGTGTTTAGTCATGCCGCCCACATGACCACAGAGATGTCTTTGGACAGTGCTGGCTCTTCGGCTTTGTAATGGAGATAAGCATCACCCCCTAGAGCCGGAAATGACTAACAACATATGTGCGAGGGAAACCTTTACCTTTAATCATCAAAACCAAAAGTCAAAGTTTCAGAGTTTTCCCCGCTGTTTTTATGAAGTCTAGAAGCAGTTTCTGAGTGGAAAGTCATTCTCCCGGTTTGGGAAGGAGCATCAATGCCTTCTATGGCCTGTGATGCACCTGTTTTGAAAAGTGAAGCTTCTCTTAAAGATGGTTTATGGAAGTCGAGATTGCCCCTCTCTAGTTATTCCTTCCAATCTATATACATTTCTATATTCTTAGTTTCTGTAAATGAAGATGCCAAGGAGCATAAAGGCATAAATGTAGTGATACACCTGCTATTTTCAGGAACACAGATTGTGGAAGCAATCATGCTGCCGGCAGCTTTCCGAAGTGTGCAAGTGTGAACAACACTATAGAATTTGTTACTGCTGTTGAAGCACTGGTAGAACAGAGAAATTGCTGATACAGAGCTTTATGGGGGAAAGATTATATTTAAAACTAATAGCTTCGGGGTTACATCAGTCTGCTGCCTTGAAAAATGCTGGAATTGAGAATTTCTCACTTTTCTCTCACACTGCCAAGCTTTTCATTTTTAAAAGCTTGTAGTTGGCTGCTCATACATAACTATAATCTTCACATCAGACGCTTGCCCATATGCATGGCGTAGTCTCTAAATGGAGATTTCTTTCTCTCTCTCTTTGTCTCTCCATCTTTAGAATGAGAAATGTGTTCCTTGAAAATGGATCTGCCTTCTCATGCCTCACCAGCAAGCATTATAGAAACAATTGCTTTCCAACTAACATGCAGTCCGGTAGATAAGAAAGTCGCTCTGCACTTAGATGAAGAAGATGAGCTAAAACACCTTCGCGAATGTTTCTACATTCCCAAAATGATGGATCTGCCTCCAAGTAAGAAATGCAATTTTACTAAGGTAGCTCTGCGGGTATTTTTTTGCATGCATCTTTTGTAAATCCCTGGGAATCATCACTGTTTCACAGAGCAATGGAGCTCTGGCAACCACCTCTCTGAACCCAGTGTGTGTCTTGCGTTGCTAAATGAAGACCTCAAGTTGAATTCGTTATGTTTTCACACCTGTCCTGAACAAAATGAATGAATACACTGCATCCCTTGTGTAGTGCTCATGCTGTCACTCAACCTCCTGAACAATGTAGCATCTGATTGAAAATTGTAGGCAAGAGCATATGGTACCTACTGTGTTAGAAGCATATATTCCAAGTACACACACATATATAATTGTATTAAAGTGCAAAGAGAGAAAGAGGATATATTGATTGGTAAAATACTTGATTAAAATCAATACAATAAGAATAAAATTTCTTAAATCTGATGACGGGCCTGTTTGTTATCTTAGGAATTAGAGTAAGAGCTTCCCTTCCATTCATTTGAAAATTATCTGGTATGGAGTGTTCAGGGGAAGAAGATGCTCAATTAATTTCGATAAATTGATGTTTTTCAACCTTGGCAAAGTTAAGATATGTAGACTTCAGCTTCCAGAATCTCCCAGCCAATAGCCTTTGGAACTTATGTCCACATGTCTTAACATTGCCAAAGTTGAAAAATACTGCTTGAAAGCAATCTGAGGCTGAGAAAATGAATCACCTCTCATCAATAAGTTAATGCTCCCCTAGTTTTGAACAAGCGATATGCTTTTCCTGCAGGTTTTGTTTGTGTTGCAAGGGATCAAATGAAGTGACTCCAATGCCACTTTGCAGTAGAATTCTTAGTCCTGAATGATTTCCGTACTTGGATATCTTACATGGTGGCACAGTGGTTAGAATGCAGGATTGCAGGCAAACTCAGTGCTCATTCCAGGAGTTTGATTCTGAACAATTCAAATCAGCCTTCCATACTTCTGAGGTTGGTAAAATGAGGACCCAGATTGTTGGATTGCTCTGTAAACATAGAGAGGGCTGTAAAACACCGTAAAGTGGTATATAAGTCTAAGTGCTATCACTATCTCTGAAGCTGTGTGAGTCCTGGTAAATCTTATGGACAAGAAAGATCTCATGTGACCTGAAACACATGAGAGACAGTTCACATCTCTATATCTATATCTACCTATATACCTATATCTTTCTATTTCTATCTTTTGAGAAGAATCAGGCATTCCATCTGTTGTGGTAGGTTTTAAAAAATTGATTTTGACAAGTCTCGCAGAGGAAAATAGGAGAAATGTGATGAATTTTACAATGGCAAATGCTTTAAAATATGTATTCTTTGGAGCAAAAGCTTAGTTTAGCCAATGAATCTGTTACTATAGCACCATCCTATTTTTAATCAGAGGTATAGTTTTTCCAATTATAAAATTTTCAGATTAACTTTTCTTAGTTGTAATTGGAGGTAAAGGTTTTCATTTTGGCTATGAAAAATCTTCAACTAATTCTGATTAATGATTTAGGCAATTTATTTGGTAATGGATAATTCTTGCAGATGTAAAATGCACCTATAAAATATAAAGTCACATGGTATTTCTCTGCTATCCTAATTCAAAGTTCATATTTGGTTTTCTCCTATCTATCTATCTATCTATCTATCTATCTATCTATCTATCTATCTATCTATCTATC
>NW_020769406.1:1443997-1515727 GCF_900518735.1 Pseudonaja textilis
ATCTATCTATCTATCTATCTATCTATCTATCTATCTATCTATCTATCATCTATCTTAAATACACATCTATAAAGCATTCCTTATACTTTACTTTACCATGTACTATATACTTATACTTTACCATGGCAGTTTCAAAATTAAAGAAGCACCTTAACTAAGTTAGGAGAGGCATTTGTGTTTTTTTTCCTTGTCCCTGTCAGCAACTACCTAGTATACTTTACAAAGAGATAATTACTTATTAACAGAATATGGATCACGATAGTTAATATTGAAGAAGAGAAAGGCAAGAGCAAACATAATTGCTTCTGGGTTGCGTGTATAGCCCTTCTCTGTGCTCAGCATACAAATAGTGCTGTTATGGTGAAAGTTTCACAGCAAAGGCAATTTTCCCCTTTAATTCAGCATTGCTGTGCAGATGTATTATTTGCACAAGCAAAGAGGAACACTGCAGAAATTGCTGATATTTGCTTGCATGAACACAGTATATGTAACATGGACATAGAGCACTAACAATACTTGCATGATAAGAAAAAAAAAGTCAGAAAGATCTTTTTTTAAAAAAATGTAGATAATGACAGTTCTGTGGTTCTGGGATCACTTATATTGGGAGTCTCAAAAATATAGTTGCAAATGCCATAAGTGGCTCATTAACTTGAGGGCTACAATATTGAAACTTTGCAATTTGTTGTTACAAAAGAGACTAGTGAGTAAAAAATTAAAGAGTGTCATTGCACATAATTACAAATAATTCTACCTAATACACCTGCATTATTTTCTTATGGGCTACTGCAAGGGTTCCCAACCCCTGGTCCATGGACTGGCAGTGGTCTGCAGCATGCCAGCAACCAGGCCGTGCAAACAAGCAAAACCCTAACCAGAGGATGTAGGCAGCACACAAAACCACACTCCCTCCAGTCCATGGAAAATCCTTTCTTTGCGGAATCGGTCCCTGGTGCCCAGTTTGCAGTTACTGAGAAGGACAGAACAATTTTGTCAAATTTTTATCAGATTTTTGTGTGGCCCAACTGAGTATTAATTTAGCAGATAGATATGTTTCTGATACCCACATTTCTAGATTCTTTTAAAAAATTTCCTTATCCAATGCCGTATTTTTCTTTAATATAGGTAGTCCTTGACTTACAGCCATTCATTTAGTAACTGTTCAAAGTTATAACAGCATCAGTGCTGTTATAAAAGGCACTTGCAACCAGTTTTCACTCTTATAACTGCTGCAGTATCCCCATGGTCACTTGATCCAAAATTGACAGAGGTCATGTGACTGTTATTTGTAACCTTTCCAGTCGGCTTCTGACAAGCAAAGGTCAATGAAGAAATCTAGGTTAATTTAACAACCACATGATTCACTTAACAACTACAGTAAGTTGCTTAACAACTCTGGCAAAAAGGTCATAAAATGGGGTACAACTCACTTAGTATCTGTCTTACTTAGTAACATAAATTTTGGGCTCCCCTGTGGTTGTGAGTTGACAACTACCTGTAGATATATTTATAAACATAATTCTTTCTGAATATTCTTTCTGAAATTGCCTAAAAACATTTTGAAGTTTGTATTTTGACTTAAATCTATAATACCTATTGTATAGTCTACCTGTGAATTTTTAAAAAATACTTTGAAAACAATGAACTGGTTGATTTAAGTGACTCGTGGTCTGTAACAGTGACTGATGCACTCTGATGTCTTCTAAACATCTTTGTTGCAGAGATACAGAAGACAAAAATTAATTAAAATGAATGGAATGAGAATTGACATAGATTATGATGATAGTTTAGTACAAGTTATTCAAGTTTCTAAGAAAAAGGTAATAAATGAGGAGATATTGTTCCAAGTTGATTTGTCAATTTTTTTTTAACTCAAAAATAAGAAAGGAAAAAAATTCTTGATATTTTGTATGTTTTAATACTCAATTGGTATTTTATGTCATGAGATTCAGCAAATAAAAAAATAAGTTTTTAACTCACTACCTACTCTAATGCTTGGTTGAGATTGAAGAGTATTATCCTCTAAAATAACAAAGGATTGTGGACATAACCAATTTAGAAGTGTTAATATTTACCTCTCTATGATTTTTTTTGTTTTTATAAGGATGCTGATTTAAAAACAACAGAAAAAGCTGGTATTATATATTAGATTGAAATGTTTGTGTGTTCTAAATTTTCTAAAGCCTTTAAAGCTTTAATTAAGAACTTAGTAGTCTTTTATACGTGGCAGATGCATTAGCAGTTGAGTTAAAAGCAGTATCACAAAAAACTACTTTGAAATGCTTTGCAATTATTTAATCTGTTTTCCCACAGCCCTAAAATGAAATTGCTTTAGTATTCTGTTGTATTTATATAATAAGGTTTTTATGCAAATTTTAATAGATTTTTTTTTCAAGCTGTCTACTTCTACACATTTGAGTACAAGCTATCAGTGGCAGAGACATGCGAAAACATGAGCTTCCAATAAATGAAGCATTGTCCCTCATGACCCTGATACAGAAAATAGTAGAGTAAGGAATGAAATGAGATGAAACAGGCTAATCACCTCTTCTCATGTTTAATTAAAGCACATGACGTTATGGCTTCAGGCGTTCCTTCCCATAGCAGAATGGAGTCAGCTAGCAATTGCATTTCTCCTTCCTCATAACTTCTCAACTAATTTGTTCCCAAGAAACCTTTTGGAATGGATTTGAAAGGGGCATGCAAAGAGAATGAAAGAGTAAAAACTTGTGTGGATGGATATCTGTCTAACATGGGATTCCAGGCAGGGGTAGGCTTCAAAAATTTTAGCAAAGGGTTCTCTGCCCAGTTGCTGGGTGGGTGTGGCCATGGTGGGCATGGCATAGTCGGCCTCCTGCACCACAGGGGGTGGGAGCGTTCTTGCCCTCCCTGGGCTCCGGAGGCTTTCCTCAAGCCTCCAGGAGGGTGAAAATGGCCTCCATGGGCCCATTTCCGGCCTTTCCGAATTCCAGGAACCCATTTTTCACCCTCCTCAATCCTCCCCGTGTACCCTACACTTATCTGCATCCAAAATGTGCCATGTGGAGACTCTTGAGAGTGGGCAGGGCCAGTCAGTGGGATTTGGGGGTTCTCCAAACTGCGCAGTCTTACCTAGGGCCTCTTCTGAACCCCTGAAAATCCCCAGCAGCCCACCCCTGATTTCAGTCTATATTTTATGCACCCACAGTTTTTTTTCCCGCCCATTGAGTGAAAATTCTTTGCAGCCTATCACCTTACTGATGTAATACCATGGCAAGAGGAAGAAAGTAAACATGTATTTCATTTTAATATTTTTTTTGTGAGCAGAGATCTAATATCTTCTAGAAGTCATCAAAAGTTGTACTAACTATATTACATTTATGGAAACCTGAATCTTAACAATTTATTTATTTAATTTATATCCCTCTTTTATTATCTTTATAAACAACACAAGGTGGCAAATATAAATAATGCTCCTTTCTCCTCTTATTTCACCCACAACAGCAACCCTGTGAGGTAGGTTGGGCTGAGACAGAGTAACTGGCTCAAAGTTACCCAGCAGGCTAAAGTGGGACTTGAATTCATGGTCTCCTCCCAGTTTCTAGGCTGATGCCTTAACCACTAGACCCAACTGGTCTCATTTTAAAAAAAATGCTTATATTTCTATTTATCATAACCAAAATACATGGCTGCTCATAGCTTCCTTCAGGAGTAAAGACCAGAGCTGACATTTTAATATAGGTTGGATAGCTGATTTAGATATCCATATTTTGGGGAGCTTGTTTATGGGAAGACACTGGAGCATCATGTAACTTTTTTCATATTGTTTTCTATTTTGTAAATGTTGCTGTCATCATAATAGATTATATTTTAGGTACAATGATGTTTGTACGGTATTGATTCAAAAATATTAACACCCTACTGTTCAGATAACAGACTGTTGAGGATGAAAAGAGCATCGTGTATCATGTAAGCTATTGATTCCTAAATGCTAACATTCATTCCCTGCACATATATTTTCAAACATATTTACAGCTGGGGAAGAAAAAAGAAATTTTAGTAAAAAAAAAACTAATTGTTTTAGAATTGCCTATCAATAAATATACTTTCAAAGCTAATTAGGAAGCTAAAGACTCATCTGATGATTAAAATATGTAAAATAACATGAACATAAATTCTGTGTTAATATGTTATTACAGCTTGATATTCACCATATCTAAGCCTGTTGACATTCCAGAAATCTCTTAAAACGTGGATGTTCCAGCAGTTTTAGGTATCCCATGGAAATAGGGAGCTCATAAGATGGTTAAACTGTGTGTGGTATGCTGGTCAATACTTCCACAGTACTTCTTATATTTGTGTTTGGTGATTTTTAGGCTTTTTAAAAACTGCCTTATTGTCCCCTACCTAATTCCACATTTGTAAGATGAGTGGCTAAATAAATGTGATAAATAAATAACAAATATGAAATATTTTTATGGATATTTGAGTCACATTCCACTTTATCTAACCCATTTCTGTTAAAAATCACTTAATAGCTGAAATGCTATGAGGGTGTTTCTCTGCGTGTCCATTTAGCATAAGACATATCAAACTTTGATCATATAGGGATTATTTTCTTCTACAGAAAAAGAGACGAGGGCAGGAATAATTTCTCTGACCAGTAATATCCTCTATTCATTGCAGAAGTCCCTCTAAAATTTATCAACCCATGAGCAAGTTAGCCAGATTAATATAGGTGTGTAACATTCTCAGAAGAACAGTAGCATCTGGTACATTTTAATGATTCTCAAGTAATACCTATACATTAAATGTGGATTCTTTGAACTAAACTAGCATACTGCTTGTAATTCTTAAACTGTTTTTGAAGCTAATTTTCCAAATTAGACATTTAATAATCAGTCATAGATACCTAGAGAACCAGTTTAGCTAGAGACCAGTTTAGTGGTCTCTAGCTAAAAAGCAGGAGACCATGAGTTCTAGTCCAGCCTTAGCCAGGAAAAACCACCTGGGTGACCCTGGGTCGATTGCTCTCAGGCCAATTCAACTCACAGGGTGGTTGTTGTGGGGAAAATAGGAAGAAGTTGTGTAGGGTAAATTTGCTGCCTTGAGTTATTTGTGAAAATAATAAAAGCAGGAAATAAACAAAATAAATAAATAATACAAAGTCAGGCATGGGCAGTCTATGGGCATGCCATATTCCTAATCGCTTTATAATATTTGTCACTAACCATGAATGAGTAATAAGTACCAATGAAATTATATATCCTGTTGCCTAGATTACAGCACTTTTAATGTCATACTTATACCTCAGATCCAAAAAGTGTGTTTCTATTGTCCATGGTGTTTATATTTTATAGGTGTTGAAAATTCATGCTGGTTTGAAAGGGGAGTCAGGGAGTAAAGGGGGTGCTAGAATTATTATCTAAAAATATGTAGTTATTATAAAAAAATGAAATGGCAAAAAGTCTTGACATTTCCATATGGACCTCTAACATATTTGTTCTCTCATTATATAGTGTGTTTTGCATAGCTGTGTATTCAAATTTAGGGACCTTATCTTCTGTGATATTCACATTTTGAAAATTATTTGAAAGAAAAAGAGACACTGTTTTCATTATTCAGTTGATTATGGCAACACAATCTTTCTTCAAGACTGAAAAAACACAGTCACACTTAAATGAATATTGGACGGAGTTGTTCTCCAATCTCCAAAGCATGTCTTTTAAATAATTTTTGAAGCATGTACAATACTTTATGTTTAGTATGTTGTTGATGCAGATCAAAATTCTTGCATAATGATTAGTAACAGAAGAAATAAGTTTCACAAATGGAACTCCTTCATGGCATCATAGAATTGGAAAGGACAACAGAACTCATTCAGTTCAATATTCAGTGTGGAACCTGCTGAGAAAACGGAACATAACACTTTATGAGGCAATCTGCAAAAATTCTAATATAGATCTTGAATCTAATTCCCCATAATATTAGCCCACTGATTCTGGTTTTATCTTGTTGGGCAACAGGATTGAAATAGCTTTAGAAATCTGAAGACTGCTGTTATTGCTCCTTAGTCTTCTTGTCTGTCCAGCTAAACGTATAGCAATAGCTTTTAGACTTATATACTTCACAGCTCTCTCTAAGTGGTTTACAGAGCTAGCCTATTGCCCCCAACAATGTGGGTCCTCGTTTTACCAACCTCGGAAAGATAGTATAATCAATGTTAACATATATGTCTTTGGTAAACATATAACTTAGAACTGACTGACATCTTTGTGTCTGTTAATGAAGAGAATTTTGGCAATTTCACAAATGCTTTTTGCTCTATGTACCAAAGGCCCATAATAGGAGAATAATCTTTTGGTAAACATATATTAATGGCTTCGGTTATAGATGAATCTGTCATTTTTCATATTTGTTTCAAACAGATAAGAACAGTGGTGCTCTTTTAATGGCTTTCTTGTATTGTTTTCCCTTCAGCCAATCCAACTTTAGTGAAGGAAGATGAAAACTGCATCTACCTTGCTGGACACTCTCTTGGTCTTCAGCCAAAGAAAATTAAAACTTATTTGGATGAAGAACTTGACAAGTGGGCTAAAGTGTGAGTAGTTCTCTCAGGTACAATACAGTGAATATGTCTGTCTGAGAGCAATGTACTGAAGATGAATAAGAGAATATTCTATTAAATATTCTCTTTTCTAGGAAGACTACCACAGTATCCTAAAAGAATATTACTTTAAAAGATCTGAATTATTTTATTTATTTATATTCTTTTTATTATTATAAATAATAAAACATCAAGCACACCAGAGGTGGTATTCAGCAGGTTCTGACCAGTTCTGGAGAACCACTAGCGGAAATTTTGAGTAGTTCAGACAACTGGCAAAAAACACCTCTGTCTGGAGAATTTACAATATCCTTATCCTGCCACGCCCACCAAGCCACGCCCACAAAACTGGTATTAAAAAAAATTGAATTTCACCACTGAAGCACATATAATACTCCTTACTCCTATTTTCCTTACTACAACAACCCTGTGAGGTGAATTGGACTGAGAAAGAATGACGAGTCCAAAGTCACCCAGCTGGTTTTTCATGCGTGAGATGGGACTAAAACTCACTGTCTCCTAATTTCTAGCCTGGTGCTTTCACCACTATAATATAGGAAAATGAAACAATTGCGGTAAAAATTTTTTTACATAACTTCCATTTGGTTAGATTATTTGAAGAGTACAATCAAAATTTCAGTGACTGCAATTTAAATAATTAGGTCCTATAGATGCTTACCCACTAGTAGTTCTGACTGTTCAACTGGAATTACAATTATGTAAGTGAATATAGGACCTTGATTTTATTTTATTATAGAAGTTAGGACTACATTGTTGAACCTTTATCCTGGTTGTTTGATTCAAATCCTCATATTATATATATCTTAGTCTCCAGTCTTTATCATATATTTCCTTAAAATACTGTTTTCTTTTTTAAAGAGCAATCCATACAAACTGTATGGTGTTTTTTTCTGGACTGTGTATCTTGGCATTTGCTTTCTTACTCCTAGACCAATTTGAGTGGGACAAGATCTTTGCAGCTACAGGCTTTTGCCAAGGCATGTAATTTCTGGTTTTGAGATTTTAAAATTCATGTTTTATAACATGAACCAGATTAGGTCTGAACTTTTGACTGATTCAGAATTTTGTAGAGTATCAATCCAGAAAAGTGTATACATGGATATTTGGAATTTTGCTATGATTGGTAAGATCTTTTTTGTGTTCCATGTTGCCCGACTTAATTTTCTTATTCTATTTTTAAGAAACATCCCAAAACCAGCAGTAATTATTTCACTATATCATCAAGTGCATTATATCATTACATTTTTGATTGTTTAAAATTGTAAGACTGTTTTCACATGAAATAAAATTACCAGAACATCAAGGTATCTTCAACATTAAAATAAAAATATGCTCAAGTTGAAGATAAAGATTTAAAAATAATGTATGTTTGATCCTCAATAAACCATTTACAAACATGCTATATAGAAATATAGCAGTCCAAAATCAAACTTGAACAAAAAAAGAGATGAGAATTATTTTGCTTGGTTTGATTTTTTTTATTACCATTTTATGAAATTCACATACATGAAAATATTATTCCGTCTTTACACATTTCTAAATTTGAGGATGAAGTTCTCTGTTTAAATATGCATATAAAAATCTATACATTGTGGAAATTTAAAAAAAAGATATTTTAAGGAAAAGTTCTTGCAAAGTGAATATGTTCTGAAAAATGTCTAAAGAAATAAGCACGTTTCTGTGCATGTCAAATTTTTGTCTATATTCAAAAAGAAAAGGAACAAAAAATTATGTTCATACCAGATGGAGCAAAATTAGGAATGAAAACCATAAATGTTAAGAGGAAAAAAAGATGAACCTGCCTACTAATACCAAAATGTGTTATTTTACATAGTTCCTGGTAAATAAGCTGAGGAAATAATCCATAGCCATTTCTTCAATCATCACAATTCCAGAGATTTTATTTCTGCCTTTTATTTTGAGTAGAAGAACTTTGTAAGCTTAGTTTTTAATTCATTAATCAAGCTGTTGATTATTACATTGTATTAAAGCTGCTATCTTGTACACATAGGAAAATAATTCTTATTGAATTCAGTGGAACTCAACTATTTTACTATAAGTTTTCTGGTCATTGACCAAAATAAAATGATTGACCGAGTACTATAAGTCTGAAAAACAATGCTTATGCAGTTTTTCTTTAAAGCAGAAAATCAAAGTCAATAAAAGTGTCATGGCTCCATTTAAAATCATTGTGAGGGAAAGAAAGGGTGAAGGAAAACATTTTAACTTTAAGTCATATTCTTCTCTGTATTAATCTAGCGTAACTCTGCACCTTGCCAGCCACTTAAAAAATGCAGTCTTATCTATTTTTCTGTGATTATCATAGCAGATCAAAGCAATTGCTAACTTCACCGAAGAGGTAAAAGTTAAATAGCTCTTTCCTCCATTCATACGAGACCTGCAGAAGTAATATTTAATCTTCTATAACTTGCTATTTCGTTAGTTGATTTTTCCATGCATGAGTCATGATAACAAAAGGATTTGAGGATGAAAAAATATATATTTACCATTTGTTGAAAATAGAGCAGTTGTCCAAATGTGATTTACAATAATACAAGGTATTTGTGTCGGAAGCAGTGAAGGATGTGGCAACATCACCTTTGGTTCAAAACTTTGTAGAATACTTTGTAGAATATAGAGGACTATTTTGTAGCCATACAATTCTGCCTGTGAGAAAGTTGTTAATCAAAAAAAATTACAAATCAAATAATCAAAGAGTCTTTACCATTGGCATGATTCATATGGCAGGTGCAGGTACCTTTGTTGGACCCCCTACATTAGTTTCTTATTGGCAAATCTCATAGGTTTTGAAGTCCTTCTCTGAATCTTGTGAGGTTTTGTATAAAAATGCCAAAATCTGACAAGATATAAAAAAGAGTATATTTGAAAAACCGAGGAAGTAGGAAGAAGGAGAAAAAGAACAGGTGGAAAGAATGGTATCGTACACATGGAATTCCAAACAAAAACACTCAAAGTAGGCTAAGACATCAAAAGTCAGGATGATTCAGAATGAAAGCAAAGTCATGCATTTTTAGATATCGGAGATAAGTGAAACTCAGCCTTTTGATATTTTCTTCCCCAGTAATTTGATGTCTTCATTTCAGGTAACAGTAGATAAATAAGAAAATATGACAAGAACAAAAATGGCAACTTGTTAATGCCTAAATTTATGGGCATTCTCAGCTAAGTATAACAGAACAACATAGAGTTGGAAGGGACCTTGGAGGTCATCTAGTCCAACCCCCTGCTAAAGCAGGAAACCCTATACCATTTCAGACAAATGGTATCCAATGTCTTCCTAAAAACTTCCAGTGTTAGAAGTCAGGATGATGAGCTTCATATCCATTTCTTCAATTATTAGGATTCCAGTAACTACATCTATCTGTTTCTGGAGATTCTCAGTCATCTACATCATGGTTGTCCCAAAGATAGCGCCCCCCCCCCCCCACCCCCCCCCCAAAAAAAAAAAAAGCAACTGGACTTTATGTTTCTGTGAAGAAGCTTTTTGGATGAGCAACAAAACGACTTCGGAGAAAAACAAAGTCCAGTTGCCTTTTGAAAAACCCCTTTGGGACTCTACGTCTACCTTTTGTTTGCTTTGAATATAGCAGCACTGCTGTGTTGTTGTTGTTTGGCCCTTTAGAATGGAGGAAGGTACGAAAAACAAGTCATTTTTTCTTCAGAAATGAAGATCATTAAAACAAACAAAGAATGATTTCTCAACACTTTAAAAAGTGGTACTCTCTACATGACCAGTACAACAAAATAGCCCAAGGATTGTTTGTAGTTTGCCAAGCACTCTTGTACAGCCCATCGTTTTTTCTTTTTTAAGGGAAATTTAGAGCCATTGCTGCTACCACTGCTGCCCCAAAAGACACTCTGCCAAGCATCTCAGCCCTTGCCATCATCTCTATCACTTTTGCTGTTCTGCCAATCACAGAACAGCTGGTCAACAATCTAAGTAATTCCTTATCATACATAATAATGTTTAATTTCTCAGCGTGGCCGTTCCTCACTGTCAAGTCATGCCAGCCTATACATTTTTACCTTTTATCTGGAGAGGAAAAAAACATACATGGAAAACTATGTCCTTTTTTAATCTCATGCTGGAGATGTAAACAAGTTGTGTCTTACTCTTAGGAATGTAAGGATATAAAAGTTATTTGCAATATCCAGAATTATTGGCAATGTATTTCTGTTTAAGAAAACATTGCACATTTAGTTATAAAGACATGGGCAGCTATAATGAGCCTATAATGAGCAGTGGTTAGAGTGCAGTACTGCAAGCTATTCCTACTGCAATTTGGCAGTTCGAATCCCACCAGGCTCAAGGTTGACTCAGCCTTCCATCCTTCTGAAGTGGGTAAAATGAAGACCCAAATTGTTGGGGGCAATAGGCTGACTCTCTAAATTGCTTTGAGAGGGCTGTAAAAGCACTATAAAGCGGTATATAAGTCTTAAGTGCTATTGCTATTTCTCTAAAAGAAATATAGCAATAGCAATAGCTCTCTACTATCCACTGAAAAAAATGGATCCAGCAGAAAAGCACCCATTTGTTGATTTCCAGTTACAGCCTGAAGGAAGTAGAAGATTCTGACTCCAGTTATGCTTCCAAATTAGTTGGAGGTGATTGACAGTTTTCTGAATGGTTGAATCAACTCCAAAATCTGTACCCATCCCAAATTTGCACTTATAGAAACTAGCAGATAAACATTAAAGTCATATAAGCATAATTCAGTTTCAAATATATCTTGCCAAACATAAATTCAGAAGGAGAATGTTGTGTGAAAAGAGGGAGAACGTTGTGTGAAAATAACAGGAATGTTCCAGATAGTATTATTTTAGAGAGCCTAAAGAAAAGTAAATGTCAAAATCGGGCCAAGCCAAAAGAGGACAGTTAGAGAAAAGCAAGTTATATTTAGAAATGTCACCACACAAATCCAGCACAAATCCAAAAAGTGGAGGTCTAAAGGCCTGAAAAAAAAATGTATTGGGAATATTTTGCTTCTGAGTTAACAAACAGTAAGAAAAGTTTGTGATTGGCTGTTCTTCATCTTCTTTTGAATGAATTATGGCTTGTTGTTTTACAATTTGAAGCAGGAAAACTGCTGTTGTGAGGATAAGCCACAGAAGCAAATAAATGTTTATTACATTTTGGATCTCTTTATAAATTGGATCTGCCTTTAATGAATGTTGTTGTATGACATTGTTTATTTCGTTTATTTCATTTTTTTTAATACTGGAAATGTTTTGACAGAGAATTGGAATTTTATAAGTGGAATAATAGATTTGAAAGGGACCTTGGAGATCAGTTCAATTAAATTACTGCTGACATATGACCATCTAGCCTTTGCTTGAACACCTTTTAACAAAAGAGACTTCATGGAATAGTGGTGTTCCACTTCCTGGCAGCTTGTATAGTCAAAAAATATCTAGCCTGACCTCGCTTCCTTGTAATCATGCCTTCTAGACAATGGAGAGTAACTCCATTCTCTTTTCTGTGTGATAACCCTTTAGATCAGGGGTGTCCAACCTTTCACCTTCCCTGGGCCACATTAGAAGATGAAAATTTGGTTTGGGCCGCACATAAAATAAAATAATAGTAACGATACCTGATCATCCAAAAAAACCATAGAAAACATAGTTAACATATTAAATGCAATTGGATTTTGATGCAGAATTCCACAGCCAATTTTATGCCTAAATCCGTTGTGTGAACCCAGCCTTAGTCTCCTGACTACCAGAAAGTGGCACAGGCCGCAAGATGGCGGAGCTAATATAAGATGGCAGAGCTAATATAATGGATGGGGCGCAGGGTTGCCAGATCGCAGTTTGGCTCTGTGGCCAAACTCAAGCCAAAATAAGGCCAAATTATTTTTATTATTTATTAAAAATTATTAATTTTTTATCACATTTTTTTTATCACCGTTTATCACGGTTTATTTTCCAGCCAAATTTTGCGGAGAGTGGGGGGAAGAAAGCTCGCCCGCCTCGTGCCTATCTCTCCTCCTGCAAATGGCCCGGCTGGATGCGGCAGGACTGGAAGGCAGAAGCAGCGGCGGCGGCGGGGGCAGAAGCAGAAGCAGCAGTGGCGGCAGCGGCAGAAGCAGCGGTGGCAGTGGCAGTGGCAGCGGCAACAGCAGGAGGTGGCACTCTGACGGTGCCCGCCTTTTCTGTTGCTGCTTGGCGTGGCGCTCGCCTCGCCCCGCCTCACGCCTGCCTCTCCTCCTCCTCGCTGGCTCTCGCATGAAGGTTGGGGTGGGCACTGGGCCGCATTATGAGGTGAACTGGGCCGCATGCGGCCCGTGGGCCGCGGGTTGGACAAGCCTCCTTTAGATACTGGTATTTGAAGATTCTTATTGTACCTCCCATCAGTTGTTCTTTTCCACAAGTTAAATCTAGTCAGATCCTTTAATCTTTCCTCATAGAATTTGGCTTTTAGACCTTTCAATATCTTAGAAGCTCTCCTCTCAGCATGCTCCAGTTTGATAAGCTGACTGAAGACTTTGCCCATGAAGACATCAAGTAGGCAAATTAGTATTTTCCTGGGATCTCCTTCTTTCCCATTTTGATGATGGTGACATTTGTTCCCCTCCAGTCTTCTGAGATCATACTGGCCCTCAAAGCTTTTTTCCCTTTTGCATTCAGTCACGTCAGAATCTCAGAGACTGTCTACCCAATCGCTGTAATTTTCTGGGCAAGGTTTTTCAGAAGTAGTTTGCCATTGCCTCCTTCCTAGGGCTGAGAGAAAATGACTAGCCCCAAATCACCCAGCTAGCTTTGTGTCTAACACTGGACTTGAACTCATGGTCTCCTGGTTTCTAGCCTAATGCCTTAACCACTACACCAAACTGGCTCTTTCAAAGATTACTAAAAGTGATTTTGCAATTATATCCTAATTCCTTCAGTGCCCTGGCTTATATGACCCTGGAGTCTTGAATACATTTAAATTAGCTTAATTCTCTCTTAGTGTTTCCTTATCTATCCTAAACCACAAGTTTTATTCCCCCAGAGAAAAATGGTCTGCTATATCAGGTTCTATTTTCCCTCTGAGAGAAGACAGACTGAGCTATCATACTAGACCTACACTTTCGTTTGGCTTTCCTTTCACTTAAAATAATTTCCCCAAATCTTTATTGTTATTTTTGACATCTCTTGCAACTCACCTTATTCTGAATGTGGCATAGCTTTCAGCTGTATTTGGGGAGCATTGAGGGAGTGGGGACTAATCTTAACCTATATATGTGATGGTGATGTAGGCTGAATTTAGATATGACTTATTAATTTGATCAATCAGTGTAGCTGCTTATCTCAAATAGATGACCCTGGGCAGCAAACAGGATTAAAACACAAAAACAATGCAACAATATATTTAAAAAAAACTCAACAGAATTCTTTAAAAATCTGTGCTTGAGACTCAAGAAGAAACGATGATTTAAATTTTCAGTTTGATGGGATTGGATGATGACTTGTGCATAAAAATGGAGATACTTTCACTTTTCAACTGAATTTGAACTATTTGAGTGGTTCACATAGTCTGTCCTTACTATCCTTTCTTTTTCCTTTTTTTTTTTGTCTTGTCTCTGTGATAGCACCAGAAGTGTGAGGTTAGGGTTTTAGCTTCAGAGGGATGCGGGGAGGCTTTGAGAGGCCTGGTGCAGATATCATTTGAGTTGGGGCAGGTGCTGCACTATGGTGCAAAGTGGCTATGATCTAGGAGGGTATTGGCTTGGGAGACCCCAGCCTACTGCCCACTAGTGCGTGCAAACCTTCTGTATCCCAGGAGGCCTTCATCTGCTACCTGGCCCACTGGGCCTGGAAAGCCTCGGAGACATAGTCAGGTGGGGGCAGTTGCAACATCTCTATGGTTGTAAGAATAGTCGGGCTGCTAATTGCCCCAATTTTCATCATTTCACTGGGGGACACTGCAGTGGACTTATCTTTGGACACAGTGTAGATCTCGGTGGTCGCCGTAGCATTAAAAATGAGAATATCTTTATGAATTTTTGTCTGAATATGACTGATTAACTGTAGCCAAAGATAAGGGGGAAAAAAGACAAAACATTGTGGTCCGTCCCCCCCCCCCCCCCCGGCCACCCAAAATAGTTGCCAGGTGTTATTATTGAAGTGACCTTGGTGCCCTTTCCTGTTTCTTAGCTTGCTGTTTCCAGTGCTGTCACAGCATTCTGTGCTAACTTAGAAGAAAACTTAACAGCCATGAACCATTTATTTGAGGCAGAAGTGGCACAGCTTATTTCTATCACAAGCCTCTAACTGCATGACATATTGTTAGCTTTGCCCAGCCAGGAAAAGAAACAACTTGAATTAGCAAGCAAGAGGCAGGTAGGCAGAAATAATACTGATTCATGTTAGGCTTGTCTGAGAACTGTAGTGAAGGAACTCTTACAACTCTCTGCCTCACATTTTAATAGATTGTGACTTCAGCCAAGCATCAAAAATGCTTTTTGGTAGGTTATGTCCCTGGGATGCTGAATATTAGGATGAATTTAGTTTTTCTTAGCAGACTAAACTATAATTGGAATGTATCTTCCAAAAGGGGCTCTTTGAAACTATCTGAGCTTGGTTGTTTTCTCATAGATGTTTTATTACCCAAGCTAGGTAACAACATCAGTGCTGGTGAAGAGTGGGATTTGCTCTCAGTTTAAACTATCTAACCATTTCCTCCCCTTCTCTTTTGCCTTCCGTCTTTCTCAGCATCAGGGTCTTTTCCAATGAGTTCTCTCTTCACATTAGGTGGCCAAGGTATTTGAGCTCCAGCTTCAGTATCTGTCCTTCCGAAAACAGTCAAGTTTAATTTAATTTTAGAATCTCCTTGCAGTCTAAGGGACTCTCTCAAGAATTTTCTCCAGCTCCATAATTCAAAAATATTAACTCTTTCGTGTTCAGGTTTCCTTACAGCCATACATTACTACTGGAAAAACCATAGCTTTGAGTATAATTACAGCCTAATATATAGATATTTAATAAAAACAAAAATCTGAATTGTCCTTTTGTAACATTAGTCGTCATGCTGGCTCAGAAAATTCAGCTTTTTTTTTGCTAGATACTGTGACTGTCTCTTATGGGAAATTATACAATCCTTAAAGCCTTGGACCATCCTTTCAGAGAGATTTCCCTACCAGATTCCTTAACACCTTCTACTGTATTGCCTTCATTGGAAAAGTTGGGATACATCCAGAGATGTATCTTCCTCAAAAATAGTCCATGTTGCACTGTCAAATATCAGCACAGGAAATATTTTATGATATTTCTATTATGTGATAAACTGGTTTATGATAATTTTATGTTATGCTTTATATGATTTGTCAAATTTTAGCTCTACAAGAATCATAGGTCCCAGGTTTTGGGTGCATTCTGCAAAATGTTTTGTCCTATGGTGCACTGTTTTGACCAGTTAAAACCTACAGGAAATAGAGGTTTGGTAATATAGTAGCAAACCCATAACCCACTGGGTCATCATTTCAGAGATATTTCCTTACTTAAACAGAGAAAGAAAATGACCCCGGATAGGCATAAAAACAGTGGGAATGGAAAAGACTTCTGACTTCCTACTGGCTTCCCCATTGACTTATCTTGTAGGAAACCGGTAGGGAGCATTGGAAATGACAACTACATGATTGTGACGGACTGTAGCAGGGTAGCAGTACTGAAACAGTCACAACTTTTCCAAATTTAAATCCCACAGGAGTTACAGGTCATGGGATTTGGGGTAAATTCTTCCAGTTAGCTCGTTTGAGATAGATTGATTCAAAAATTGTTTCTCTATGGTGCACAGTTTTGCCCAACCGAATGTTACAAAAATCAAGCATATATGAGTTGTTGTAGTATGAATAAATTCATACTTATTCAGGACTGTCTTTGTTTCCAAGGGAGCCTCATTTCAGTTTTGGTTATAAAAGTTATACAGCTGAATAAATATGAATGATAGGAAATACATCTGAGACTTGTGAAAATCCAGCATTGAGCTGTGGGTCTCATATGACTCAGTATAAGCCATATGGGTGTGCTTCAAAAATAATAATCAGGTATTTGACAAGACCAATAAACTACATTTGGGGATCAGGAATCTTTGGTCCTCCAGATGATGCTAAATATTTTCCAGCATCTCTAACCAGCATGGCCAATGGAGTGGAATGCTGGGAGTTGTAGTTTAATAGCCGCTGGAGGGCTTGAACTTCTTTATTCCCTCATTCAAGCAACTGTATTAATTCTATTTAATGTACCTTGGTGCAACTAATACTAATTTAATAGTTCACTCTTATAATTAAATCAGAATAATTGTAGTAATTACATCAGAAAATTATATATTATTTTCTGAAATTCGAAGAGTGGAATGTCAAGAATAAAATTACCCTTAGAAATTATTGCCACCAGTGCTTATTATATTTAGGAGTAAGGTGACATAGTGTGTGAAGATATAAATTCTCTTTTGCAGAAAACCATGCTTTTACGGTCGAAATGTAAAATGCATTGCGGTATCAGCAAAAACCTTGGGCTAGCTTGTGATTTCAATAGAAGATTCCAAGATTATGCCTTAAATACCATGTATGTAGTATTCTCTTGCTCTTCCTTTCCTTCTCCCTCCCTCCACCCTCCCTCTTTCCCTCCCTCTTCTCCTCTCTCTCTTTCACACACACAAATGAAAACTGAAGGTTGAATATAAATATAAACATAATTAATACTTCCTTGTCATATTGTATTATGCTTTGAATATTCATATTTTGTTCTTTCAAAAATAGAACATTCTGTTGTTCTTGGCTCATACCACATTGTCATGATAACCTGGAAAAAATAGTTTTGAAATTGTGAAGTACAATTTCAAGTGGGTAGAAATGGATTTCACCAGCTAAATTGAAAGCAAATACAAAAAGGAGGGGAAAATATGAAGAATAGCCTTTAACTGCCGTTTCATTCTATAATTTTAACTCATAAATTCTCTTAGAATGTTTAAGTTTTCTTTCAGTTGCATCTGCATTTATTTGAGGCATAACTATACAAGCTAACAAGAAAACGAAGAATTTAATATAAAAAGTTATTGTGAAGATCTAGTTCCCCCTGTCTTTTAAATTATTCTCAGTGTATTAATGTCATGCTGGATGTAGACAAGGACTGGGGAACATTTCCAGCACATAGCTTCTTGTCATTTAATTCTGAAAACACATAAAAAGTATTATTTCATGCCTCCATAAAATGTTTACTTGGCTTTTATCTACCCAAAATCTGCCTACTCCTGACAGAGATGCTTTCCTTGATCTTCTTTTTGTGCCATAGCCAAAGCAACTGAAAATCCTGGTCTATGATTTGCCACCATCAGATGTAAAGAATTGATACAATTTGGTCTGATCCCTGTGAATTTTTAGATGTTATTAGCAGTGATGTAAATTCGGAAGAAAATTGCGACAAAGCAATATGGATCTCCTGCACTGGACTGAAGGGTCTGTCCTTATAACCAGCTTATTTTATTCTTCTTAAAATCTCCAGAGCAGTGTTTGTCAACCTTGGCAACTTTAAGATCTGTGGACTTCATCTCCTAGAATTTTCCAGCCAGCCATGCTGGGAAAATTTCACTGAATCCAATAACAATGATTTTTGAAGGCGCAGATGGTGTTTGAATGTGGCCTCTGAAAAGATGCTTTTACATATTCTGGATACAAATATATTAATAACTCAGACTTCCTTCGCTTTGATTTTTAGATTGGTTTCTATTACAGTGACATCATAACTTCATAGACAGTTTGCAAAAGTGCTGCCAAATGACCTGTCTCCTCCACCCCCCCAACTTCTATATAGGATGATCATTTGGAAAAATGAATCT
This sequence comes from Pseudonaja textilis, assembly GCF_900518735.1. Next base: position 1,462,441 of record NW_020769406.1, read on the forward strand.
AGCATTGCTAAGAATACATTCAGTTTTCAGTTTTCTTCTTTTAAAAAAGTATGAAATTTAGAGACTGGTGCTGGAAAGAGCATTGTAACTAAGCAGGGGGATTTTGTTGGGAAGACCACAAATAACAGGAAAGTTTAATAGTGGATGTAGACAGAAATTTTCTGTAGCAAAAGAGGACTAAAATTCGCTTAAAAGTCAAATCACAGCAGAGGTGGTATTCAGCAGGTTCTGACCAGTTCTGGAGAACCGGTAGCAGAAATTTTGAGTAGTTCAGCGAACCGGCAAATACCACATGGAGATTTTACAGTATCCTTCCCCTGCCACGCCCACCAAGCCACACCCACAGAACCGGTAGTGAAAAAAAATTGAATCCCACCATTGAATCACAGCAATATTAAGTGTCGGAGAATGTTGCTTTTTCAATAAAATTTTATTTCTGCACTTAAAAGTCTGGCTCAGTTTAACTCCCTGCTCACGTCACCAACTTTTCTTGGCAAGCAAATTGAAAAAATCAGTCCAAGCGTTCTTTTAAATATAAAAAAATCCATGTCTTCTTTCGAAGGAGCATTTTCCAATGGTTTTCTTTTCTCTTTTCTTGACTACCCTGACTGGATTGGCCTGTGGGTTCTTAAAAGATCTGACAGAAATTCATTGTAAGACACTGCTTCATATTTTCCCCTTATATTAGAAAGCATTAAAGTGAAAACAGATCAAACAGATAATCAGAGTTGGAAGGGTCCTTGTAGGTCATCTAGTTCAACCCCTCGCCCAAGTGGGAGACCCTGCACCATTTCTGACGAATGGCAGTCCAGTCTCTTCTTGAAAGTCTCAAGTGATGGTGCTACCACAACTTCTGAGGGCAAGCTGTTCCACTGGTTGATTGTTCTCACTGTCAGAAAGTTTCTCCTTATTTCCAGGTTAAATCTCTCCTTGTTCAATTTCCATCCATTATTCCTTCTCTGGCCTACAGGCACTTTAGAAAATAGCTTGACCCCTTCCTCCCTGTGGCAGCCCCTCAAATATTGGAAGACCACTATCATGTCTCCCCTGGTCCTTCTCTTTACTAGACTAGCCAAGCCCAGTTCCTGCAACCATTCATTGTATGTTTTAGCATCCAGCCCCCGAATCATACTGGTTGCTCTTCTCTGTACTCTTTCTAGAGTCTCAACATCTTTTTTATAACGTGAACAAAACTGGATGCAGTACTCTAGATGTGGTCTTACTAAGGCTTTATAGAGTGGTATTAGTACTTCCGTTGATCTTGATTGTATCCCTCTGTTAATACAACTTAGGATTGCATTAGTTTTTTTGGCTGCTGCTGCACACTGCTGGCTCATATTTAGCTGGTTGTCCACTAAGACTCCCAAGATCCCTCTCACAGTTACTGCTATTGAGCCTGGTTTCACCCAGTCTATATGTGTTCTTTGGGTTTTTCTTCCCTAAGTGTAGAATTAAGCTGGGGTACTTCATGAATAACAAGTAAATGAATCACATTACACTCCATTGTGAATTCCACCCCATGGATATGCTTGGATGCAGCAAAGTAATTCATTGGATATAGCAGCACATATGATTAGTGAGGTCAGATGTGGGGTGAATTATGTGAGGCAATTGGGTAGAGCTAGAAAAGCAATGGTATATTGAGAGAACAAAGACAGTATTCTGTGAGTATGCTTTCTACAAAATTAAATTTATGGATTTATCTTACATTGGCCTTGCAAGTCTATGGTTGCTTCTAGTACCTTCTTCAAGATTTCTCAACTTTCCTTGAATTTCTGAATATTTTATGACTGAGGAATTACTGTTTCTTAAATCCCTGGGAAGGTAATTAGAAAGGGGATGATTTGTTTGTTCTCAACACTGGCACATTTTGGGCCATTTAGATTGCAAAGTGAGAGCATCTTTCTTCTATATTCAGTGCATCCAATGTAGATATATAGATTTTCAGGTAATAATTTGGGCTTAATTTGTGTGTGTACAGATCCATCTCTAACTCTACTTATTTTCTAAATTTGAAATTGAAAAACTGAAGGATTTGGACAGCATTCTTTTTTTCTCATTTCTCGAGCTAGCTGGTGACTTCTCTCTGACTAGTAAAACATCTGATCTTCTACCATCAGCATCGCCAAGAACTTTACACATTGGATAAACACATCTTAATTCTGTCTTTTGCATATTTTTCTGAATCATGTCCCAACATCACTCTTAAGCAAAAGTCGTTATTGGCCTCCAACCAATATCTCTTCAGCAGTGCAAACATTTTCCAATCTAATTCACCTTTATCAATCTGTACCATTCTTATTAAAACCATATATTTTTACCTATTTACTACAGTTTAGTTGCTAATTATTGCTTCGATTCCAAATCTCCTTTTGTCTACTTCCAAGTCTTTTCTAATGATTTTTGTCCAGGGCCCTACTTCCATAAGCCCATTTACTGCCCCTCCTTTTTCTTCTTCTGCTTACCTTACCAAATATATTTTGTGTCTGTTTTTCCTACCAGCAAAAGCTAACATAAATTAGCATCAAACTTTGGTTTGAGTCTCTTCATTGATGGCTGGATGCATATAGGATGAGCCATCAAAAGCCATGAAAATTGCAGTTGTGTCCATTCCCTCCTCTTTCTTCTGTAGCAACTTTGGGGATGGCACTGAAAACTCAATTCTAGACATTTTCTGGAGAAAATGCTATCTCAAACATCGATCAACCTTCTTGACAATATTTTGGAATGAACCTATGCCCAGAATTTTGTAAAGGAGAAATAAGAATTACTAACAGATGGTTAGGATATATTTGTTTCAACTACTTGTCCACACTTGGGGGAAGAATTCTGATCCAATATTTTCCCAGACACAAATTTGTGAAATTATTTAGAACTGTGCTTGTTTTTGTGAAATGTGTGAGAAAGCTGGGTACTTGCATATTTCTTTTTCTGGAAAATATTTTGCATATTCAAGAAAACAAAACAACCCAGAAAAGAAAACTGCAGGACTCCCCCCCCCCGCCCCCCCGCCCCTGCAAATATATACTTTTCTTCCTGAAACAATCATTTGTCCATGTGTAGATTTATGGACAAGCTTAATATGACAATATTTTAGGGAAAAGATAATGTCTAACATTTCCACAGTATTAATCAATCCCAACTAAACGTTTAGACATTCATGTCAGGTTTCCAAGTGATGAAATCCATTTAAAAAGAAAAGTACAAAGTCCATATTCAAAAAAGATTTCTTTTATTTAAGAAAGCATCAAATTGGCAAAGTCCATGGTAATTCCAGATCTGACACAACCGGGAATTACCCCACAATATTACAAGTTAGAAACAAGCCCGAAAAGTCAGATTCTCCAATAGAAATAATTCAACGTTGCTTGATGTCATAAATCTCCACCTCAAGGGGCCCAAACAAGGACAGCTTGTTTCCCATGGGAAGGAAGATCACCTTGCCAAAACTTTATCTCCACTCCTCCTGCCCTAGGAATGTGGCAAGCCCGAAATCCTTCCCCCCATGACTACCACAGAGAAAGTAAGAAAAAGAATATATATTACACCTAACTAAAATGGCTACCCATATGTCAATACTGGGCTTGACAATTCAGTTATGCACACACAGGGCTAAATGCATGCATTCACATCCTATACCCAGTGTCTTCGAGTTCGTGGCACTTTGCAAAAAAAAAATGTTTATTGCAGAGATTTGAAAGGCAGTTGTAAGGATGTCTGCCCTAGCAGAAACCAGGTCTCATTGTCTTATCTTTTGAGCTCTTTATACTAAACTTTGAAAAATATTTGTAACAAACTGTTTGTAGAAAGATTGGGCAGCATGTATGCCCATCTCTCCCAAATCTGTTTACTCCGTTGTATAACCAGGCAAATGCTTATACACTTTTCAATTTCCTGGTCATTAGCATTTTGTTTTAAAAAAATTTTCCCACTTATTTGTTGTAAGAGAACAGCATTTTCCCATTGTGGCCATTTATTTAGAATTCTGTCATTTTCATCTCCTACACACAGAGAGGATTTCTAGCATTTTGTGTTCTCCCAACTGCCCAAACTCTTTTTACGCTAGTTTTTTTTCTTGATGGTCCTTCTATACCTATCCATCTGACCAGATACATCTCGACACCAAGGGTATTTCATCATGTTCTGAAAAATGCTCTTCTAACTATTGATAATACTAATAGCTGTTTAATCCTATGCAGAGTTACACATGGGTGAATGTATTGATTTCCATGGATTTAGACATCTTCACAGAGGGATTGGACTCTCTTTCTGAAGTATAGGTTGATTTTATTATGATGTTCTTCATGTGAAATAGCTGTAGATAATTTTATTGTGGAACATAGCTCAAAATTTCATATTGTACTGTGTGATTTGGCTGTCAATCTCCTGCAGTGATACTTCAGAGAAAGTATGTCATCCATGCATGATTCTGGCATTGAGACCATTAGTTTTATCAAGAAAAAAAAGGCAATGTAAAAGTTGGAGAAATATGACTGACTGAGATTTCTAACTGTTAGTCTCTTTTAAAGCCTGAATTCTTTAGGATTCAGACAGACCTTAATAAAATATTATTTTATTCATCTTTTTGTGTGCTTGTTCTTCCATCATTCTTGCCAGAGTGCTGTCCTAAGGGGAGAAAAGAAATCCCAATTCCTTTGTGTTTTATAAATAATCTCTGGATTTTGACAATAGAGATTTGAGACATTGCAATGCTTTGTACAAAATTAGTGTCCTGAATTCAAGGTCTGAAGCCTGGCCTCCACAGATCTTCAAAAGAACAAAAGTTTGAAATACTATATATAAAGTGGAAGGCAATAATTATTTTTAATGAAGTTAAATTTAACGGAAATAAACTCATGCTCAGTTTTTGTCATGATGCACCACACTATTTTCTTTTAACCCAGCTCACTTTTTGAAAATCAAATACTATTCTCAGACCAGAAAAAGGGCTTCATGAATCTAGATTACATATGTAGCACCAAACCAACAATAAAAAAGAGTCCATTCATTAAACTGACTTTTAAAATTTTTACCTGAATAAATCTGGTCCTGTTTATGCTGTGAGTTTTTATTATATACATTTCAATTTATATGCCTAGGTTCCAAGGTCCAACATGCTAAGTATTAGGAATTCCATATCTTTTGAAACATTTACTATCTTTGATTTCTATGGGAGACAAGACCTGTTCAAAGATTTTGTTTCCCACTGAAAAGCTTTTGACTATCCAGAATCACAATGGTCAAGAAAGTATGATTTCTGGAATTATTTCCAGTTGTCTTACTGTCCATGGTCCTAAGAGACATCTATGTTTTCTTCTGTTTCATGAAGAAATATGTTACATCTGCACCATCTTGTCCACGTGTATTTATACATATAATAGTGTGTGTTGCGTAAGCACTTACATGTTGCTTCTGGAAAAGAGTGTAACTAGATGGATGAATATGTTACCGTTCATGTATGTTTCTGCGCCCATCTCATGTCTCTATGTGTATCCTGGGAAAGATGGACAGCCAGCAGGTGGTCTTTTTTGGGTGACATGATTGATGAGGGAGGGGAGATTTAGAATGGAGCAGTTGGCAGCATTATGAATGGTGGTGCAAGAACTTTCTCATTGGCTCATTTTTAAATTCGGTGTTTTGCTTGGCATGCTTCCCTCACAAATTGGGTCTTTTCCTTGGGGAGAGCTATTCTACTGATAGGCAAAGGCCCAAACCTCTTTAGATGTTTTGTTTTGCCCATGGGCTGGAGAGAATAAATGATGCCAATTTTATTATATCTTGTGGATATATCTTGTGGCCAGGTAACATGGGCAGCTGATAATTTTGCAGACAAAACTTTGGGTTATTCCCTTTCATTCGCAGCCTTATGTGAGATTGAGATAAAGAGAGATCTAAGAATGCCTGAAAAATAAAAAGGCACCTTCCTTTCACCTTCATTTTTCTATGGCTTAATGGCGATATTTGCTCTCGCTTCTTCATTACTGTGGTTACTTGCACTCTGTAACACTAAAAGGTGGCATTAAACAATCCACATACAATGCAGCACAAAACACTATTAGATAATAATTGATACACTATCTGGTGCATTTCAAACAACAATAGTAGGAGTAGGAGTAATAATTATATTTGTTTATTTATTTGCTGTCCATTTCACCAGAGACAACTGTAGACTGTTTATAACTGAGGTAAACAGAGGTGGCAAGATGTGGAGCAAAATACACATGGACAGTGATAGAATCCTATCTCACCACATTATCCATCTCCAGTATAAAATGCCTCTATCGGGGCCTCAGGCCAACTGGCAGAGCCAGGTCCTCAGGCCCTTATAAGGTCAAAAGGGTGAGTGTGGATGACACCTCAAGGGACATGATGTCCCCATAGGGCAGGCTGCAGCAGAAAAAGATCTGGACCCCACCAGCTGGACTTTCTCGATCAACAAGATCCACCGCATGCCCCTTATGGTGGCCCAATTCCATTGGGATGAGACAGTTTATCAAGTAATCTGGAGGGTTACATTTCCATGTATACAATGTGTATTATATTCTACTTGCTTAAAGACCATGTGTATATTACCATCTTTTATTTCCTTTTCTTTCAGAGGTGTCCATGGTCATTTCAATGGTAAACGTCCTTGGGCCTTAGGAGACGAGTGCATTGTTGAGTTTATGGCTGAGATTGTGGGTAAGAAAAGACCACTTGAAATGCTTTTTTTCTTCAACTTTATATCACGAAACTTTTCTTTGTGGATGTTTCTGGCCTTTTTTTCTGCTCTGATTGCTTTTTGCTAAGCATGTGAAGTTAACACTGTATTTTAAAATGGTGAGGTGCAAAGATTTAATGCAGTCAACACTATATGAGCAAATGTATGTCATTATGCTAATTGGAGTCTAGATTCTGGGATTACCATGAAGCACTTGCTCTAAAGGAAACTTGGCATCCCTACAAATGTATATTCATATCACAGTGAATCAATTATCATTCCTTTTGTTTACAAAGCAATGGTTGCCTGTTACATGATAATGTCTTTTACTGCTTCAAGAGAATCAAATGCTTAATAGGGTAGAATATGATCTTTAAATGATTCAGAGATCACTTACAGGCAAAGAAAGGATCTGGGCAGTGTAAATTGTTACTTGCAGAAGTCACTCCCAAAAGTGCTTTTTCAAGAGGCAACTGGACTTTCTGGTTTTTTTTTAAGACATTTCACTCCTCATCCAAGCTAGTCATTAAGGTCACCTGGAGGTTTATTTGTGCCTTCAAGGTCACTTGAGTAGTGCAAATGGGTGTGGAACCTTCTTGGAGGTGATCTTAATGACCCTCTAAAAGGATGCCAATGACCAGCTGTCTGCAAGGAGTATAAATTCTTCCATTCCCCACCATCCAGTCAGAACTGAAGAAGCTTCTTAGATGAGAAGCAAAATGTCTTCAAAGAAAAACCAGAAAGTCCAGTTGCCTCCTGAAAAAGCACCTTTGGGACAACCATGACCTGGATGACAAAAAATCTCCATAGACATTTTGAAGAAGTCAGTATACAGATAATCAGAGATACATATAATCAGAGTTAGAAGGGACCTTATAGGTCATCTAGTCCAACCCCTTGCCCAAGCGGGAGACCCTACACCATTTCTGACAAATGGCAGTCCAATCTCTTCTTGAAAGTCTCAAGTGATGGCGCTCCCACAACTTCCGAGGGCAAACTGTTCCATTGGTTAATTGTTCTCACAGTCAGAAAGTTTCTCCTTATTTCCAGGTTAAATCTCTCCTTGTCCAGTTTCCTTTTTTAAAAAAATAAATTTTATTAAGTTTTCAAATTTAAAAAAAACATAAAACAAAACTTTATACATTGTTATTAACATCAAGACATTTTTTGCATTTCCTCACATTTTTCAGTATATGTATTTACTTATTCCTTTACCATTGCATCTTACTCTTACTATAAATCAATATCTTTTATCCTTACATCTCAATCTTCTCCATGGTATATTTACATATTTACATATTCCCTCATTCTTTTCCTAATTTTATTGCTAATTTTATTGCAATTTTATTTTCTTTTTATTTCTAAACCACTCATACCAGGCATCCCAGGCCCTATAATAAATAGAATCTTCTTTGTCTTTTATTTTCATCGTTAGCCTGTCCATCTCTATACAATCTATTATTATTTTTTTTATAACCGTGCCTTCTGGTGGAACCCTTTTTTCCTTCCAGAGTTGTGCATACGTAATCCTTGCAGCTGTTAATATATGTATATTATAATATATCTTATCTGTTTTATTGCATTTTTGTGTTATTGTACCTAATAAAAAAGTTTCTGGATTAAATTCAGTTTTCTGATTCGTGATTTCTTCTATCCATTGTCTAATTGTATTCCAATATTTTTTCACTTCCTGGCATGTCCACCAGGTATGAAAATAAGTGCCTTTTTCTTTTCCACATTTCCAACAATTTGGGTCTGAGTTAAACATTTTTGCCAGTCTAGCGGGAGGAAGGTGCCATCTGTAGAACATTTTGTATTGATTTTCCTTGTATGCTGTGGATGTAGTTAGTTTGTAATTCTCTCCCAATTTTCCAGGTCTATATTATGGCCAACTTTTTCGCCCATACCACTATCGTCTCTTTGACCACCTCCTCTTCCATTTTAGAATCTAGTAGAAAGTTATATATTCTTGAAATCATTTTCTTTTCCATTTCTTGTAGAATTTTATCTAATTGAAGCTTTTCCATGCAGAAACCAAATTGTTCTTTGTCCTTCTGATATCTCGCCTGAATCTATCTTTATATTTTGTTGCTGTAATTCTTGTCTCATTTTTAATCTTCCTTGAGTGTCCAATAAGTCTTTATAAGTCCTCTTTTTCCCAGATTCATTGCGTTTGGGTAGATTTGTGCTTCCATAGTTGACAGCTAGTTTGGTATTTGTTCAGTTTCCATCCATTATTCCTTATCTGGCCTTCGGGTGCTTTAGAAAATAGCTTGACCCACTCCTCCCTGTGGCAGCCCCTCAAATATTGGAAGACCACTATCATGTCTCCCCTGGTCCTTCTCTTTACTAGACTAGCCAAGCCCAGTTCCTGCAACCGTTCATTGTATGTTTGAGCCTCCAGCCCCCTAATCATCCTGATTGCTCTTCTCTGCACTTTTTCTAGAATCTCAGCATCTTTTTTATAATGTGGTGAACAAAACTGGATGCAGTACTCTAGGTGTGGTCTTACTAAGGCTTTATAGAGTGGTATTAGTACCTCACTTGATCTTGATTGTATCTCTGTTAGTGCAACTTAGGACTGCATTAGCTTTTTTGGCTGCTGCTGCACACTGCTGACTCATATTTAGCTGGTTGTCCACTAAGACTCCAAGATCTCTCTCACAGTTACTGCTATTGAGCCTGGTTTCACCCACTCTATATGTGTACTTTTAGTTTTTCTTGCCTAAGTGTAGGACTTTACTTTTCTGTACATTGAATTTCATTTTGTTAGAAACAGCCCAGTGTTCTAGTCTTCCAAGATCCATCTGGATCTTGAACCTATCTTCTTGGGTGTTAGCTATTCCTGCCAGCTTAGTATCATCTGCAAATTTGGTAAGTTCCCCTTCTATTCTCTCATCTAAGTCGTTAATGAAGATATTGAAGAATACTGGGCCTAAGACAGAACCTTGTGGCACCGCACTGCTTACTTCTCTCCATGTAGGCTTAGACCCATTAAGGACTACTCATTGAGTACGGTTTGCCAGCCAATTGTGAGTCCATCTAGTGATGGTGCTATCTGGTATTGCGTCTAGGAGATACGCAATCAGTTCTTAATACTAGTCACAAAAGCAATAGATATCTTCTTCAGGTGAAGGAATGACACTGAACAGTTCTAGCATAAATTATTGAACTGTGAGTGACATGAAAATGTATTATCTCTACAAATGTATTTTTATTATGAATGTGGATAATAATTATAATGTTTGTAAAGTCTACTGTTTTGTCAATTAAATTTTGTATGAAGGTGTTAGATGTCTTCCATAAGTTAAAAAAAATGTTCTTCTTTCAAAAGATGCTGGGATATTTCTAAAATCAGCCTTGTTGTCTATTAGTGAAATATGTCTGCTTTACTGAGTTAAGCACTGAACTTCCAAAACTTTTTACTTGGGAAAACCCTGGATAAACTGAAGGGCACATTTTCCAAAATAAGAGCTGATTTTTTTTTTCCTATTCCTTTCCATAAGTATGCTTTTATACACATTGTAAGATGGGCATACCTGAACAAATAGAAAAAGAATGTTATTTTAGAATTTCTCTCTCTCTCTTGGTAGTCGTTTGAAATCACTGGTTGTCATATAGCAATAATTTAAAGACTTAAGCAACAGAAGAAAATATGTAATTCCAAATGCATCATGGAAACATCCTTGATTAATTTTAGTTGCCTACCACATTTCTTCTATATTTAATATACACATATTAATACACTGCTCAAAAAAATATATAAAGGGAACACTTAAACAACACAGTGTAACTCCAAGTCCATCACACTTCTGTGAAATCAAACTGTCCACTTAGGTAGCAACACTGATTGACAATCAATTTCACATGCTGTTGTACAAATGGAATAGACAACAGGTAGAAAGCATAGGCAGTTAGCAAGACATTCCCAATAAAGGAGTGGTTCTGCAGGTGGTGACCACTGACCACTTCTCAGTTCCTATGCTTTCTGGCTGATGGTTTGGTCACTTTTGAATGCTGGCGGTGCTTTCACTCTAGTGATAGCATGAGACGGAGTCTACAACCCACACAAGTGGCTCAGGTAGTGCAGCTCTTCCAGGATGGCACATCAATGCGAGCTGTGGCAAGAAGGTTTGCTGTGTCTGTCAGCATAGTGTCCAGAGCATGGAGGTGCTACCAGGAGGCAGGCCAGTACATCAGGAGATGTGGAGGTGGCCGTAGGATGGCAACAACCCAGCATCAGGGCCGCTACCTCCACCTTTGTGCAAGGAGAGACAGGAGGAGCACTGCCAGAGCCCTGCAAAATGACCTCCAGCGGGCCACAAATGTGCATATGGCTGTTCAAACAGTCTGTTTCTGACTCCATGGGGGTGGTATGAGGGCCCAACGTCCACAGGTGGGGGTTGTGCTTACAGCCCAACACCGTGCAAGATGTTTGGCATTTGCCAGAGAACACCAAGATTAGCAAATTCGCCACTGGCTCCCTGTGCTCTTCACAGATGAAAGCCGGTTCACACTGAGCACATGTGACAGACATGACAGAGTCTGGAGATGCTGTGGAGAACATTCTGCTGCCTGCAACATCCTCCAGCATGACCGGTTTGGCAGTGGGTCAGTAATGGTGTGGGGTGGCATTTCTTTAGGGGGCAGCACAGCCCTCCATGTGCTCACCAGAGGTAGCCTGACTGCCATTAGGTACCGAGATGAGATCCTCAGACCCCTTGTGAGACCATATGCTGGTGCGGTTGGCCCTGGGTCCTCCTAATGCAAGACAATGCTAGACCTCATGTGGCTGGAGTATGTCAGCGGTTCCTGCAAGACGAAGGCATTGATGCTATGGACTGGCCCACCCGTTCCCCAGACCTGAATCCAACATCTAGGACATCTTGTCTTGCTTCATCCACCAACGCCACGTTGCACCACAGACTGTCCAGGAGTTGGGGGATGCTTTAGTCCAGGTGTGGGATGAGATCCCTCAGGAGACCATCCGCCACCTCATCAGGAGCATGCCCAGGCGCTGTAGAGAGGTCATACAAGCACGTGGATGCCACACACACTACTGAGCCTCCTTTTGACTTGTTGTAAGGACATTACATCAAAGTTGGATCAGCCTGTAGTGTTTTTTTCCACTTTAATTTTGAGTATAACTCCAAATCCAGACCTCCATGGGTTGCTAAATTTGATTTCCATTGATAATTTTTGTGTGATTTTGTTGTCAGCACATTCAGCTATGTAATGAACAAAGTATTTAATAAGAATATTTCAGTCATTCAGATCTAGGATGTCTTATTTTTGTGTTCCCTTTATTCTTTTGAGCAGTGTAGTCTTCCTATTAATAAGCTTCCCATTGCATACTTATTATTTATCAATAGATTTGTATATATTATAATTGCTGTGGAATTAATTCATTAAGACCCTTTCCTAAGGAGCAAAATAAAATGGATGAATGCATTTATTTTGTGTATGCATATATTACTGTAATTTACATTGGACTTTTGGCTTGTTATTCGGAGCAACAAAAAAAATACAGCAACAAAAAATATTAAAACAAGAACAAATGAAAAATGAAAAAGTTGCAGATATCAGGCACTTTTCAATCCTTGAATGTCCTCTGGAACAAAGTTGTTTCCTAATTTCTGTAGAACCATTAATCGGCATGCTAATTAGACCCAAGAAAGAGGCTCTTTAAAGTATATGGGTTGCAGCTGGAAAGCTTTGCTTGTAAGTCTTTGCTCTGTTGATCTCACATAATTAGTGAACTGCCAGAAAATGTTGGTAAATATTACATGCTGGGTGAATCAGATTTGTCATTTTCAATTCTATAAGTACCTAAATACCAAGCCATATTAAAACTAGCATTTTTAATTGCACCCAGAAATGTATTAGCATCGATGCAGATAACGCAGAACAGGTGTTACATATTTGTGGCAGCCCTCATTCTTTATTACATGAAATATTACATTTTGCACCTTCTAATTTTTCTTGAAAGACTGTCCCAGGTGGAGCGCACTGAAGTGATCCAAACATAAACGATCACCAAACAAGCAGTGTTGCTGAACCACTCTCTTCAAGTCTACCAGACAGATTTGGGTAAAGATGCCCTTGGCCAAGACCTTTACCTGCCTATCCAGAATACCACTCCATGAAGAGTTATCACCAGAGCTGGCAGATAATCCTGTGCAATACAGCAATTTGGCCTTACTGGAATTCAGCTTCAGCCTATTTTGACTCAGAGACCTCAACCATCTTCAAGCATTGAATCGGGTCTTTCACAGCATCTCTGGCCCAGCCAGCTCTATAGAAATTTGAAGCAGATGTTTCTCACTCTGAACCAATGAATTCAGTAGTTGTGTATAGACATTAAAAAGTCCAGGAGACAGAAGTAAGCCCACAGCCAGCCTGATTTCCCCTACTGCTACTAAGATTGCTTGTACTTCTCCAATCTTAGTGCACAGGTAGAATGTCAATGCAAACACTTTGTTTAAAGTTTCCCATTCCCCATTATGAAAGGATGGACAGGAAAACCTTCTGCCTGACCACTGATTTGTTTCATACCACATTGACAGAATCTGATAACGTCTCTGAAACAATGCCTTCTTTTCAGGCTGCGGACTCAATATAGAGTGAGAAGATACACTATAGTATGAACTCTGTCATCTTGGTCCATAACTCTCCTGGTGCCTTGGAGAACGTAGGAGAAATATGATGGGCTGGAGCTGGGAAACACTCAATACTTCTATGAGAGAAGAATTACTGCATCCCAGTTTCAAGGACACAGTGGTATTGTGCCTGCTGTTGAGAAGTCTTGCCTAGACCAACTGCATCAGACCAATAGCCAGATGTTCAGGCTATTTTAAGAAATGTTGAGAAGGTGGTGGAGCCCCATTGATAGATTGTCCCCAAAATGAATTATGTGGAGTGCTTTCAGTCAGGACTTAGAATGAGCATGGGATGTATATAGTATTGGCTGCTCAGAATGATTATTCTCATTGGGGCCTAGACAGAGGAATACATCCCTCCTCATTCATATTTGATACCATTGATCATGGTAACCTCTTGCACTTCCTGCAACCAATGGGAATTGGGACATTGGGCTTCAATAGGGTCACTTCTTCCTGAATGGGAAGTTCCTTTTAATATACTTGATATATATTTTGATATGCAGGTAGTCCTTGACTTACAACAGTTCATTTAGTAATCAAAGTTAGAATGGCACTGAAAGAAGTGACTTACGACCATTTTTAAAACTTATGATCATTGCAGCATCCTTATGGCCACTTGATCAAAATTCAAATGCTTAGCAGCTGCTTCATGTTTATGATGGTTGGGTGTCATGTGATCAACTTTTGCGACTTTCTAGCAAGTAAAGTCAATGGGGAAGCCAGATTCACTTAACAATGGCGTTACTAATTTAATAATTGCACTTATTTGCTTAAAAATGTCATAAAATGGGCCAAAACCCACTTAACAAATGTCTCATTTAGCGACATAAATTTTGGGCTCAATTGTGATTGTAAGTTAAGGACTACTTGGATATGTATATGATATAGATCTAAACATGAGTTTGTACTCTGTGCTTAGTCAGATTTACTTTTTGAGTTTCTATGCTCTCACTGCAGGCAGTGCTTCCACTATTTTGTCACCTGGAGATTGTAAGTTAACCAAGAAACTACCTGGTTCACAAAGAGAGGTTCCTTTGAATGTTTCTTGGTCCCTAACCTATGAATGATGCCTTAGCATTGGGTATTTAAGACAAGAGGAAAGGTGCTGTTAAAGACACGTTAGTTTTTATTTTGGAAGATATAGTTTGGCTACATTATAGAACTTAATCCCAGAAGAGATCAGGCATGTTTCTATCTTTATTTTTACCTTATTGTTATTTTATCTTGGTTTGGCTGGACTTTATGTTTTATGTCGTTTTGTTTTAGTAAATTGTTCCCTGTATTTTAAGACTTCCTGCGGATGTTTTAATATTCCTATCATGTAAGCCGCTTAGATTGTGATGGGCTAGAAATGGAATGAATAAATAAAGCTCTAAATAGGCAAGGCGATCCTTACATCCAGTCTTACCATCATCGTCATCACCATCATCAACGCACCCCACTACACAATAATTGATAACCATGGAAAGCCCCAGTCATTGTAGTCCTGTCTCTTATATCACATCTGATTTAATCTAGCTTGTCCTACGTTTATGGCTGTTGTATTATGCAGAACTAAGTTTCCCAACTTTTCTTGGGCTGCTGGTTTTACCTAGAGAATCAGATCTGCTCCATCTCTATGGAGTTATGGCCTCGCACAGTTTGCTCCTGCAGAGCAACCCATGCTGGTCTCAGTAAGGTCTTCGGAAAGGTTTTTTGTTGCCACGGTCCATTTTGCAAATAAGGACAAATCAAGGCCCACAAAACAGCAGCACTGCCTGGGATGAAATCAAAGCACAGAGAGCAGCATAGCAACAAACAAAGTAATTACTGGCTGTGAATGTAACAGGAGAAAATGTAATGTAAAATCTGCCAGACAGCCAACAAATCTGTTTTTTACACATTGCTTGTTCCGTTGGTCAGGGAAAAAAAAATAGAAATCTGTTTTTTTTTTTAATCTTGAGTTTTACAATGAAACATAATGTCATTTTTCAAGCCAAAGGAGTTTAAAAAAGGTTTCCTCATGCAATACTAAATACAGCTTTAATATATTTTCCATATTCTTTGAATATGATGGACTTTTATAATTTGGAGTGCCATGTATATTATTGTTGTAATAGTTTATTATTTCGTTGTTTGTGGCACAGTCAGCCAGATGTTCAGGCTGAATTTGGCATTTCTGTCCACCTATCAAATCCTTCCCAAGGACCTGAGATAGGCAGATGATGTTGCTTGATGGTTTAAGCATCAAATTTAAATTTAAGCACGATGTAAGCTATTCCAAGTAAAGTTGCCTTTTACAATTGACTGGTGGTGATTTGGTCAATGCTGCTTGTTTTCCAGTGGTGTTCCAGATATTTTGGGATTGCACCCAAAACTAGTACTATTGATACTACCTTTGCATTCTTTTGCCACTGTCGTTCTATTTCTTCTTATTATTAATAATAAGATGGCAGTTATATTTTTATTTATTGTGATTGTTTTCAAAACAGCACTTGTCCATTTTCTGCCTCACAGACGGTGAATTGAATAGTGTCCTTTTAACCATTTGTAATTTCTTGGTTTGAGAATCATATTTTAATTTCCTGTTAGATTTGGGGCTTTATTTTTTAACCTAGATTTGCAGACACAATACCATTAAATTTGCTGATCTCTTAGTGCTACCATGTACCATCTTTTTCCCTCTCTTCCATGGGCTACTTTCCATTTCCCTGCCCCACAGTGCTTTTTTTACATCTAAATTCCAAATAGTAGTTTGGCATTCATCTTCCAAGCTTATTGTGGCAAATTTTACTTTACTGATTTTACAGCAGGTTAATAAACTCTCATTTCTCCCATTTTCACAATGAGAACAAATTACCTTTTCAAGGATTCCAAATTGTGATGCCATTATAGCAACCATCTCAACTGGATAATTACCAGATACTTTTGCCTTTAGGCAATTTTTTTTTAAAAAAAAGCAAGTACAGGATACAACCTGATGAGAATATTCTCTGGTATTTTTCAATAAATGTTCATTTTCATTTAATAGGATGCAAACAATTTACCTGAAAGGAAGGTGTTTGGTTTTGTCATATAAAAATAAACTAATTTAAATAGTTTTGTTGTTGATGCTTTACATTTTATAGAGGAGGAGGAATGACTGGGGCTGATTCTGTAAAACAGAAAGTGAATATTATTTCTCCTGAGATTTATTCAGGAACAGAATAAAGGCTGTAAATAGCATTTCTTTTTGCCATTTAAAAGTTTATGGCTCTGTAATACCTGACTTTTTAAACGAGCGCACATTTTCTTTTAAATGAAGGCTGCAATTGTTAAGTGCATTGTGAAATACAAACTCAAGGTCATTGAAGGCCTGGACCCTCTCGGTCCGTTTCCCCCCTGTAGTTAATATGCTGAGCAATGTAAGAAGGAAATAGTGTTCTGTGGGACTCCCCCTCCCCATTTCCTTCTGCCTTTTATTAATGTGCTATGACCTTGCCAGTATTATATTCTGATGGGATGGAATTATCCTATTTCTTACACTTGTATTTGGTGAATATAATGAATACTTTCCAAAGTTGCAGTAGAAGTAATGACCAAAGGCTGGTGTGTAATCTGTGTGTCTGCATTTTCCTTCACAAAGAAGATTTATAAGAAGGACATCTGGGTATTTAGGCTGTCCGTGATTTTTTTTTTTTTTTTTTTGGTGGTGGTGGATGAATAATGAGACCAAGGGAACAAACTTTATTTTGTCCACTGGACACTTGTTATTGAATATTGTAATAGCTTAATTGGATCATAGAAACATTACTTCCAAAATGCGGTGCAGACTGTGAAGCATCACCATTTTCCTAGGGCATACATAAACTGTTTTGTTGTCATGGAAATCTGATAAAAAGCTTCTAATAAATATATCATTGTAAAGAAGTCCACATGAAAAATGTGATGTCATATTCAATATGGGATATTGGCGGATTTCTGAAGGTGATCTTCAGATTAACCATTTCTTTCTCAGCTGTGCTTTATTCTGTACATGACAAAAAGTAATTCAATTTATTTTTCTAATACACTTTGAAAGAAAATCAGGCTATAAAAGGACCAGGTCTTGTTCTACTACTTTATCTATACTGGGTTCATAGATTTGTAGCAAAATATCTCAAGATTTTCAACTTTTATTTGTAGAATATACTAACATGACCCTTGATGGAACAAGAACAAACAACAAAAAAGGAAGATGACAGTTGTTACCAAACTGACAGGATATTGTTACTGCAAGGTCTTTTTTGCAGGTCTTATGGAGTGCTGTATCATTAATTATTACTAATTATTAATTTTATAATATTAGTAATTACTACTAATTTTATAAAAAGCCCTGAAAACCCATTTATTTGCTCATGATTTCCTTGAACCAAGTTTCTTTGTATGTGGAAGCCAGGTTAATTCTATTATTTTGAAAGTTCTTGAGGAAGATTGTGTGGTTATTTTAACTTAGGTTTTTAAAATGTTTGGCTATGTTTTCCTGTAAATTATTTTTATTTTGTAAGCCACCTGGAGAGAAATTGTGATAAGGAGAAAGCAGATATCTTGAAACTGGGTTGGTACACAACAGTGTACAGATGGCACAACAGTGATTGCTCTCATTCAAGACAACGATAGGAGGTTGTACAACTTGCCTCCTGATGTAACCGGAACAATCTGGAACTGAACACACTCAAAACCGTAGAAATGGTGGTAGACTTTAGAAGAAACCCTCCCATACTACCACCTCTTACAATACTAGACAACATAGTATCAACAGTAGAGACCTTCAAATTTCTAGATTCTATTATATCTCACGACCAAAAATGGACACCTAACATCAAAAATGTCATCAAAAAAGCACAACAAAGTATGTTCTTTCTGCACCAACTCAGAAAACTCAAACTGCCCAAGGAGCTGCTGATACAGTTCTGCAGAGGAATTATTGAGTCTTATCACCTGCACCTCTATAACTCTCTGGTTTGGTTCTGCAACCCAACAGGACAGACACAGACTTCAGAGGATAATTAGGACTGCAGAAAAAACAACTACTACCCACCTGCCTTTAATCAAGGATCTGTATATTGCACAATTCAGAAAGAGGGCTGTGAAAATATTTACAGAGCCCTCACATCCTGGACATAAACTGTTTCAACTCCTTCCCTCAAAACGACTCTATAGAGCACTGTACACCAGAACAACTAGACACAAGGACAGTTTTTTCCCTGAAAGCCATCACTCTGCTAAACAAATAATTCCCTCAACACTGTCTAACTATTTACAAAGTCTGCACTACTATTACTATTAATCTTCTCATCACTCCTTATCACCCATCCCCTCCCACTTGTGTCTTTATGCTGTAACTTTGTTGCTTGTATCCTTACGATTTATATTGACTGTTGCCTAGTATAATTTGATTGCTTATTGTATCCTATGACTATCATTAAGTGCTGTACCTTATGATTCTTGACTCTTGACAAATGTATCTTTTCTTTTATGTATACTGAGAGCATTTGTACCAAGACAAATTCCGTGTGTGTCCAATCACACTTGGCCAATACAGAATTCTAATTCAAACATACATTGAATTGAATATATCCTTCTAGAACAGGGGTGTCAAACTCAAGGCCCGGGGGCTGGATATGGCCCAAGGGGTATTTAAATCTGACCTGCAGCCCATGGTGTTTCTGCCAGTGAAAATGGGCTCCCATGCTGCCATGGTCTCCTGCAATTCTCTGCCAGTGAAAACGGAGCTCCATTGTCACTGGCAGAGGGTTGCAGGAGACTGTGGCAGCTGAAAATGGAGCTAGGGAACCCGTTTTCACTGGCAGAACACCCAGGCCACCAAAAGTGCCCCTGACACAAGTGATGTCAAGCTGGCCATGCCCACCTGGCCACACCCGCCACGGTCCCCCCAAGATCAAACACAAACCTGATGCAGTCTTCAATGAAATTGAGTTTGAAACCTCTGTTGTAGAATATAAATGCTGAGGGACAATGCGGTTGGAGAACAACATATACATTGCCACAGCAAGTTGCTTTGTAGCCTGAAAACTAACATTATTTACCAACAGAAGTTCAATCACTAATAGAATGCCAATGAAAAGTATTTGGGAAGGAACAAGGAAAATCAAAAGACGTATTCCCTCTCTAAGAGTTATTTCATTGAGACAATATAATACAGAATGTAGTTCTAAAATTGTACTAGTCTTCTTAAGTTCAATTTGGCTTAATAAAGATGTTCCAGGGTCATGTGATTGTTATTTTTACTTTTGCAAAGTAGGAGGGAGAAATCATTGCCTTGGGGTCCAAAATTCACACATAAGATCCCAGAGCAACTGTAGGTTGCGCAGTATCAGTTATTAATTGTAATCGGACTGAAGTACAAGCTTAGAGGTTTGCTTCAGAACATAATAGGTCTGGATCAGCCCTGTACAATGGTTTATCACATATCTCCATTGGTACCATTCTTATTTCTTAGCAAGGCTGTTAAGATGTTCAATAGAAGACTTTATGTAGCTCAGGATTGAACTCTCTGAGCTTGATTGTTTTCTTGCAGATGTTTTATTACACAACTAGGTGATGTCATCAGTGCTAGAAAGGGGTAGGATTTGATTTCTGTTTATTTACTAGTGGTTTGTTCTGTCAGTATTGGTCAGAGTGGTCTTGATGATTCTTTGATTGGGCTGTTGGTTACTGTTCAATTGTTGGTGGTGCATTAATGTTGATGTTAATCTCTGCCTATCTCTCTGTGGATTGCTGGCAAGGGAGTGTTGTGGTCTTTTAGCTTTTTGATCATCTCTTTTAAATGGTATGCAGATGTTGCATTTGAGGGAGCTATGTGGAAACCCCACTGCTGAACATCAGAGAAGCTATAGTATTGTTTAAATTCTCCACTTTTTTTTTCCATTAAAATTGTCTGCGGTTTCTTCCTTTTCGACATCCCACCTTTATCATCAGCCCTCAGGTTTTCCTGCTATTTTCTCTTGAGAAACACACCTTAAAATGTGCTTAACAAGTCAGACTAAAATGAGAAGGTTCTTAAAAGTGTTTTCTGATCAGCAGGTATGTTTTCATCTAGATTGTGAGGGATAATTGCTCTTTCCTTTTTAATATGAATTCACTAGTCCTTTTCTCTTACCAGATCAACTAATAGAAATTGGAATGTATTTTGCTGTTCATAATGTGTTGGGAAAATCTATTAGTAAAATCTATTAGTAGTGGCTATTATATCCTTTTTAATAACATCAGAATTCTGGATTATGGGCTGGGAACCAGTTATAACTCAGTGTTTATATGTGCTGTAATAAACTTTTGAGTAAGCTTTAAGCAAAGTCTTGATTTTTATTAGCATGTGTTTTGCAAGTGATCACTTCAGTAAAGATTATTGCCTTTAGCAAAAAAACAATTTGGAGTCTTCAATGTATGACAGCAATTGAGTCCTGAACTTCCATCATTTTGTGCTGTGGCCATAAATTATGACTGCATCACTTAGTAACAACAATCCTGCAGTTCCAGTTACTGTTGTTAACCAAATCCCATATCAATAGGCGAGACAATTTTTTGCCAGATTCCCACAGCCAAAACCAGTGAGGAAGCTAGCAGAAAGTTTTAGTCCCAGGCTGGCAGGCAAGTGGCTGCTACCAGAAGAGTGAAGGAGAGGATCAACAAGTGTGTGCGAGGGATGGATGGGGAGGGTGTGTGAGAAGTATGGGGGTTGAGGAGGATGCACAAGAGATGTGGGTCAGGGAGGATCTGAAGGAGTACACAGGAGACATGGCACAGATTGGGGTGTGCAAGGGATATAGATTGGGGAGGTTGCATTAGAAATACAGATTTGGGGAGGGTGCACAGGGTTGTACAAGTGGCCAGTGTGGCACAAGTGCGGGGGGGTTGTGGGAAGATGCATGGGTGGGGGAGATTGACTGTGGTGAGTTGCAACTTTTCCTGCCAGCTTCCCAATAGACTTTCTAGAGAAACTGGCAGGAAAGGTTGCAAATGGTGATCATATTATCACAGTGTTTTGCAAACCCATCATAAGTATGGAACAGATTGTGATTTCATGGCTGCAGGGGTACTTGGATGGCCAACAATCTGAAGACCAATCATAACCATCATTCACCCAGAACCATTGTATCTTTGAATGGTTGTAGGTTGAGGACTACCTATAATTATTTATATGGAAAATATATATTTTTAGACCAAAGCACAGTCCTGCTGAATTTGAACAAAGTTTTCATGATGAAAGCTAATCAACAGATGGATTTTAAGGAAGGAAATGTTGCTGCCTCATTATCTACTTCATTTGCCACACTAGACTGATAAAAAATAAATATTTTCTTGCTAAAGTAGCGTATTGAGATGGTCAGGAAAACATTTTCATTTCATTGGTCCATTGTGACACATCCAAGACATATTTACCTTTCAGTCATTAGAGAGACTTTGACAGCAAGCTAATATCATGGGGATTTGAACATCATTGGAGCAGACCTTGTGGAGGACAAAAGCAAAAAAATAAGGAAACATCTGTGAAATTGCTTTTCAGGGGCTCGTAATGAGGAGGTAGCATTAATGAATGGTTTGACAGTTAATCTACATCTCCTAATGGTAAGTCATAATAACCTACATAGTGTCTAGCTATGTGAAACTATGCAATAGATAGTCCAGAATTTGTTTGTGCATCTGTTGAGAGAACAATACAATGTGTTACCTCTAGCTGGATTAAAATTTGTCCCTTGGTATTTGGGCTTAGGAATTCTGAGTAATGTACTAAAATAATTATCCTAGGTTTACAAACACCCCCCCCCCCAAAAAAAAAAGGTAGGATGGGTTATATATCACTAAGGTGAGAATTGACATGAGTGATAGTAGTGATGGAATGAAGTGACTCATTGCTTGCCTTCAAATCATAGCAATAATATTTTGGGCTGTCAAAGTGCTTTGACATGGAGCTAATCAATACTTAACTTTCAAATGTCATGGAAACTGTCCTAAAACAAGATATGCAAGCATATACTTACAAAAAAGAAATAGAAGATAGCTACTCAATTCCTATGTACATCCTCCTCTTGGGTATTTGGTATCACAGAACATGAAAACAGTGTGAGGGTTTGCTAGATCTTAATTATCAGATAATAGAGGAAACTAGCAAACTTCCTGCTCATATAAGTCTACGATAGGATAGGCTTGATTTTTGTAGAAAAAGCAAGCATACCTTAAATATCATGTTAAAAATCATGCTCAAAAATAGGTTATACGTATTGTTTGTTTTGAAAAATTTAGCCTAAGCTCACTGAATTTTATTTCTCTGTGATTTATGGCCCATTTTTCCCCTGTTTTATTATTATTTGTCTGATATTTTGGCATGTTAGTTTCTCATATTATTTAGAGAAAAAATGGGAAACTAATTTTTCTAGAACTATCTTTTGATTCTGGTCCAAACTGCGATGCCCAGCCTTTGATATGATTGAAATTAAATCTGGCTCTGTACCATGGCACCAAATGAGGCCAGATGGATAGCTGTGGTTAGTGCATATGTTTATTTTTTAAATGCATACAATAAAAAAATGTTGGTTTCTAAATAACATCAACAGATTCTAATCAGGCAGTTAAAACAGAATTTAAAAGTATGCAAAACTCTTGCTTCCATGTGCCTCTTTAAAGTGACATTTTGATTGTTACCCTGACATTCTTCAGAAGCTATTACAATGCAAAGTAACTTATTTGTCATGAAACTATGGCTTATTTCTTTCAAATTTCCAGAAGTGAAAGGAACACAAAACTTTAGAGATACATAAAGTAGAACTACATTTCTGCACTTTTTGAGAAACACTATACTACTTTCTGTATATACATTGATCTTGTATAGATGTTGAATAGAAATTGATCACAACAGAATAATATAGTGACATTTCTATCTAGCAGCTCATCTTTTCATAAGTGTTCTGAAAATTTTTAATGTGTGCTGTATTTATATATAGCACATATCTTAGAACAGTTTGTTCTAATGTATTCTCCAAGTAACATTCTGAAATATAATAGATTTTATTCCATTTTATATGTTGTAAGAGGGTTTTTTATACAATTCTTTTGTTAGACAGAAACATCAGGCAATATATCAACAGATGTTGTTATACTGTAATACACATAAACCCTCTTTTTATTCTTAATGCTAGTTAATGTATATGGAATTTGGTTACATTTGGGATGCCACTATATGCCCATTCCTATTTTAGGATAGAATTTACAAATTTGCCATACAGCAAGCAAATTGAGAAAAAATGTTGCTTTGCATTTGAATTCCTATAGCATCTTCAAGTAATTTGATTCCTTCTGCAGTAAAAAAAAAAAAAACTTTATGGAGAAATATGCTAATTATCTTCACTGCCTATAAGAAAATATATAGAACATCTGGATATCTGATTGTATGATATAAAGAGAAACTTGTATATATCGATTACTTTATAAGAGCCATGGTGGTATAGTGGTTGGAATGCTATAGTTCGATTCTCACCGGTTTAAGGTTGACTCAGCCTTCCATCCTTCCAAGGTTGGTAAAATGAGGACCCAGATTGTTGGGGGCAATAAGCTGGCTCTGTAAACTGCTTAGAGAGAGCTGTAAAGTACTGTGAAGCAATATACAGTATAAGTCTATGTGCTATTGCCATTGCTATCTTTTCAGTAGGTTAATAAATGTTTCATTTTAGATAACATAAATCTGCTGTTTTATTTTTACAGTTGACATTTTTTAAGCCTACGTTCTATCGCCATAAAATCCTTTTAGAAGCCAAAGCATTTCCTTCTGATCATGTAAGCAATTAATATTTCAACATATTTATGCTATACAATTTTGTATGTTGCAAAAAACTATTTCTTGGACATTTTAATTATTATTTTAAATAAACCTTAAAACTCCCAGTTAGACACAATACTTTTGAGATTGACATTTTTTTTTACTGATTGGCCTTTTTTTGTTGTTGCTGTTCAAATAAAAATTGTATGGGAGTAAAAGATTGAATTGCCACACTGATTGATTCATCTTTTAAAGATACTGAGCAAGCTATTGACCTAAATCAACAACAGGTTGTAAATGTTTTATTAATTCTTGTTGCTGTTTTACTTTATGAAACCAAATCAATACAAAGCTCACACCATTAACAGTTTTATATCCCCAGACAGATAGAAAAATTCCTGTTGAGGCTGCTTTAGATTACTAAATCAAACATCATTTGTATGCTACAAAGTAGGACAATAGCCAATGCATCATGGATTATTACACATTTATCTTCACTTTTGTGAGTCACCACTGATATCTCAAACTTAACAAAATGCTTGGAAATTAATGAGAAATTTGTTCAATTAAACATTATAACATTCCCTCCAGTAAACTTATCATATGGGGTAATACAGATCAATTGGATTTTTTTTTTACAACAAATACTTAATTGCCATTCATAAGTTGCATACAACACAGCTTCCATTTTTCAAGATACTATGTTTGCGGAAAATATTATTACATATATTCAGGATTCAAACAGTGACAGGGCCATTAAATCTGAAGTGCTATATGGAATGCAGTTGTAAAGCTGAAAAAAAGTTGCTGATGATAACATGGGATACCAACTACAGACATCCAGTCCTAATTCTTCCTCGTAACTCCATCTTCAAAAGGAAACTCTAATAGTGCTTTGTTCTTCCCACAGTAGGAAAGACTTAGAAGAAAAAAGAAGACCTTCCCATTGAGCCTTTTCTGTGCTATGACCTGGGGTGGGATTCTACCGGTTCTGTCCGGCTCTGTAGAACCGGTAGCTCTGAAGAGCAGCAGACATAGAACTTGTTCAATGTCTGCTGCTGTTTTGGCCCACCCACTTGGGCTCTTACCTGACCCTTATTTCCTGCTTTTTCAACCTCAGCTGCTGTGCAAGGCACAGCTATGGTTGAAAAAGCAGGAAAAAAAGTGCTTTTTCAAACAATGCTTCCCTGCACGCAGTGCTGCTCAGTTGTCCAGGCAGCAAGCTGATAAAGATTTACACACGCGTGCAGCATGCAGGGAAGCACATCGTAAATCACCGAACTGGTAGTTAACCCTGGCTATGATCCAGCATTGCTAGTGGATCTATGGGAATGAAGCAGATAGGCAAGCAGATTACATCTGAAGAAATTAGCCTTCCATAGTCCAATCATAGTGAGAGAGAAATGAGCAACCCAGATGGTTACACAATGCTATCATGGACATACTGTTTCTCATCAAAAGTATCCATCATTTTTGACATTGCCTAAACTGTCCAAGAAGATGGTCAATGATTTTTCTCCAGTCACCTTTATGTTCTGATATTTCCTGATAATCTCCAAACCAAGTCCTAGGAAACCTAACCAGGGGTGGGATTCAACCAGTGTGACTACGTTTTGCTGCGCACACATGTAAAACAGCCTTAAGCTGTGCTGCCCGGACAGCTGAAAAGTGCTGCAATGCAGGTGCTCAGGAAATAAAGGACAGGTAAGCACCCGGGAGGGTGTTGGGCCAAACAGGAGCAAACACAGAACCGTTTTGGTGTCTGCTTTTCTTCAGAGCTACCGGCTCAATAGAACCGGGAGAACTGGTAGCATCCCACCCCTGATCGCTACCCTGCTCAATAGCAGAACCACAGGCAAGGTTGGACATCCCAAAGGTGCTTTTTCAAGAGGCATCTGGACTTTTATTTTTCTTGAACTGAACCTTCTTTATGAACTGAAGAAGCTTCTTGGGTGAGAAGTGAAATGTCTTTAAGGAAAAACAAAGTCCAGTTGTCTTTTTAAAAAGCAGTTTTGGGACAACATGACCTGAATGACTGAGAATCTCCATAGAGATGGTTGGACAAGTGCAGTCACTCGCTGGGACTATGTATCAGGTTATCTGGTTTCACATATGGTGTGGATCCCTAGTATGTGTTATAAAAATATAGATAATCCCAAGGGGGCACACTCTTTGCTACCATCTAATGGTCAATGGATATTTGATCCCAGGTCTAGTAGCCCTGAAATATGTCTTTGTAAACATGCTAGGTCATAACAAAATAATTTATCAAGACAGTTACTTAGCACTATTCCTATCTTTAGAACTTAAGGAACTGGTTGATATCAGCATAATGTATATGTCTTACTCAGTATTATCTACTCTGATTCACAATGACAGGCATTTCACCCCGCCTACTATTTCATCCTTTAAATCACAAATGCCAGTCATTTGATCTACTGTAAAACTCTTTCATGCAGACTTTTGTGTATCCTGAGCCAAATGTATGTATTAATTGTTGTTTATAACAAAATGATTTTTGTTTTGCTTTCACATCTGTTCACTTTTTTAAAGTCATTTTTTTTTCCACAGTATGCTGTTGAGTCCCAGCTCCAGTTTCATGGGCTTGATAGGGAGAAGAGTATGCTTATGATTCAACCACGAAAGGTTTGTGAAACATGGTTTGCCTCATGCTAGACCACTCAGGGCCTTCGGCATGTATGAAGCCCTCAGCACACTACTTGAAGCATAAAGAATGGTACCATTGTATTTTGGCAGCAAAATGGCTAAATTTCACTCAGACTATTTTTCTTCAGCAAAAAGCTTGATCCTCCTGAAACTCAAAAACATTCCACGGTTGCAGTTTTTCAGGCTAATTGTGGCCCTTTTTGGTTTTTCACAGGTTTTGGTCAGAAATTGGAGTAGGAAGTCTTGGGGGATAATTGCTCCCCCAAGGATGAGAATAATCCTTATCCTCATCCTTAAACCCTAGGAAAACAACTCCCAAATTTCTTTTTTTAAGGGTTGTACAGAAAGTTATCTTGTATTAATAAGCTTCACATTAATTTCTTCCTAAATGTGGAGATAAGGATGACTGCGATTCCCAGCAGCTTGTTAACCAGTAGCTTACATGCTTTTATAGCAATGGTAGATACATGTATTTGTTAATTTATTGTTAACTTCTTTCTGAAAGAAAAGCTGATGTTAAGAGTACTATTCCTCTAGTTTTCTCTGCTTAATTTTTTTTTTTTCTTAAGTGATGCTCAGGTTAGTTTCACTTGAGGCAATAACCAGAAGGTAGAAACCACATGATTTGGGTATGAGACATTCATGCACTGGACACTTGTACAGGGTTTCTCAACCTTGGGTACTTTAAGATGCTACTGTTCTTAACAAAAACCTGTTATGACTGAAGTATTGTCATCGTATTACTGCAGTAGTCATGGTAAACTTTCTGGTTAGGAAAGAAGTGATTTCCAAATTTATATTAAAAAAATGCATTCCAGTTGTTTGACATGAAGAACTTTTAGTACTTTTCAGTAGAATGGCTGATGACCTTTTGATTCCAGAAGAAAAGTTTGTCAGCGAAGAAACTCTTCTCAAGTTCTTGATAGATGTTCAAAGATAATTAATGATAATAGAAATTACTTTCAAATTAGTAAATCTTAGGCCAGTGTTTTGCAGTGATGTATTTAAGTTAATTTGAAGTTTGCGTTGATTAACTGATCCCTTGGTGATGATATGTTTTACATCATCTCTTGCAGTGAGGAAGTGAAGAAGGGTTGGAATGATTTTGGCTTTAAAGCATCAAAAGATCTTGGTTTTTTTTTTTTTTTTCTTCATTGAATGTTTTTCTTTAGTTATTAACTTCAGAGTTTTGTCATCTTTGGATTATTTGAATCTTATTGTTCTGAAATACAAATAACATTGAGTGAAACATTTAATAGCTTTCTGTGGGATATGGGCTGTTTCTGAAAGTATCATGAGGAATGTATCAGTTAGCTTCAGTCTTGGTGCCATTAATAATCTTTTAATCTTGTTGTTTGCATGCTGAATTTGGCAAAAAATATTTAAACCCTAAGGTTGCCAAATAAGAACTTTGTGTGACAGGGAAAAAAAAAGATATATTCATTCATTCCATTTGCTCCTGGGCTCTTTTATTAACTATTTCACCATTTCTTCTTTTCAGTCCCCTAACAATAGTTGTTTTTTTTTGCAAAATCCTATTCACCAATAATCACAATGATTTATCTTCATAATACTGGTAAAATTATATTTGGTATTTTTACAGCACTTTTTAAGTGCTGTGAATGTTTTACATGGATTCTTGGAAGTCGTTATAAAAAAGTTTAAAGGTTAAGTATTGGGCTGACATAACTTTACTATTAGGTCAACTTCTCAGCATTAATTTTAACAATTCAGAGAAACTGGAAAAAAAAATAAGAAAAATTTCAGAGGTGGAGAGAATAATCTTTATGAAGGAAGTCAAAGGAGCTGGACCTTGAGGACAGAAAACTCAGGAGGGGTAGGAGAGCATATTTCAATCGCTGAAAGAATTTCACACAGAAAAAAGTCAAAAGCTGTTTCTTAACACTCCAAGGGGCAGGGCATTGAGGAATGGATTTCAAGTATAGGAAGGAAGACTATAAATGCATGTTAGAAGAATCCAGGGGGCTGAACTTGACTTTCCCACAAGCTAACTTGAAAACTAGTTAAACAAGCACAGAGAAACCCAAGAATTCCTGCAAAGCCACTTATTAGAAAAAAAAAGAGCAGCCTACAAAAATGATTCCAGCAAATGCAGCGTATCAGAAGCAAAACCTTAATATAAGGTTGAAAATTAGGAACCTGTGTAATATATATTTCTTTGCTTTAAGCTATTGAAGTTATACAGTGGGCCAGGCCATTTTTATTGGGGGGAAGGAATGTAGTCTCTCCCCCTCCCCCTTCTCCTCCCCCCTTCTCTTTCTCTCCACTGAGCTCCCATTAGAGACTTAAAGGTATAGTTGTCTTCTGCAACTGTTTCTCCATTGCAGAAATTCCTTAAAATTATAATGAATAATTCTCACTGATACAACCCCTCCATGAACAGTTCTAGGAGCTATACATTTGTCCACCTCTTTGTATCTTTTTTTAAAAATCCAAATGATTAATTCCACTTTGAAGTATTCAGGCAAATAAGTAAAGTATATAAGGAAGCAAAATGAACCGTAATTTAAAAAAAACACACTCAAAAGCTTAAGGTAATGATTACTTACCTATTTAAAAGCTTCTCCGGGGTTCCTAGTTTTGTATCTCACTGCAATTTTAAGAATTTGTCTTTGATGGCTTCCTGCACTCAGCAAGTCATATCATAAAAAATACATTATGAAATAAAAATGACAATTCCATTACTTCCAGGGCTGATATAAAATATGTTCTAACTTTATTTCAGGGAGAAGAAACCTTGAGAACTGAAGATATCCTTGATATAATTGAGAAGGAAGGAGACTCAATTGCTGTAATTCTTTTCAGTGGGGTGCAGTACTACACTGGGCAGCTGTTTGACATACCAAGGATAACAAAAGCTGGTCAAGCCAAGGTATAGTTACTGACAAGCTCCTTAGATTAGTCTTCCCAAAACCTAACAATGGGTAGATGAGTCAGAAGTGCCAGTCCCATAATTTGAGTCAGCCAGGTCTGGGAGTTGAAGTTACTAGTACTTCTAGATATGAATTTTCCCTAGGCTCTACTAAACTCCTTTTCATGGAGTGAAGTGGAGTGAATTGAAGAAAAATGTCAGTCAATACGGTGATAATAGAAACCAAATCATGTATTCCTAATGTTGATTGGTCAGTCCTTCTCAGATTTTGACATATACTGAAATTGATAAATAATGCTGATATTTCTGGAAAGCATTTTAAAATGTCAGTTCTTCAATTTTCCAATCCGAGGCATAGCACTGAAGGTAAATTTAATTAAAGAAAAAAAAATCTACTGACATTAAGCTAGAGAGTTAAATAATTACCACGAATATATTATGCAGAGTTTCAGAATTATACATTTCTAACCTGTACATTTTTGTTTGTTTAAAACTACCTACTTCACTGTGAATTAGATGTGCTTTCTACTGATTGGCTTATTTAATGCCTAGACAACCTGTGCATTAAATATTACATCAGGGCTGTCAAACTTGCGGCCCACGGATGTGTCATGTGCTGGCCACGCCCACACCCAGTTTAGAAAAGGGGAAAAAAGTTGTGATACCTCACGTTCTGATGCTGTGACACCTTGAGTTTGATATCCCCATATTACATGGTATTGAAATGCCTTTTTACATTTGTGAAGAAGTTAAAATGCATTTATTCTACCGAGAAGAGAGACTGTAATGTAAACAGTAAGATTAATATAGCTACAATATTTTCATGTGAATAATGGAAATTTTGCAAATAATAAGAGAATCAATATTCTTCTAATGTACAAGTGAAGATAAGAAGTACCGGCACTTGTACAGTATAAGGTAGAATTGGAAAGTATCTGGTTTCTTTAATTCTTTTCCATTTCTTATCAGTCGTCTTCCGGCTACTACACCTAGAAGTGTTTAGTTACAAGAAGGTAAATTGAGAATATATATCACTGTGCAACCACATTTAATTTTTTTATATACTCCATTGTTTTGATCTAGTATCTAAATTTTCAGCTTAAAAATTCTGGAGAAAGCTTTTCCCTATGCTTTGAAAAGAGTAAGTTACAAATATATAATAGAATATAATAGAATTCTTTATTGACCAAGTGTGATTGGGCACATAAGGAATTTTTTTCCTATGGGAAAGCTCTCAGTGTACATACAAGCAACAAGTGATAGATAATTCATGATCAAAATCTTAAAATACAATCATCATAAATAATAAAATACAATACTCAGTGATAGTCATAGGATACTATATAAGCAATCAACATAAATCATATAAAGTTATAATCATAAGAAGCTAAGAAAATAGTTAACAGGAAAGATGAGAAGGATAATAGTAACACAGTCCTACTAGGTGGTTTGACATCCCAGGGCATAAGACAGTGTTGTGGCAATTTGTTGTTTAGCAGAGTGATAGCATGGGGGAAAAAACAGCCCATATGTCTAGTTTTGGCAAGCTCAAACTTTGCAATAGGAATAGAAAAGAATGAAGGTGAAAAATGAAAATGTCATGGAGCCTTAGGTAATGGCACAGCATAGTACCCTAATAAAGTAGTCCTCGCTGAATGGCTAGTCACTTAACAACCATTTAAAGTTATGGCGGGCTTCAGAAAAGCTACTTATGACCTGTCCACTGAAGTTACAGTTGACACACACCCAGAGAGAGACATAGACACATAAACAGACACACCATAGTCATATGATTGCATTTCAGGTGCTTAGCAAAACAGCTTCCATTTACAACTGTAATTAGTGACTTTTTTGCTGATTTCCAGCCCATTGGTTATGTTGGATTCATTTAATGATCACATGATTCGCTTAATGATTGTGTTGACTCATTTTACAACCATCATAAAAAGAGTCATAACATTGAGTCAGGTCATGTGGTGACCTACTTAATGACCGCAATGGCTTAATGAACAAAATTCTGGGTTCATTTGTGGTGGTAAGTTGAGGACTTCCTGTCTATTTTTAAAGTCAATTATGTAATTAATTGCCAAAAATTACGTACTTGATAGAGGCCCAACTTTTGCATTCTGCAGTTATTTTCCTAACTTAACATAAAATTTTGGAATATATTTTGGAAATACACCACATTGTTCTTCAGTACTGAACCAGGTCTTACTAGTGGTTTGTCCTGATCCTTTCAAGAAATACATTAAGTGATCACATGTTCCAAATATATATTTCTGTGTTTTCCTTCCATGATTTCATATGATTGGGGATGTCTCTATTGGGACATCTTAGGAATGTCTCCATTGTGCAACATCCATTCTACAAGATTCCACTCAACAATCTTTTGCATCACTTCCTGGAGGTACTAGGGAATGAACTTAGAAACGTAGGCATGTATAAAGTGCACCAAAGGTACAGTTCTATAGCTTCTAATATAATGTATATTGGTTTCTGGACCTTGATGCAAAAAAGGATCACAGAAGGGAATCCAATAACAAATAACTTCTGCCATCCCACTTAAACTTAAACCTCCATTTCTATAAAAGAATAGACTCTTTAATCATCTGATTGATACAGTTTAAATTTAATTTCTTCCATAGAAGACCTTTTTAAAATTAATTTGTATGATAGATTAGAATAGAATAGAATAGAATAGAATGAGTAGAATTAGAATAGAATAGAATAGAATAGAATATTGGCCAAGTGTGATTGGACACACAAGGAATTTGTCTTGGTGTAAATGCTATCAGTATACATAAAAGAAAAGATACATTCGTTAAGAATCCAGAATCATAACGTACAACACTTAATGATAGTCATAGGGTACAATCAGCAATCAAATCATACTAGGAAACAGTCAATATAAATCATAAGGATGCAAGCAACAAAGTTACAGTCCTACAGTCACAAGTGGGAGGGGATGGGTGATAAAAAGATTAACAGTAATGGTAGTGCAGACTTTGTAATAGTTGAACAGGGTTGAGGGAATTATTTGTTTAGTTAAGTGATGGCTTTTGGGGAAAAACTGTTCTTGTGTCTAGTTGTTCTGGTGTGCAATGCTCTATAGTGTCATTTTGAGGGAAGGAGTTGAAATAGTTTATGTCCAGGATGTGAAAGGTCTGTAAATATTTTCACAGCCCTCTTTTTGACTCGTGCAGTATACAGGTCCTCGATTGAAGGCAAGTGGGTAGTAACTGCTTTTTCTGCAGCCTTAATTACTCTCTGAAGTCTGTGTCTGTCCTGTTGGGTTGCAGAACCAAACCAGACAGTTATAGAGGTGCAGATGATAGACTCAATACTTCCTCTGAAGAACTATCATCAGCTCCTTGGGCAGTTTGAGCTTTCTGAGTTGGCTCAGAAAGAACATTCTTTGTTGTGCTTTTTTGATGACGTTTTTGATGTTAGGTGTCCATTTTAGGTCATGTGATATAGTAGAACCTAGAAATTTGAAGGTCTCTACTGTTGATATTGTGTTGTCTAGTATTGTAAGGGGTGGTAGTATGGGAGGGTTTCTTCTAAAGTCTACCACCATTTCCATGGGTTTGAATGTGTTCAGTTCCAGATTGTTCCGATTACACCACGAGGCAAGTTGTATAACCTCCTGTCTGTATGCAGATTCATCATTGTCTCAAATGAGACCAATCACTGTTGTGTCATTAGCAAACAATGATGATTGTTCTCGCTTCACAAATTCCTTTTTGTAAATTCTTTGTTTTTAAGCCTTCTGTGAAATTATTGGAAACACACATTCCTTTAAGACTCATCTTTCAGGGTGATTGAGTTTTGTAAATGTTTTCAGCAGAGCATACATATGCTAGCAGTAACTATAATTTGGGGGGCTCATATCACAACAAATCCTTTCATGTTATTCATGCCCACCAAGCTACACCCCCAGAACCAGTAGTAAAAATTTTTGAATGCCACCACTGGAACAGACTCACACCTATGATAGTTGTAGTGTCCCAGGGTCATGTGATCACCTTTTGCAACCTTCTGACAAACAAAGTCAATGGAGAAATCAAATTCACTTAACAACCATTTTACCATCCTAGGAAGTACAGTTAACAACTGTGGTAAGAAAGGTCATAAAATGGTGTAAAATTCACTTAAGTGCTTCACTTAGCAATATAAATTTTGGGCTCAATTGTGGTCATAAGTCAAGACCATCTGCATACATATTGGTTCAAAACTTCTTCAGCATAATTTAAACCACTGACATGGATTTTTTTTAATGCTTTAGAAATAGTCTTTTAACTGTCCCTGTAAGAAAAGATTCATGATATGTTTCCTCAGCAAGGAATCCAGGAGTTGTTTTTTTTCCTCAGCTTGGTCAAATTTTGCTGCATTTTTCTTCACCCAGACTGCTGTGTGAATTTCTGGTGATGCTGACACCATTCGTATTCAGCTCAGCAGTTGAACAGGAAACATGCAGATTACTGACTATATCACCTCCGTGAGGGAACTCATATTCCCCAGCCTTGGGGAATTTACTAAAAAGACAGGCTCTGTGGACACATTTCTGGGATTTGTTTTAACCTCAGGGATCAGGAAGAATAATAGTCAATTAAGTTTTCTTATCGCGAGGTCAGCCGAATTTCAGAAGGTATTGGAAATACTTGTTTTATCTCTGCATACACTATAAAAAACATATGGAGAAAGGGAAGGATGCATTCTAAATACAATGACAAAACTCTCGTTTCATTGACTAGGAAAATTTGCACATAGGTGGTTGGTCCCTTTCATTAAAAAGCACTTTAAAAATTATATTCAATTCATTCATAAAGCATATCTTTCTTAGACATTAAACCTGTGATTTTCTTAAGGCATTACAATGGTGGATTAATAACATATTCCCTCCCATCTATGAAATTTCAAGAGCTTTGGGTAGGTTCTTTGGCTATGTTGTGTGATAGAGTCATTGACTGCAGACCAATCGGACAGAGTGTTATATCTAGTTTCTGTATTTTGGGTTCTCCATAAAAATGTGAGAGGATGGATTCACAGTTTTTCACATAGCATTTCTCTTCTTCCATAATTTGTTCTCTCTCAGCTATATCATTGAGGGTTTACTCACAAGATAGTAGCAGGTGTACATCTCTGGGAGATGAAAGAAAATTATATTTGCATAAACATGGTTGGGGTCTTTCAAAAAAATACTGTGTTCGCCTATTTCCTTTTCCTATTGCTTCCAGAAATTGCTTGTTAACTGCTTTTCAGCTTTTAAAACCTTTGGATCAACATGTTTTAAAGCACTGGGTGAGTTTCCTTCAATCCTTTGTGAAAGAAGTTTTAACTACAAGTTTAAGGACTTAAAATAATTTTGGAATAAACAGCAAAAGGTTGATTAGAACTTTGATTCTGATAAGTTATAAATGAACTAAGGGTCCAGGTGGATTTGAAATAAGATTTTAATTATAAGAATCCATCCCATAAGAAAATCTTTTGTTTTGAATTCTCTTTTAGAAAAAATGTAGGATGAGACCTTGAAGGTTGAACATGAGAGAACCAGAAAGAACTAAGGGTTTTAATGAAAGGAGAAGAACACTTAAATTTGGCTTATTGAAACAGAACAGAGCAAAGTATTTTAATATTCAACATATTGAAAGATATTTTTGAACAATAGATGCAGAGGTTAATTTTAAGAGTCTGTGACTCTATATGCAGGCTATATCTAAGGAAGAAAAGCAAGTTTTATCTGATAAGGAGACAGAGTTGAAAGTGGATTTTTGTAAGAATAACATGGAAAAAAAGATGCTGTATTACTATGTATGCAAAAGAAACTGGCTGATTAAAATGAAAAAAGGATTTGCATATAACAAAACCAAAAAGGGTGACCTATGTAACTTTCCTAGACTGGCTTTATAAAAGGAGACTTGTTAAAGCTTTGAAGAATTTTGTGAGAAGGGACAAAGAAAAAAAATGAAAAGTAATCAAGTTCTAGGATATTATTTGAACGAACAGAAGATTTAGCTCATTAAAACTGAAAAGGGAAGACAACGAAGCAAATATAAAACAACACCAACCAAGCCAGATAGGTCAATCAAAAACATTATCTACAACAATCTTGATCAAGACACTTTGCATAAAGCTGCATTATAAAGCCAGAAAACCCCACTTCTACTTCTCGGTGCACTAATATTATTTAATTTGGAAATAAAATGCTTGTAAGAAAAACAAGCAGAATGAACATAAAAATCCTCACACTGTAGTTCTGGTCTATGTGTACACTATCTTCCAATAGCTTAGAAACCTTTAATAATTTCACACTTTCCAACAAAATATTAGCTAGGATGTGGGTTCCAACATATTTGAAGGGCTGAGAGCCACACCTTAGTTTTCTGGTTTTCTGCAGATTGCTTCTGTAGCCCCTGAGTTAATGGTGGCAGTCTCATGGCTTGCTGAATGATTTTTCCCAAGTTCTTTGGAGATTTATTATTGTGGAACCATTGACATGAATCCAATAAATAAATAACAAATGATATCATAGGAAGAGTTCAGGCTGAAATGCTGGGAGTGATTTTTTTTTAAATGAAATGAAAATGAAAAAAACAAAAGAGGTCAGGGCCAGCTGTTGTGACATAAAGTTATGTCCTTTCTGTTTGGGTGTGTATGTATGGATAGAATGGAAGTTATGGCGCATTTTGATGCAATCTCAGGATCCTGCAGATAACTCTGCACAAATCATACCATGTATGCAATGCTCAAATGCTGAATTTCAAAAGAACAATTCTGATACCCAATTGTAATTTTGCCAAAAATGGCGTTGGAAACTGGCCATTTTGTTGCTTTGTTGGCATTCAATACAGTATAATACAAAAGTATGTACTGCATATGCATTGCAGATAGTGTGGCTATCTGCTGCCAAATGCAAAAACTATGTTGCTTTGTTTTACTTATTGTGCTCTGCAGATAGATTGCCAGGTGAAAAAAGGGTTCATTCTCAATGTGAATTTTCTTTAGAATAAAATAATAGAGTTGGAAGCTTGGAGGTTTTCCAGTCCAACCCTCTGCTTAAGCAGGAGTCCCTATACCAGGTCAGATAAAGGTTGTCCAGTCTCTTTTTTAAAAAAGTTAGTGGCAAAAATCTGGAGTAGTAGCCAGAAAAATATGGTTTTTTACTATTTATATTTTCATGAGCTACATTGAAATAAGTTCCTTTTTTGCCGGTTCAGTTCCTGGATACTTTAAAAAGCTTTCACTGAAGAAGTCTATTTCATTATTATTTCCTTTTTCTTTTTTTTTAAAGTTTGGCTACCTTTCCAACAAAAGCCATGAAAGAAATTAGGTTGAAATTTGAATAACAGCAATAAGAAAGTATTTCTTCTGCAGGAAAATATATTAGAAGGTTACTTGCTCTTGCAGTGGAATGAATGGAAAATAGATGCAAAACAAGAGGATGTGGAAGCTGCTTGGAACAGATGAAAATCTCATGTTCCACTGTGCAATAAAAGCATGTGGAGTTAATGCTAATAGAAAATAAGAAACAAATAAAAGATTATTGGACAAAACGCCTATAAAATGCAAAACAGAGGGTAAGAGAGTTACTGCATAATGTGTAGAGTGGAAAAAAGTTAGTGGCAAAAAATAAGTCAAAGAGAGCAAGGAAAATGGTTAAGATTAAAAGAGCCATAGAAAACTGAGACTGTGTTTGGTGGAAACTAAAAAAAAAAATACTTTAGAAGTGGATAAAGAGGTCTGATCAAGGAGCCTCCAGTTAAATGAACAGACGTGAAAATAAATGTGTTGAAATAAATTGGACCAGAAGGAATCTCATGCAGAGATTTGTATGAGAATAATAGCGATATATTGAAGAGTAGAATTGAAATAAATACTATAAATGTTAGTGTAGAAGAAAAAATAGCCTTAAAATTAAAAGACACTTCATACTTTGCAGGAAAGCTATGGCAAACCCAGACTGCATATTAAAAAGCAGAGACGTCACCTTGCCAACAAAGATCCATATAGTCAAAGCTATGGTTTCCCTACTATGTATGGTTGTGAGAGTTGGCCATAAGGTAGGCTGCGTGCCAAAGAATTGATGCTTTTGAATTGTGGTTCTGGAGAAGACTTTTGAGAATCCCTTGGTCTGCAAGGAGATCAAACCAATCAATCATAAAAGAAACCAACCCTAGCTGTTCTTTGGAAGGACAGATACGGAAGCTGAAGCTCAAATACTTCGGCCACCTAATGAGAAGGGAGGATTCCTTGGAAAAGACCCTGATGTTAGGAAAGATTGAAGGCATAAGGAGAAAGGGATGGCAGAGGATGAGATGGTTTGATGTTTTGATGTTTTGATTGTTCATTGACGCAATGAACAATAATTTAGGCAAACTCCAGGAGACAGTGGAGAATGGGGGAGGGGCTGGTGTGCTCTAGTCCATGAGGTCACAAAGAGTCAGGCATGACTTAGCAACTGAACAACAAAAACAAAAGAAGAAGAAAAATAATAATAAAAAGGATATCATTACTGTAAAAATATTAAAAGGCTAAGATGGAGATAGGTAACTGGGGAATTATTAAATCATTTATTGCAGCCAAGGTCAGAATTATTATTAAAATATGGAAGTGGTCTGTTTATTGAATGGTTGTGTGACTTGTTTTCAAGTGTTTGAAAGAAGGTCAAACAACTGGACAGAAGAATATGATTATTGTACTTCTGTGCAAAGGAAAATGTAACAAGTGACTACCAAGACTACAGAGGAATTAGTTGTTAACTTTGTTAAGGAAAATTCCAATGTGTTAATTTAGAGAAAATATGTGATAAATGAATATTAAATCTCAAAAGAAATACATGAAGGAAGAATGAATGCAGGAAGAGTAGGAGAAAACCAAGAAAGTATTGGTTTAATAAAAAAAAAAGAGAAAGCAAAAAAGAGAAGTGAGAACTTGTATGGGCCTGGTGAAAGAAAGGATGGTTTGCAAGAATAATAGCTCATGGAGAGGAATGGATAGTGATGATACAGACTAGATTCAGCCTGTTTGCATTTCATGATTGTAATCTCTTTGGTTTGTTATTTCTTATTTGTTTTCTGTGCTTTGCATAATGTCAGGGGATAGAATGAATGATAGGCGTGCTTGTATTTTCAGTCAGAATACAACCGATTTAAAATGTTTTTGCAGAATGTTCTGGCTAAGGCTGGCCTACCCATGCTTGGAACAAAGTTTTATTTTCCTTTTGCTTTATGCATGTTCCTGTGCATTATATATTCTAGAGGTATCTAGTATTATGATAATCAAGTGGCCAGCCTTGAAGAAGTACATATCTTTCGTATATATCTCCAAAGGAGAGCTGGAATATGCAGTAATTTTGTTTTCTATTAGCTCTGGTTCTGAATCTGGAAGTGGAGGCGGCGGGCAGAGGAGGAGGTCAACAAAGTCATGTAATATATAGAGGTTCTCTTACACTGAGGGATTTCAGAAATATCGTTGTTACTCATTGACAGATATTTGCTAATTAAGTTTTTATATTTTTTTCCAAATCAATTTCTTGAGTTTCTTTCCAGTGTGGTGGTGCCTACATGTAGACATCTTCTCTGTAAAATGTTAAATGAAGTAAATAGGCTTGAAAAATAATCTTAACCTATTTCTCCATCTTTATTGTACAACTCAGTCAACATTTTTGGGTCAGATTTTATTCTGTTGGTATGGCATGGCATGGCATGAATTGGAGCTGGTTTAATTCCAAACACGTCCCATCACCATCCAATTGTCCTGCTTTTCTTATGGGTTCTGTTTTACTTGTAAATTGTGTAGTATTGCTTAACAGGCATGCTTCAGATCTTGCCTTCTTTCTGATTTATTCTTATTCTTTGTAACCCTTTATTTCCTTCCTTCCTTCTTTTCTTCCTTCTTTCCTTCTTTCCTCATTTCTCAGGAATGGTTATTGTAAACAATTTACAGATGTAGAGATAGACAACTATTTATAGTCGAACCCTCAGCTATAAATATTATGTTCTATCAGAACTACTTTAACTTATTCCAAATGAATTG
The DNA here is from genome assembly GCF_900518735.1 of Pseudonaja textilis. The sequence continues at coordinate 1,502,169 of NW_020769406.1, forward strand.
ATTATCATAGGATAGAAATTTTGGGTTGTTCCTTTTACCTGACAGTATTTAACTAATAGCCCTACTCAATTTATTCCTGACGTGAACTATATTAAATTTCATATGAATTTCTTTCCCTAGAGAATAGCAAATCTCTTCCATGTGAGCTATTGGTAAATATTATTATTAATATTGAGGTTTCCTCCATTGTTAAACATTCTTGTGATACATTCTAAATACTTTTACTGCAATGCAAATAAACTGATTGATTGATTGATTTAAGTGTCTCTTACTTCAGTAATTAATGTCTCAATTAATACCAAGGCAAATTTAAGGATAGAACCAACAAAAGTTCAGTCACCACCACTAAAGCAGCCCAAATGCTGCTGGCATTTCAGCAGCAAGGTTTGCAAATGTAATGATGAAAATGGCAATATGAAACATTTGGGACATTCAGCACTCAATGCTCCTTACCTTTAATATCTATAAATCTCCCACCCACCCCAAAAATAAAAAAGGGGTTGAAAAACCACTAGAATCATCTCTATGAGACACCTCTAACCTGGAAAAGAAAAGCTGCCATTACATTGATAGCAAAGAATCCTGGCTAAAAAAAAAATCCATTAGTAGCACACAGCAGTGTTTAATTTTCCCACTTGCATTTTTTTTCAATCTATCATTTTCAGCTTTATTTTGAAACTTACACAGTCTGCAAGTTTGTCCTTTCACCCTGAAAGGACTTTCTGTGCTGGCAGCCTCATTAGTGGCTTCATTAGAATTAGCGTGTTGCACTTATAAATGCAATTATTTTCAGAGAGGGAGATACAGCCAAGTAGAGTTAATATATTGAAATACGGCTTTAATAATTTAGATGGAGAAAAAGACAGAAGCCAAAGTTTCCTAAGTCTTTGTGTTCTTATTTGAGAAAAGATTTGAGAATTTATGCCCTTGCTGTTGATCCTCCCACCATACATAAAGGCTTTTAAAAATATGTAAAATATTCTTCAGTGAGCAGTCCGTACAAAAAAAAAATGTACTATAATTTTCAACATTTTATTTTTCTGCAACTATTTTTTTTATTTAAACATACTGCCATCAAGTGGCAATTTGTATAAATAAACCATAGTTTGTATCTTACATGGTCTTTCAGTTTCAGAAGTGAAATGTGTATAGAAGTAATGGAGGAAAAAAATTCTAAACTGCATTTTTAACATTTTTAAGACACTTCTCTTAATTTATTTCCAATTTGGGGTGAACATGTTTTCACAATATGGAAATGCTAGAAATATTTCAAAGTAAATGAAAACCGGGTTCTTAGGATCCATGAAAATTAGGTAAACATAAAAATAGGCAACCTGTATAGTTTTGGGAGAGAAAACACCCTGTCTTTTGTGTAAAAAAATATTTTTCTTCCAACATGGACTCTCAAATCAATAAAATAACATGTATTAGGTTCAGAGAAGCTAAATGTTGTTGCCATTTGGGGAAAAAGCACTTTTGGGACATTACCTCATCTGTTTCTAAGTTCAAGTCATCAAGGCTAATATGTCTATTTTTAAATATTTAAGTTCTTAAAAATTGTGTAAAAGTTGTAAAAATATATATTTTTTAAAGTTCAGTAAAAATGTAATGAAACATGATGACATCTGTTTGTCTAAAAGGGCTGCTTTGTTGGATTTGACCTGGCCCATGCTGTTGGCAATGTAGAACTACATTTACATGAGTGGGGAGTTGACTTCGCTTGCTGGTGTTCTTACAAGGTGAGCATATATTTATCATTCCAAATAATTAGCAGTAATTAATTTCAGTTGCTCTTGTGCAAGAGCCAATATCGAACAGTTGGTTAAATGTCAGAGAGGATAACCCATTATTTATTTCAAACAACGTTTGGTATATTTTACATGTTAAATAGGATAATGAATAGTGCACTTAGATAAAACGAGCATCAGTAAAACTTGATAAAAAATAGCAGTACGAGTCCAAAAATGAGAGTGAGAGAACTTTCTATAAATTAGTATGAAACAAAAATTCTACTAATGCATAGCAGAACTTGAAGGATACATTTTAAATGTTCTTTCTCAATCTAAAGAAAGTCTAGAAATTGAATGGATAGTCCCTTCATGGACCACTGCCTTGTCATGACTAAGGGGCTTGTGCAACACAAAGAAGCTATGAGCCATGCCATGCAGAACCACCCAAGACAGACAGGTCATAGTGGAGAGCTCTCTGATAAAACATGGTCCACTAGAGAAGGAAATGGCAACCCTCTCCAGTATCCTAGCCAAGATAAAACCCATGGACAGTACTAAAATATATGACACCTCAGGTCAGAAAGTGTCCAATATGCTACTGGGAAAGAGTGGAGAGCATGAGATGGTTAGATGGTGTCATCAGTGCAGTCAGGCAGGGGCTTGAGTGGACCCCAGGAGACAGTGGAGGACAGGGAGGTGGGGCTGGTGTGCTGTGATCCATGGGATGGAATGGAGTCAGGCACAACATAATGACTGAACAACAATCTATTTTTAAGAATCCTCTGTTCACAGTTATTTGGATCATACAGTATTTGCAACACAGTATGACAGTACTCTCCAAAATAGAAAAAAAAAAGTTTGTTTTGCTTTCTATGCATGATGAAATCAAGAGGATATTTAAACGAGGAATTCCATCTTGCAGTATCTGAATTCTGGAGCTGGGGGTCTAGCCGGTGCCTACATTCATGAGAAACATTCCAAGACTATGAAACCAGCGTAAGTATACTTCTAGATTGTTGGTAGAATTATCCTTCTGGGTTCAGTTCCAAGTGGGGAAAAAGACACTGGAAACATGGAGGCTGTTTGGAAAGATGGTTTAATGGTGGACAGCAGGACCACATGGCTTGAAGCTCCAAAGTAGGATGATCACATGCTCCAAGGTGAAGGAAAAGAGAAAAAAGGGGCCGGCCAAGATGCTGAGACCCTTATATGCCTTAGTGTTTCCTGTTCCTGTGCAAGAAATGCATCCCCTTGGCTGTCAGACTCCCAGGGATGGAGGGGTGTGTGTGTCTTAGCTAACTTTGTAGGCTTTCCTGAGTTCCAGGCTTGGTTGAGCCTTGCTGGATGATGATGCACTGAAAGGGCTCTTGGGCAATTGTTATACCTTCACCTGGAGATCTTTGTTATGTAAAGTATTCTGGCCCAGGCCTTAATGGCCCGCCCATTAACAAAGGTGGGGAGGGGCTGAGTTTCTGCCTCTCTGAGTTTCTGCTTTACTCTTTTTAGGAAAAATATTCTGCCTTTTTAATATTTCCCAGGAGATTTCATTTTTCTAGGAGAGGGGTGGGCGCTAACTTCCTGCAAGACAATATGTGCTAATATTAACTTTTTGCTGAATTCATTGGTGTGTACTTATAAAAAGTGTTGATAAATATAAACCACATATTTGCACGGGTTATGATTTGGTCCTATGAAAGGTGCATATTTTTCTGCCTTTTGGATGTAGAATGGATTCCACATTTTTAGTTTTTTTAAACATTTTTATTGAGTTCTAAGGTAAAATAAGATGCAAAATACAAAAGTAAATAGCAGAACGGTGAGGAGGAAAAGGGGGAGGAGGAGTGAGGAAGGGTAGGGAAAAAAGTGAAGGGAACCTCAACTTCTGACTCCCTTTGTTGCAGTAAAATAAGGCATTAACACTAAATCAAAACTTTTTTTTTTCAAAAACAACATTTTTAAAGTAATAGAATTTATATTTCATGAAGTGCCAAGGGATGTCGGTCTGTCTGTCTGTGCGTCTCTCTCTCTCTCTCTCTCTCTCTCACAGACACACAGACATACACTTAGCGTATCTTGCACATGTTCGCAGTAGTAAAAGACTGCCTTTGCACAAGTTAAAAAAAAGCATTTTCTGAAATAGTCAACCACTCATGAAACATTACACAATCACAATATTGTTCTAAGAAATTTGCACAGAGAAGAGAGATATGAACGGAGATCTAGGCTTCCCATCCTGCAAAATCACTGTAAGGGAGTGTAGAACTTTCTGGAATGATCCTGTGACTACAATGTTATGTGATGCTCAAGCATTCAAATAAATTCAGATCACTTTGCAGTTGCAGGAAGATCATACCATTTTGAGCACGTGTGAACCATTTTAATACAGAGAGTCAGAGATACGTAACTCCCTGTGCTTAATATAAGCTCAGCTCTTCTCTTCTGCACATCTTCAGGTTAGGATGGCAGTTAGGATCACAGTGATTTGCCATTGCTCATGGTAGGGTAAAGCACAACATCACATGACCGCGTTGCTTAACAACAGCAATCCAGGCAGACAGATTGCATTTGTAGCCCCAAGATGTGTGAAGTGGAAGGCAGTGAAGAGCCTCAAGTAAGGAGTGTGGCATTGCCACAGGAGCATGGGGGAAGCCTGATGCAAACAGCATGTGACTTGGTGTTGCGCAAGCACAGGAAAACCAAGGAGGCAAGAGCGTAGGTGTGCACAAGCACAGGAAGGCCGAGGAAAGGAGGGATCGGTGCAAGCATGGGAAGGCTGAAGAAAGAATGGAACGCGTGCTTGTGACTTCCAAGGAGTCTGAAGAGAGGAGGCCATGGATCCATGTGAGTGTAGGGAAGCCATGGAAAAGGGGGTGTGGTGCAGTGCTCAGTGAAGACCAGCGGGGTGAGGATGGGTAGGAGACTTAACCAGTATGACTTGTGTTCTTCCCTGCCTGCTTCCCAGTTGACTTTTTTCTAGGAAGTGAGCAGGGGAGATCATGTAACTGCAGGACACTGCAACCACTGTCAGTTCGATCTGGTTACCAAGTGCCTGAATTGTAATCACATGGGTATGTTGCAATGGCTGGATCTACGAGGACCAATCATAAGTTCCCCTCATTCCTAGCACCATCGACTTTGAATAGTCACTGAACGAGTGGTTGTTAAGTGAGGACTGCCTGTGTACAGTACACAGTGTGTGGTTGTTTTTACTTATGAAGAATCAACTTGTTATTCATCTGGCTTGAACGAAAGGGCAGTAGATGCCAATTGTTACAATTTGATCAAGAAATACTTGATCAAAAAGACCTCTTTCTCTGTTCTATGTAGACTTTAGGGTGAGAGAAAGTTCACCAAACTGGAGTTAATATAGCCTTCCATTTTTCCTTAAAGAACTATTTGTTTTAATGGGACCTGATTTGTTAGGATTACAGCTGAGATAACAAAACTGCAATGTAACAAGAATTTTAGCTTTCCCCCACATCATGTTGGTGTTCTGGAACTGAAGGTCAGAAGCCCCACTTACCCATATGTGTATGATAGAAGTGTGGTATACGGTTCAAATTTGTAGGGATGAAATGGGTATGGGAAGAAAAGACACTGGGCAAAAGCCACAGAGATTCTTTGTTTTGTAGATCACAAGGGAGAAAGATGGCCTGCTGCCTTGAGGTGGTTGTGATCTAGTATGATGGAATTTAAAAAGTCACACACCTAACATGGTAAATGTGCACACAACCAGGAAATTTTCCTTCACTCCTCGTGTCTTTATTAATGTGAGAGCGTAAAAAGAGTAGCAGTCACTGGGAGAGAGGCAGAGAGAAAAAATAGAATGACAGAAAGTCATGTTTGAGTGTTTCCAGTATTAGTCCCTTCCCTCAGGTTATTAACCAAGATATGCTCATTTCTGAAATATGATCCCCTGATATCAAGAAAAAAACAGGAGAGAATTTCTTTTAAGAAGCTCCCCAACTTGTGTTGTAGGATTGTAATATTTACACGGTAGTCTAAACATTCATGGCATGAATCATGTTGAAACATAATTTATAAGATAACCTCTGAAATTTGCACATTCCCTCTCCCTGTGAAATCTATTATTTTGCATGATAAATTCTCCTTATAGCCTTTATGTAGGAGCAGCTATTCAGTCCTACGGTTATGATACTTACAATACTCCATGGAGAATAGGTTGTAAGATTTAGTCCTTCTGGTTGTATAATCCCAAGAGAATTTGGCAGAAGAAGGAAAAGTTTGTTGCTCTATATGGGAAACTAGCTTCCAGCTAGAGAAACAAGGATTTAGCATGATATAGCATGTGCAATCTTTAACAAACAAAACTAGGTCATCCCTATAGAAAACAAAATGTTATGAAATACAAAGGGCTGAATCCAGATTTAATGCTTGGTAGAGTGCCGAGGATGGTAGAGAAAGAAGATTCCCAGATTCCAAGTTCCTTATGGTGTTTAATAGCAAATTGAAGGAATGCTTTTGAATAGGGAGGGAGAGAATCCTGGAATCTACAGCATTAGCATAAAGGATCAATGGTTTGCTGTTTCAGTGTCAAGACTTTTTTGTTTTGGTTCTAGGTTGACAAAGAGGAATAACCTTTCATCCATTCTTATGGCAGAATTCAACCAATAAAGTACGATTGTTCACATACAGAACAATGTTATGGTGCCTTCAATGTTATATAATCCGCACTAGGCAGTCTCAATATATCAGAAAGAATTGCAGCATAAAAGTCAACTATAGGGGAAAAAAAACAAAACAAATGAAGTTAAAATAGTTTATAGTTGCAGTCTTCCAGAATAGCCTCAGTTGAATTAGTGTTTATTTATGGATGAAAGATTGGTCTTCAGATTTGGCATATTAGTTCCTAATGTTCGAGATCTTTGTCATCTTTTTATTTTCCGCCAAATATCATCGGGTCACCCAGTAAGGCATTGAGACAAAACTGAATTTGTCTATGTCATAGCATTCCATTTTTGTAGCTGATTTAAATGCAGAACATTTTGCTCTATGCTGTACAATCTGTCAGTGATATGCTGCTTCTGGAAAGTCTTTAGTCCTCATTTGAATCAAGGATGACACCCAGTGGCCAGACAGGTTCATTCCAATGTATAAATGGGGAACGTGATTTCATTTCTTTTTTCTTTTAGTGATCTGTTCGAGAAATAATTAAATCCCTCTTCCTCATGAACTCTCTATTGTCATTTAAATTGTTTAATCACTTTTTCCACATTGTGTCTCACATGAGGGTAACATTTCCCATTGCCCATAGCGATTTTTTTTTTAAAAAAAACCTCTTTCATATTATTGATATTTCAGAAAAATAATTCATCTGGAATTTATTGAATTACAGTAAGTGCAATCAATGTAGCCATATGAATCCCTATTCTTCTGACTAATAAAGGACACAAACTAAATTTTTTATCAAGATAAATTAGGATGCATTGTCAATTCCTAGTATCATTTGTACTGCTTTTGAAAATTGTTACACTAGTTTCATACTGTTCCAAAGATAAAACCGTAAATAACAATAGCACTTAGACTTATATGCCACTCTTTACTGCTTTACGGCCCTCTCTAAGCAGTTTACAATGTCAGCATATTGCCCGCCTAACGATTTGACTCCTCATTTTATCCATCTCAGAAAGACAGAAGATTGTAAATGTTCTGAATATTAATATATTTAAAACCTTGACTTTGTTTTACAACTCCTTGGATCACTTCTGAGATAATGGGGGATACTGTGCTAGTCTTCTTCACAAGAATGTGAATTTCAGTTGGTAGGTGTAAATAGTATTAGACAAAACAAAGACCATAAAATAGGAAATGTAAGGCAATAGAGAAATATGTGATCAGTATTGCTTTCGCCCTTCTAATATAACACATCAGACATGTTCTACAGTTCTATAATCTGCAGATTATTGAAATAATTGTGATTGTAAGCTTCAGCTCAGCAATGTTTTCACGACTGAACACTATCATGCAATGCAATCTTAAACAAAGCCTGGATGAGAAAGCACATCCATAACACACACACACACACACACACACACACACACAAACCACATACACACAGAGAGACATTCTTAAATATACTTGTTAAGTTCTTGGAAATTTCAACAATATTATGGTTCTTTGTATTTTGGGAGTTACCTCTGTTTAAGTGATTGGCAAACTGGCATGAACTTTTATGGATTACAGTCCATACAATTGAGTATAGGGAATGTTATAAGTATACTCATGGATGGAGAAGGAAGTGAGGTCAGAATAATGAAAATGCAGGTCAGAGGGAAATATAAGAGTTGTAGTGAAGGCATCACATTTATTACAACATATTGCAACCCAATGGCAAGGTTCTTAAAGGAGTTCCTTCATTCTTCAGTGTTGAAAGGAAAAGATAGTGTGTTCTATCAATCTCAACAATTACAGTACATGCAGTCACTTTTAGAACTTTATTTATCATGAATTTTCTAATGTAGAGCTTTTTATATTCTCTTGGTATCCACCATTTGATAATCAGGAGAAGTAGCTGATCATTTACGACTTAAGGGAGAAATGTCCAGATAATCTGAGTTTGATTTTTTTTTAACACTTACTTCTCTTTCCCAAGCTCAAAGAAAACTTTTATGGGCATCTTGCTACAAATCCCCATCTTTCAGAGCTTGCCAGAGTACCTGAAACAAAATGTAAAATGATAACGCTTGCTTACGCATGGTTGTATTTCATGTAGTATCTAGAATATGTTGTTCTGTATAGTGACTACATACCAGGTTGTATCAAAGCTAACAATAACAAGTCCTTGGGAAAGACTCAATAGGTGGATAAAAGTGTCAAATCCAGTCTAAACATCTGGTTGGCTGTGTGAACAACCATGCTAATATTTTATTAAAATTATGCTATCTGATTCCTGATGATTTGTAATTGTTAAAATATTTTTTTAAAAGAACGATGGCAGAGACGAAGAGAAAGGAAACTAGGGGTATCAATCATCCTCTTCAAAAGTCTGGATAAAGACAAGTTTTTAAGACCCTTTGAAATCTCAGTAGTGTGGGAGCTGATCCAATTTTGTAGGAAACTTCATTCCAGAAGGCGGATACTACTACAGGAAGGTACTTTATCAGAGTCCTGAGAAAGGTTTACCAATATATGAAAAGCCACCAAAACATTAACCAAACTTTTTTTGATAGAATGTTTATGGAGATTCTCAATCATCCAAGTCATGGCTGTCCCAAAAGTGCTTTAGCAGTTAGAACTGGAGAAGGTTCTTGGATAAGAAGCAAAATGTTTTCAAAGAAAAAAAAAAACCAAGTTGCCTTTTGGAAAAGTACCTTTGGGACTATTTTGGTAGAAGATCAAAACAAAATAACACTCATCTTAGAATTTAACATGCAATATTTTATTATAGAAGTATAACGTGTACAGTGGGTCTAGATAAGAGGCCTCTGCAAATCAGTCCTGATTATGTTCGAAATTCAACACCAACAAGATTTAATTCAAGCTATTTTATTCAGTTTTTTAAAAAATATGCCTATAAGCTATAATGTGAAAGCATCCAAAAGCCTGCGGCTGCTTCATTTTTGGCAGAATGGGATGACATTAACCCTGCTAAGTTTCATCTGGTTAATTCTCACTGCAGTACATTTTTTTTCAAGCAGAGATGAGGAAAAAACAGTGTAGATGTGCTAAACCAGTTGTTTTATCCCAACCTCAAAATAAACATTTCTCAGAGTTTTAAAGTGATCTACTTGCTCTTCTGGGCAACAGGCTTGGCATGACATTGAAACATAAACTCTCACTTACCCTTGGGGACACAAAGCTTTGTTGCCCTGATCAGGTGGGTGCCAAGAGCACTGGCCAAGCTATTTGGCAAAGGTGTTCCTCCCCAAGGAAGATCACTCCTGTCTCCCTTGACTAGGATGCCAGGCCAAGTAGAGCACATTGGCAAAGCTTAGCTCCCTCTGAGCAGACTTGGGAGAAGTACCCTTGACTTTCCCTTGAGGTGTAGTGTAGCTCTGCTGCAACTAAGTCACTTGTGTCACACTTGTTGGCAAGTTGCCAGGATTGGCAAGTTTGAGCTTTCTCTGGGAAGCAATAACAATAGCACTTAGGCTTGTATACTGCTTCATAGTGCTTTTACATCCCTCTCTAAGCTGTTTACAGAATCAGCATATTGCCCCAACAATTTGGGTCCTCATTTTACCAACCTCGGTAGGATGGAAAGCTGAGTCAATCTTGAGCTGGCCAGGATCAAACTCTTGGCTGTGGGCAGAGTTTGCCAGTAATATTGTGTTCCAATCATTGCACTCCTACGTCTATTTGTAGCCAACTTTGATAGAATATCAGTCTTGGGCAAGGCAAGCTTATCTCTTACGGACATGGATATAGTTGGTGTTGGCTTGCTATTAGTTGACTGTGTTAGGAGAAGCAGCCTGTGTTCTGACCAAGGCTTCCTGAGACAATAACAATCACATGCTGTTCCCAAAAACCTTTTGTTTTATTTCAACAGTTGTGAATTATATGCATTCACATCCCATAATGAATCCCAAACAATTTATAAATAGTCCAACAGAAGTCTGCCACAGTCTTTCGGGATAAGGCTGATAAGCAGCCACCTTATTTCCCTTGAAATTACCAATTAGCTGTACGAGGCCAAATGGAGCCCAAAGTCAACACGGAGCTTCAGATTTTAAACCAACCAGAATGAACAAAGTTGCTTCCTGCAAAGGCTCATGTCCCTTTGCTCCTCCTTTATGTCTTATGGGAAGGGCCAATCATCTCCAAGCCTTACTCCCGAGTTGTCCCTTTTGTCTTAACTGTTCTTGCCTTCTGGCAGCTTTGCACGAGAGCATACTGGGAACCAGCTCCCCTGTTTCTCTGCCTTGCTGATGTCAGATTCTGGAGTCTGCACATAACTCTCAGATGGCCCTGGCCCCATCTCTATGTCGGACATAGATCCTTCGTCTGAGCCCTCCCTGGACTCCAGGACTGGCCCATGTTCCTCTCCACCGTCTGACTCTGCTGCCTGCTCTACAGGCCGCCAACAGACCACAGTAGCCTGGTACAGTGGGATGCAGTGTCACAAAGACAAGCTGATGGAAAAAGAGGGCAGCATAGAGAAAGTGGCATTTAAAACTTGGCCATCCAAATATTATTAAGCCTAACACAAATTTGCCCACATGTCAAGAGGCTTCTATTTGTCATAATTATGCAGTGATCAAAAGTAAACTTTCACTCCAGACTCATATTTTGTTCATCAGCCTTGTGTCCATATTTGGTGTGCTGAGAGCTGAACTCCCATAAAGGTGCTCCTCGACTTATGACCATAATTGATCCCAAAATTTCCAGTGGTAAGCAACACAGTTGTGAAGTGAAGTTTGCCCCATTTTATGACCTTTCTTGCCACAGTTTTTAAGTGAGTCACTGCAGTTGTTAAATTAGTAACACAGTTAAGTGAATCTGCCTTCCCCATTGACTTTTCTTGCCATAAGTTGCAAAAGGTGATTACTTGACCTTGGAACACTGCAACTGCCATAACTATGAGTTAGTTGCCAAGGGTCTGAGTTTTAATCACATGACCATGGAGATGCTACAACAGCTGTAAGTTGACTTTACAGGAAAGGAAATTGCTTAGAACAGTGGTTTCAAACTCAGTGCCCGGGGGCTGTGGGGTGCTTAAATCTGGCCTGTGGGGTTGCCCTGGAAACAGCCCTAGACTGGCCCATGGTGCCTCTGCCAGTGAAAACAGAGCTCCCCCCCCCCCAAGCTCCGTTTTCACTGGCAGAAGATTGCAGAATGCCATTCCAGCTGAAAACAGCTAGTGAGGGCAACATGTTTTCATGGGCAAAAGGTTGCAGGAGGCCATTGCGTGGAAAATGGAGCCCGGGAGCCCATTTTCACTGGCAAAGTGCTTGGACCACCACAGGCATCCCCTGACACAAGTGACATGCTGGCCACGCCCACCCCAGCCCTCCAAGGTCAAACACAACCCTGATGCGGCCCTCAATGAAATTGAGTTTGACACCCCTGGCTTAGAAGAATCCCAAAGTGTCTTTCTTGGTTTTTGGAACTTGACACATTGTCTGAGGAGAATCCACCCATTCCATTAGAATAAGAGAGAGAACAACGGGCCTGTGGCTGATCACCCTGAAGGAGTTAATGCGGGAAAGTGAATGAAGCCCCAAGCAATTTTAGTCCTGACATCCCAGAAGAGCTTCTGTTAAGCAGGGTATTTAATGAGCTGATAAAACTCCAGTAGTTTTACAAGTTGCTGATTACCTTTTGAAACCCTGGTGTCTTCATTATTAGTTGGGGCTTGCTGTCTTATTTTAGATCACTTCTCACCAATTAAGTATATACAATGTAAGGAGGGGGGAGTATAAATACCTGCATTGCTTTGAATATTTGCAAATTGGATAGTACTTGATCATAGACAAAACAATAAGTATCTTTATATAAAAGACTGGAAATCGCATGTGGATTCTTTGCTGAAAATGGGAAAAAATGTGATTTATGGATTTGGTGATGGAAAAGGATTGGCTATGGGAAGAAGGGAACCATGTAATGTAGTCTTAAAGGGGGGAGGGATAATAAATTTATAATTGGTATAAAGAAGATCAGAAGTCACTTTATATATCTTTTTCTCTTTTTTCTCCTGCACTTATTTGTTTTCTATTAATTTTTCTTTATATATTTTCACCTAAAAGTTCTAATAAAAATTGTTCTTATGGGATTCTTATTGATTTTTTTTTTAAAACATGAAGACTGATGTAAAGAAAAAGAAGGAAAGCAAAGAAAAAGCAAAAAGTGCAAGGAAAGAATGGGAAAAAATGAAAAGAAAGAAAAAAGTAACTTTACAAATTTATGATTACAATTATATTTTAACTTCCTTCTCTTTAGAGTTACCTCATAGTACTCTTTCTGCCATAATCCATCCTGTCTAATCATCAAAACCATACATTATAAGTTCATCTTTTTCATGTTGTGCAAAAAAATTATTAGAGGTTTCTAGTCACTAAAAAGTGTAGAAAATTTCTCTAATCAAACAAATGAATTATCCATCTCCATAAGATCTGTCAATTTCATCAACCATTCCCTTATACTGAGTAGTTTGAGTCTTTCCATCTCTGCATATAATAATCTTGCTGCAGTAATAATTTATTGAAATAATCTTCCATGGCTTTTTAAAATCTTTTTATCCATTAGCCCTAATAAGACGAGCGCTGACTTCAGTTGAATATTAATCTCTAAACTCCTTAGTATCAAAATATGTATTTGAATCCAAAATATTTTAGCTTTTTATACATGTCCACCAAGTATGATAAAAAAAAATTCCATGTTGTTCACATTTCCAAAATACACTTGAAGTACCTTTATGCATTCTATAGAATTTCTCTGATATCATATAATAAAAAGGTGTCATTTTATAAAAAATCTCTTTTAACATCAACACAATGTAAATTTCAACTAACCACCTGTTTTTCCATTGGTCCATCTGTATATTATAACCAAAATTCTTAGCTTACTATATAGTATATTCTTTAACCTGTTCTTTCTCCATTTCAAATTTCAACAAATGTTTATACAGTTTAACAATCATGTGTTCACTATCAGTACGCTGATACGGAGCAAATTAAATTATTTCTAAGTTTGCTCCATACCATAAATCTTTTTGTCCCTTTTGAATTTTTCGGATAACTGTAAATGGGAAAACCTTTGGCAACTGCTATTAATTGCTCTTTTGATAAATTAGTAACATTGTGCAAAAGGTGATCACAAGACTCTGGGACACTGCAACCATCATAAATGCATGCCAGTTGCCAAGCATAT